>JANFCV010000071.1:0-497500 GCA_024500475.1 Phthorimaea operculella | reverse complement strand
GCATCCCAGTTGTTCACCATGACGGGCCGCTTCTTCTGGCACATGGTCATCGAGGATCTGGAGTACCTGATGAAGACCACCAGCATCCCATCTAAACTATAAGAGATACGGCCATGGCTTCATAGACAAAGTTGTGCATCATGACGGGCCGCTTCTGCTGGCACATGGGCATCGAGGATCTGGAGTAGGTACCTGATAAAGATCACCAGCATCCCATCTAAACTATAAGAGATACGGTAATGATTTTTAAGTAAAAGTTACTCAGCATGGCAGGCTGCTTCTGCTGGCACATGGTCATCGAGGATCTGGCTGGAGTACCCGATGTAGACCACCAGTACCCCATATAAACTATAAGAGATACCGTAATGGCTTCAAAGTAAAAGTTATTCAGCATGACGGGCCGCTTCTGCTGGCAAATGGTCACGAGGGTCTGGAGTACCTGATGTAAACCACCAGCATCCCATATAAACTATAAGAGATACGGCAATGGCTTCATAGACAAAGTTGTTCACCATGACGGGCCGCTTCTGCTGACACATAGTCATCGAGGATCTGGAGCACCCGATGAAGACCTCCAGGATCCCATATAAACTATAAGAGATACGGTAATGGCTTCAAAGTAAAAGTTATTCAGCATCACGGGCCGCTTCTGCTGGTAAATGGTCACGAGGGTCTGGAGTACTTGATGTAGACTACCAGTATCCCATATAAACTTTAAGAGATACGGCAATGGCTTCATAGACAAAGTTGTTCACCATGACGGGCCGCTTTTGCTGACACATGGTCATCGAGGATCTGGAGCACCTGATGAAGACCACCAGTATCCCAGTTGTTCACCATGACGGGCCGCTTCTGCTGGCACATGGTCATCAAGTATCTGGAGTACCTGATGAAGACCACCAGCATCCCATCTAAACTATAAGAGATACGGCCATGGCTTCAAAGTAAAAGTTATTCAGCATGACGGGCCGCTTCTGCTCGCACATTTACCTCTGCTGGATCGGAGTAATGGACTTTTTACTACGGGCAAAGATCTAATTTCTACGGGAAAACAGGTAAGTAGCAGCGGGTGAAACCGCTGGGCGGGCTGCTAGTGATATTATATGTAGGACCTATTATCTTCACGCTCAAACGCCTTGAGCTTGATTGATTTAGATGAAAGAGATACAAATATGAAAAACTATGCAACTTTTTTTATCATTTAGGAAGCCATGCCTTTAAACCGGGATTTCTTTTTAACTGTCAAAGAAAGGGCCTCATTTCTTTCCCAGGTTGTCTAAGGGACGACTAAAAGACACGAGGATTTCAAGTTTATCACAACTTTAGAGGACAGATATCATGTTACTAAATAGATGCAGAATTCTCTGAACAGACTCTCATAATTTCCCTGAAATATCGTGTGTGAAAAATAGCGTTTCACAGCCTTTACGCTCTGTCCACCCCGCAAAGGATTTATACGTGAAGTGTTACACATACTGACGTATAAATATTTAATAATAGGATTAGGAGTATTAAATTGAATTATAATTGTTGGTCAGCATGACACCGTATCAGCTAATATTAATTGTCCAAATATTTTGGCTCACGAACCACTGTGCAGCACAACACACGCACGTTGTTGCGTGTTTTTAGTGTTTTTACCCATTTCTTACGCACTTTGACATTTTAACGTAATAATTAACGATATATTGTACGAATTTATGTCATGCAGGTCATGGTTTTTGTTTGTATCACAAGTTCTTGACTTATTCCATGCTTAGATCGGCATTTTTTTTATTATTTTTTGAGCGACGCGACCCACTGCACTGTGCGGTACAGCGCAGTACGCATACGCACTGCTTTGTGTAACAAAAGAGACAAAGCTACACACAAGGTCGTTGCATCGATGACAGCTGACGATCACTTTTCTGACAGATGCCATTCCACGCGTCATATCGTCGCACGTTTCCTCTGTGTAGCTTGCGCCTTATACTTTTTTGTAGATGCTGCTATGTTCGTAGAAACAGGCGTAGAAGCGTAGCTCTCTGCTACGAATTCTAACGAATGTCGATACTACTTGATTGCAACAGAAATCACTTCGAAAGCTTTTGGAATATCAGTTTGATTTGTGAGATGTTTGATTTGATACCACGCACGATAGGTTTAAAAACAAAAAGTTTCTTTTCCCATACAAAAAAAAGATGACATCATAACTCTCCGCAGGATTTTTTTTAAATTGTGTACTACGGGTCAAATCGATTCCTTTACCCTAAAGATTAAGTGTACCAAATTTCAGAACTCTTCTCTCAGGTGCAGCACGTTTTGAACTACCGCTAGGACTATGTCGGCAAAGAGCATGTCGAAGACATACTGACAGATTGGCAGATTACAGAAGTCATTTTGTATACAGGATGGCCCAAAAAGTGCCGCGATTTTTGGTATTGCATTGGAAAAAAATTACTATGTCCGTTTGTTGAAATTGCATTAAAATTACCTAAAAGTGAAATGAAATTACAAAATGGATCAAAAAACTAAATGTGTTTTTGATTGCATTATTACGTGAGTCAATGAATTTCTCTTTTGCTGAGTTTTGTTGGAGATTTTAGAGCATTTGACTTGCAAAATTTTGTTAGTTTAATTTTAACGTACCTAGTACCTACAGTTTAACAAAAACAGTAGGTATAATTATAACCGCTAAAATAAAAAATGTGAGTAGGTAACCTAAATAAATCATCAATACTATGTTCATAGTATAAAATAATTCACTTTCAAAATCCTCCTGAACCACGATTTGAAGATAGAGTGATTTAAGAGGGGTTTATGCTTTTAAAATGTATATCAGGAAAACGTCTTATTTTAAGTAAGTACTCGGTCATGGCACAAAAACAAAAAATAAGAAATAAACTTAATAATATCTGTTTCTTTAATCATGCAAGTAAACATTTTCATTAATACATTAATGATCTATTAAACCATGCCCCCGAACAAACATTGACAAGCACTTACACTTGTTATTTGTACTGTAATGACATGTCATTAATGTCATTACGTGTGTGTGTGTGTCTTGCCCACTTTGCCCACCTTTGCCCACCTTGCCCCTTGCCCGCGCCCACTCTCTTATCAAGATCGCTTCGTTGTGTAGACGGATTGAAGTGTTTTGGGACTTTTTTGTATAAACATACATAACTCCTATATCCCTTGCGGGGTTACCATTTTGTTGGAAACTTAAAAAACTGAACAAAAGCTAAAGCTAAAGGACATTGACCATCTTTCTATGGGCCTAAATCCGCCCAGCATTGAGACAAAGTGGTTTCTAAGACTTTTTCCTAAATCAAACAAAAATCCATCCAAGGAGCCTTGAGATGATGATGATATTATTTTTCAGAACCTTTACAGTTTTTTTAACAGTTCTAAAATAAAAGATGATTATAACATACACACATACATACATACATACATACATACATCACGCCTTTATCCCTTGCGGGGTAGGCAGAGCGTCAACGGCCGTAAAAGTACGGTCGTTATGGCCACGACTGACACATATTTGAGGGCCGTTTTAGCTATTGTCGTGTATCGCTATAGTGACAGGTTGTCAGCCTGTCGCCTAAAATTGCAATACACATGATACCCTCGAGTCCTTTAGTCGCTTCTTACGACACCCACAGGAAAGAAATGGGGTGATGCTATTCTAAGCCGGCATCACACGGCAATGATTATAATAGTCAATCAATTAACCATTTCTGGAGTGCCGCCATCACCGGTGTTAAATGGATGTCTTTTTGACAAATATTTCGTAGAAAGAGCTTCCTCCAGCCGCATTTTTAAAAGCAACGATAAAATGGACTCACTCACTTTGCTTCACATCAGTGTAACTAGCAGGCGTCCCGCGACATCCATTTTCCCTACACCCTTATGTCAAAAGTCTTCACTTGTTTTGATACATTCCATAGACTTGGCACATCTTTGTCTTCTCTCGCGCAAGATAAGTCCCTCTACAGTGCGCAATTGCGCATGCTACCTAGGTATACCGGGAGTAACAGAAAGGGTATAACAAGCCGAAAGGAGGTCAAGGTACTTATGAAACTGAACAACTTTCCCCATGGAACATGGGTCGAATTATGAAAAAGAACTTGCACCTTCCATAGTAAATCAATCAGCTGATCGGAGATTTTGTATGGGGAAAGTTGTTCAGTTTCGTGAGTACCTTGACCTCCTTTCGGCTTGTAATACCCTTTCTGTTACTCCCGGTATAGGCGTCAAAAAGTCAGGTATCTAAACTGAAGTATCATGACGAATCAGCCACGTTAACACAGCGACGTGTCACGCGTGCCATCACAATCACAATATTTACCGGGGCGCCTCTAATCGACGCTGAGGACCGACAGAAAAACTTTATAAAGGAAAAAAATAGATCATCCAAGTGCATAATCTTTGAGATTTTTGACAGAAGCTACCTTGGCTATATAAAATGTTACCATGGAATGGAGAACTTGAATTAAAGAACCTACTCTACATTTCCGGATGGTATCAAGAGGACATCCCTGGTTCCTGTAGAAGACACTATCATCATTCTGCTGGAGCCACCAACTGTCCGGCGCAGCAGCGCTGGAATCTTATTATACTGACACTGGCAGAATTACCCTTATTGAGTAGAAGTCCATATTAATTAATAAATAATAATAAACTTTGAAGTATCATGACGAATCAGCCACGTTAACACAGCGACGTGTCACGCGTGCCATCACAATCACAATATTTACCGGGGCGCCTCTAATCGACGCTGAGGACCGACAGAAAAACTAAAAATATTATATCAAGTGCATGATTCTTACCAATGAGGATATTTTGGACTGACAGCTATACGAATCCGAACATAGATTCCATCGAAAGAGATTCCTTCAGCCGCATTTTTAAAAGCAACGATAATATGGACACACTTTTCTTCTCAACCTGTGTTCTCAACAGTCCTCAAAAAGTCAAGTAGCTGTATCTGAACCACAAATCAGGGAGCCGGCGCGCAGTGCGCCTTTACAGATGGCTCACTCAGTACTAGCGACGATGATCCTTTCGTAATCTCTCTATTTTGTGTCTGAACTGAAGTATCATGACGAATCAGCCACGTTAACACAGCGACGTGTCACGCGTGCCATCACAATCACAATATTTACCGGGGCGCCACTAATCGACGCTGAGGACCGACAGAAAAACTTTACAAGTAAAAAAATAGGTAATCCATGTTCATAATTCTTATCTAATGAGGAATCCGGCAAAGATATGTCAAAAAGGCAACGATGATTAAAAACAAACACACCTTGCTTTACATCAAGCGTCAAAAAGGCAAGTATCTGAATCTGAACCACAAATTAGGGAGCCGGCAAGCGAGGCGCCTTTACAGATGGCTCACTCAAAACTAGCGACGATTTTGACACTTACTGGAATGAACTGGAATCTCAAAAGAAATCAAAGGTAACAACGAAGACAGTTGCCACAAACGTCATATTTCTGGGGTAAAATTGGCTCTGAATCATATTATGACGTTCTTGTAGCTGTATCAGATTTTGCTGTTTTGTTATTCTTCTACTTTGATATTTTTGACAGAAGCAACCCTGGCTAAATAAAATGTAAACATGGAATGGAGAACTTGAATTGGAGAACCTTCTCTACATTTCCGGATGGTATCAAGAGGACGTCCCTGGTTCCTGTAGAAGACACTATCATCATTCTGCTGGAGCCACCAACCGTCCGGCGCAGCAGCGTTGGAATCTTATTGTACTGACACTGGCAGAATTACCCTAATTGGGCATTAATAAATAATAATAAACTTTGAAGTATCATGCATGACGAATCAGCCACGTTACCACAGCGACGTGTCACGCGTGCCATCGCAATCACAATATTTACCGGGGCGCCTCTAATCGACGCTGAGGACCGACAGAAAAACTTTATAAGTAAAAATATATCATCCAATCCAAGTGCATATTATTATTCTAACTAAACTAATGGGAAACTTTCTATGGAGTCTTACTTTAGGTTACTTTACCGATAACCCAGTTTTATTATGCCGCGTGAAGCCGGCTTAGAATAGTATCACCCCATATATTTCCCGTGGGTGTCGTAAGAAGCGATTTGAGGGTTCATGTGTGTTGCAATTTTAGGCGACAGGCTGACCACCTGTCACTACGGTCGTACTTCTTGTCTGAATGCCTCTTAAACTTTTGACAGACGTGATAAAAATGTCCGTTTTACGGCCATTTACGCTCTGCCTACCTTGTAAAGGATATAGGCGTGACATATGTACGTATGCAGTTTTACTATTTAAGTTTTTGTTAGGTTTGCAATAAAGAGTTTGATATGGACCCAATTCCAAACTAGGTGTAAACGTGACCGAGACCTTTCAAATTTTCAGGCCTTGGCAATGAATTTGTCAACCTTACCCCTTATTTGTACGCCAGTAGCAACCACGATAATAGTGCTTATGTTTACACTTGGAAATTAAAAAATTACAAAGCTAAAAAAAGTCGCAGGGTCAGTGTGGACGAGTTGTTACTACAATCAACACGTGAAAGGGGTTTATGGCCTGGGTTTTTGAGTCGACGAGAAACCCGGGGGATTTTAAAGCTTGGGTTTTAGTCGATGAACGACCTGTTGTATTATAATGGCCAAAGTGAAGTTTGAGAAGGATCGACGCAAGTCCAGCATTAATTTTGTGAATTATCAACGATTCCATTTTTTGGACAGGTTGGTTACGAAATTACAAAATATTACTTACGAAATATTGAAAAATAAAATAGACAAGGCTTTTTTAGAATATTCTAAAGCACTGGACCTTCATTATCTATCATCAATAATTTTTGGAAATTATTAAGCTTTCGTAGCACATTCGTAGCGTTTCGTAGAATACGTACATTCTTACATTATCACGTGAAGGCAGAGCATAAACGGCTGTAAAACACGGCCATTTACACCACGTCTAATCGTCATTTAGAAGGCCGTCAGAGGCGGATCTGAGGTAGCCAGCGCCCCTGGCTCGACTCAAACTTTGCGCCCCCCCTTTGCAGGTGCGATCCAAGCCCTCGGTTTCCGGGGAGTCATCGAGGCACCTTTAGTGCTACGAGTTACTTTATCTATACAAAAATTAGTGCAGGTTCTGTCAGAGGCGATTGTAGATCAACATTTTCGTACTTACGGACATCAAGAAGCGCGGCACACTAACGTATTGCGAGCGAAGCGAGCCCAAGTTTTCGCGCTACATCTGGTGTGGTGGTAGCAGCACTAATGGACTGCGAGAGGGGGCGTCAGTCTGACACAGAACTAATTGCGAGCGAAGCGAGCCCGACTTTTCACGCTAAATTTGGTGTGATGGTGACAGCACTAATGGACAGCGAGAGGGGGCGTCACTGAGACACATAACGTATTGCGAGCGAAGCGAGCCCGACTTTTCACGCTAAATCTGGTGTGGTGTGGTGGTAGCAGCACTAATAGACTGCGAGAGCTGAGACACAAAACGTATTGCGAGCGAAGCGAGCTCGACTTTTTACGCTAAATCTGGTGTGGTGGTGGCAGCACTAAAGGACAGCGTGGTCACACTGACACAAAACTTATTGAGATTGCGAACGCAGCGAGCTCGAGAAACACCATTAAGATTGAAAGGCGGCAACTTGTTTCAAAAGAGCGTCAGAGTTCTATTGGGTTCCTTTGCAGTTTCAGTCATTTCACCAGTGAGATTTATTTTATGCACGATTTGCATATTTTGCTGCTCTACCCCGGATCAAACTGGCCTTACAAAATTCAATGTCTCGAAATAAAAATACGATTTGTTACGGTAATAAACTCGTTTTTAAAATAAGATAATTACTTAATTTTCATAAATTTTAATAGGTTGGCACATTTTTGTCCTCGTTATTGGGTATGCGAGAATTTCTGTGCCCGTATTGGCTGACTTGCGCCCTCAGTTTGGCAGGGCGCGCCCCTTTTCGTGTCGTAGCGCCTGCGCCCCTCAAGGAAGGCACGGAGATCAGAATTAACATTTATTTATAATTTTTCTGTTCTCATGAAACAGGCAGGAAAATATTATAATTGCTTCACCTTAACGCCATTTATGCCCTATGGTAAGCAAAAGATTATCCCTTAGCTCTCAATAATAACCCGAATCTTACGAGGCTTGAACTCCAAACCCGCGCCCTTGCGGGCGCGAGTCCGGTTTTGCGCCCCCCCTCGGTCTGCGCCCCTGGCTCCCGCCCCTATAACCACACCCAAGATCCGCTCCTGATCACCGTATTGACAGGTTGATAGCCTGACGCCTAAAATTGCAATATTATCAACTGTTTATATTATAGTCACTTCTTACAACACTCACGGGAAAGATAGGGTAATGCTATTCAAAGCTGGCATCACACGGAAGAAGGCTTTTTTTAAGTATTTTGAAAGTCCAGTTACATTGGTCTCTATTCTACTGGTTAGTCATTTTAAATCTCTAAAGTTAAAATCACTAAGTTAAAATGGTTAAAATTAGCAATTTTAACCCACGAAACCACGAAAGCCCAGTTTTAGAAAATTAAACAGAGGTTTTTGACAGGACTATAATTTGATTTTGACGTTATTAAATTCAGTGTTGCAATTTTAAAAAAAAGATAAATTTTAGTAATAAATGAAAAAATCTGTAACTGGTAAAAATATTTTTATTTTCGGTGACACTCAAACAAAATCCTTCTGTACCACCTTTGGTTCCTCCACCACTTAAGAACCTAACAACCCGGCCCCACTGTAGAACATTCTGACTAGGTGCTAATTTAAAATGTTCTGACCCGGTGCCACTCTATTACCTTTAAATCTGTCGCCACTCTTAAACTTTACTTCCCGGGGACACTCTAAAGCCTCCATATCAAATTGTTTCCACTCTTCGGCTATACTACCGGGTGACACTCTAAAACCTCCCGATTAAATTGTTTTCACTCTTAAACTTTCCTACCCGGTGACACTTTAAATCACGATCACCTTTTTTCCACTCTTGAACTTTCTGATGTGACCAATAATTACACAAATCACTCCAAAACCCCACCCATTTTGAGATGTTCTGACAGTATTATTTTTAAGAGGGACATTTTTAGTGGCCGCTAAGATTAGCGATCTTAGCAGTTTTAAATTTTTAAAATGCTTAAATTTGTGCGCCGTGGAATAGCACTAATCGGCTAAAGCTAAGTTTAGCGCTGTCACTTAATTTTAAGTATTTTAGAGATTATAATGCTGTCATTTGAATTTGACAGTTACGTGTAGAATAGCAAACGGTTATAGAAATGTCAAATTGGCCTTAGCGATTTTAGTAGCGCACAAGGAATTGGATCTAGTGTCGTCAGAACTTCTTCGAAAATAATAACTGATTAAGCTTTCGTAGCACATTCGTAGCGCTTCGTAGCAATGTAGAATAGGTAAAGAAAGTTCAACATTCTTGCATTATAATATTTATAGCCCTAAATCTGTAGTACATGAGATTGACAATGCTATTTTTAAATTTCAGACAGTAGGTAATGTGGAACGTCGAGTCGAAGATTAATCAAATAATCTTCTTCTTCTTTTCGAGTCGTCCAACGACCCGATGGTGTAAGAATTTTTCAACCGCCTAGGTACTACATTTTTAGCAGGCCTCTGGCATGGTTGTGTTAGCACTATCTTGCTTTTCGGGCAATCATGTGGTTCAGCCTGTAATGTCCTATCCTACTAACCAGCTTGGAAACTACTTAATTCAACTATGTGAATGAATCAAATGATGACAGAACCGGAAGATTTTTAAACTAAAATAAAGGTCAAAATAAAGTCCGAGCGCGGCGGCGTCGTAGTGCGCCGTCAACGTGACAGCGTCGTTCATAGTTAGCACCGCGGCGTGCCGCCCGATCTTTCTGGAATCCCCATACAACCAGTTACACTATAATATAAACGATGCTGTCACATTGACGGGGCACTACGACTCCGCCGCGCTCGGTCTTTATTTTGCCCTTAAAATCCTATTTTAATTTTGTTTTTTTTTGTCCCCAGGAGTCGAACCCGACGAATCAACCACCCACCCTCAGCCCAGTACAGTGCCTTAAGTGAGCGAGTCCGTACATCCGCACCTGCCAAGCTACAATGCGCCTTATTCTGCGGAGGCATAAGGTGCAAATATGAACAACCGCATAATAAGTCGTCGGCCATACAAGGGCTCTACTCTGACTGGTGAGTGCATAGTGTTACTATAGAACAACCAGTGTAGCTAGACCTATCATCGTAGTCAAACGCCTGCCGAGCTACAATGTGCCTTATTCTGCGGAGCCATAAGGTGCAAAAGTAAACAACCGCATAATAAGTCGTCGGCCATACTGGTTAGTGCATAGTGTTACTATAGGACGACCAGTGCAGCTAGATCTATCCCTATCCCTTTGATATTGCCTCTCTCACCACCTTTGGCTGATGGACTGGAGAGCGCAGTAGGTACAAAATGTTGCTTGACTCTTTCGTCGCTTTTTAAGACTTTCTGAATAAACGACTCTCAAACTTTCGTGGTGTAAATACGGAACGTTTACGCTTTGCCCTTTGGCGTGATAATGTATGTATGTATGTATGTACAAAAAAACTGTATAAGTTGGTCCCAGTAAAGAAGGGGATCCAAAATGGCGACATTATTATTCACATCTTACTTTAATGTCATGTAATATGAGAAAGACGCAAACAATAATGTTGCCATTTCGGGTCCCCTTCTTCTATGAGTCAGGTTATATGTAGGTGTATTTGCTAGCGATAGTACAAAGAAAAGAGTCAACATTTCGTCCACCGGATGCACCGGATGTGTCGCATAAATACTGGCCAAGTCCGCCACACATCCGGTCTAAATGTCTTCAGTAGTACGAGTCACTGCAACGCCAAGACGTAAAACAAAATAAGGAAGATAAACTAACAGATTTGCACTTACATAAAAGTTTGTTTCGGCGTTTAAACAGTGAAAGTTGTAGAGCGAAAACGCTAATTCAAATACACAAATGGGTCGTCCACAAATTACGTAACGCTCTTTAGGGGGATCGGACCAGTCGCTATCTTCCATACTAAAAACCGCCCTGCGCGCCGTTTTCCTAGTTGGTGGCGTTCCGTCCATGCAACTTGGAGGAAGGGAAGGTCAAAAATATGAACATTTTAGGTTAGATACCTACGTAGTTCATGGGCGTCCCCTATACTGATTCGCAGATGTACCTACATATTTTTGCTCAACTTCCAAAAATTTTGAGTCCATATTCGTAGCCTCTTAGGTAGTCTTGCTACGCAGTAAAGCACGTTCGTAGGCGGCAGCTACGGCTACGAAAGCTCTACAAGTAACAAAACTTGTCAAAGTACAACTACCGAATCGAACAAGTACAGTAGAATCCGTTTATAATGAATGACATTGAAGGGAATTGACAAACACGTCATTACAAGCGGCCGTCATACAAAAGGTAGCTTGTATGTCGTATGACCCAACCCTATTCATGTATGACCATCGCTTATAATATGTTAATTATAATTCCTTCGCTACTGTTTAGTTTTATTCTCCACTTTCTAATCTGCATATTATTCGACCACTTTTCTCAATCGCAAATGCTTTTCGGCGTAGAGATGACATTTTTTCACAGGATATCGTCGTTTAGAGTCATGTCGGTCATTAAAACCGGAAATAATTCACAAAAATGGGTCACAATAACCGACATGTCACTGTAAGCGAGTCATTATATCCGACCTTTTTTAAGAATTTTGTATGAAAACCAAAGTACGTTCTGTAACTACGTCATAATAAGCGGTTGGTCAATTTATGCGGTGTCATAATAAACTGATTCTACTGTACATACTATTTAATAGCTGTCAAAATTTGTTAACGAAAAGTTTAGGTAGGTACTTTAACTTGCTACAGAATCTTACGTTTTTACATTCTATCTTTTAAGTATTTTAAGATGTTGTCTAATTTAAATTAAGTATTATTAGTTTGCTATCGGATTAACCGATTTTCCCAAGCATGTTTTTTAAAACCATAAAAAAAATAGCAATAAAATTCGGGAGGCCGTAACTTGCTACAGAATCTTACGTTTTTATATTCTATCTTTTAAGTCCGGGCCGGAACGGGACGGAAGATCGAGTTGCTCGAAGTTTTAAGTATTTTAAGATGTTGTCTAATTTAAATTAGTATTAGTATTATTAGTTTGCTATTGGATTAACCGATTTTCCCAAGCAAGTTTTTTAAAACCATAAAATAAAACACAGCAATAAACTGCGGGTAGGAAGCATTAATTTACATAAAACGTGATAGAACAGTGTTAGTTAAATGCCACCATGGTCACCAAGTATTTGTAAATAGTGTTAACATATTTTTTACAAGATTTGTTTTTTTTACGGGTAGTATGATGCTATTCTAAGCCGGCATCACATGCGTAAGAATTCTACCCGTGGTGTCGTTGCTAGTGAATGCAACATCTTGCACTGCGCTTGCCAATCCGATTTCTAAGCTTAATGAGTAATGAGTATTGCAGGGGAGATCCATGTCCAACAGTGGACTGTTGTGAATATTAATGTTAATGTGCATAAAAACGCGCTCGTTCGCTTAAAAAGTAGGTAGAACTTTCATTCCAGCTTTCAAGAAACAAAGGCTTATAAGAAACCATAAAAACCCCATTACAATAAAATAACATGTGTCGCGTGACTTTGCTCCTACTTACTTATTATGTTAATAGACTCGATTCTACGTTACCATCTAATATCGCTAACTAAAAAACTTAACTCTGTCACGTTCAGTAAAATACTTAGGTTTAGAAAAGAAAAGTTCTCCTTTCTTCTTTTCCAGTGATCGAGTCATCCAACGACCCGATTAATAAGGTGTCAGAGATTTTATTACTGAAACTGAAATGGTTGTGTTAGCAAACTTTAGTCAATACTGAAAAATGACATTTCGTACACTATCTTCTAAGGCGCAAACTCCACCAAAAAGACGAAGGGCATAGGACGTAAGAATGACAGTTGACAGACAAGTGATCGTCAAATATTCTTCTTAGTTTTTGACGCTAGCTGTCATAGATGCGACGCTTTGGCGACGCTTGTGTGTGCCTTTGTCAATACTTTTTCGTACATTTTGTATGGAAACGTCGCGATGTCAAACGTCAAGCGTCATGCCCCACGTCCTATGTCTTCTCCTTGTCCTCTCTGTGGAGTTTGGGGCTAAAGCTATTATCTTTGATCTTCTATGTATTTCTTTCTATAGTCCGGCAAGTTCGTGCGCGACCCTCCCTAGGGGTGACAGACGTTGGGAGGGGAGATGTCAGCGGGTAGCAGGAGGTGTAGCGGGGAAGGGAAGCGCGCGCATCCGCGCCGCACGTCATACGTCATATAAAAATGACGTGCTTACTCGCCCCCCCCCACCGTCTGTACCCCGCAGGAAGGTCGCGCACGAACCTGTCGGACTATAGACGCCATCTTTTTTGTTGCCCTATAAATTTTGACAGATTTGATATACCTAGGTTAGCAGCATTTCATAAAAAAGGTCGCGATGAATTGAGAACCTCCTTCTCTTTTTTTCGTCGGTTAAACTTCGGAACCAGACGAAACGTAAATTCAGCCGCCTAATGACGGCCGAATAATTTCGAACGTAGTATGTTTACACACACACAATCGGCCAAAAGCCTATTCTTGTCGAATGCTATTTAACTAAAATGACAGTAAGTACAATTTTTAGTAACAGTGGCAATATGGAATCGAGACTATTATGTTAATATTTTTATGTTCCTTCCTCGTGTTATTGTGGAGGCCTACTTTAAGTGCTGCAGTTATATTATGTAGGTAATTTTATTGCGACTGCATTGGCTTGATGTTTGCTTGTAAGATTTAGGGTCAGTTCACACCGTGAAGATGCAGTTGTACGAAGTAGGGCAGACGTAGTGCAATTTTTCAGCATTCAAGGCGCCGTGTTTTATTTAGTTTCTTAGGCAAAATTATTTTACTTACCAGTCGGTTGCGCAGGAACTTGTCGAACCATAATATTGAAGTCATACTAGCACCCCTAGTTATTTTATTACCATTCATCATCATCTGCCTGCCCTTATCCCAAATAAGTTGGGGTCGGCGCAACATGTTTTGTTATTTTTTATTTTATAATATGGACTTCTTCCCATCCAGGGTAATTCTGCCAGTGGCAGTAATATAAGATTCCAGCGCTGGTGGCTCCAGCAGGGAGATGATAGTGCATTATCTATGCATAATTTTACTAGTGACCGATAGCGAAAACTCAGAACCGGCTGGTGATAGATAAGGAATAACTTTCCCCAAGAAACATACTTAGGTCGAAATATGAAAAAAAAATTTGGACCTGCCATACGAAATTGCCGATCAGCTGATTTGATTTACTATGGGAGGTCAAAAATTTTTGTTCCTATTTCGACATATGTTCCTTGGGGAAAGTTGTTCCTTATCACCAGCCGGTTCTGAGTTTTCGCTATCGGTCACTAGTAAAATTTCACCCCATAAAAGTATGTCATTCTACAAGCGCCAGGGACTCTACAATAAAAATTCTCCATTCAATGTTGAGCACTTCACTGCCTAAATACTATCGAAGACAATCATTGAATATCCGAATAAACATAAAAAATGTTTTTTATTGAAAATACTTCTGCCATTGACAGATGAAACAAAAGAAGTCCCCATGTTTTGTTGGAGCACAAAACGCAAAAGAATTTGTCTTTGATTTAGCAATGTTTTATGACCGGCCGCCTACCAGACTTCAACCCTGTTTGGAAATGCTATTGTAGTTGGCATCACCGCCACCATTCAGTTGACCATAGTCGACAGATATTCAACCGAGGTCAAAAACTCTGCCATTTGAAACTACGAAACATCCTGAGTGGACTAGGGGTCGCAGTATTCTTAGCCGCTACCACACGAATAGAAGCAAAGACTGCATATATCTTCATTCTGTGTAGAGAAAATGGTATACAGAATAAAAATACCTATTTGTGCCTGGAACTAAAACGAGAATGACTTTCTGTAAATAAGTATGAAACACATCACGCTAAAAATTTTGCACAAATATAGAAGAGTATCTAGAATAACACATAGGCTACTTTTTACAACGGGAAAATGTCTTATTCCTACGGGATCACGCATATTCCAATATTTTTGCAAAGGTGGCGTGACTGAGCCGATTCGCGTTTTAAACGTTTTCGCCGAAAACTAACAGCGACATCTCTTGGCGAGTAATGCTTTTTTCCCGCGGAATAATGGCTTATTCTCCTCGGGACGCGTTCTCCTGACAATTCCGTCATCATTTTTCAAATTGATTTTATTGATATTTTGAAGGCTTGGGGTCATTCTTTGTAGGAATTTAAATAAAATTATGTGAGAGGCCCAACTTTTTATCGAGTAAATGCGAAGTTATAACAAGGCCACTATTTGCTGTGACGGAATCTAGAGAACGGAATTGGGTTGTATGATGGATCTAACAAAAATGATTGAAATGGCTTTATTTACAAGTATTGACAAGATGTTCATAAACATGTGCATACATTATCGTGTTATAAGGAAAATTTACAAATCTGTTTTGAATTTAGTTAGACATTCATAAAGAAAATTGAAGCCCACTATTTTATGTGACGGATCTGATAAAATGTCCACTATTTGGGTGACGGATCTGATAAAATAATATAGTTAATTTTTGCTAAAACCCTGTTTGATATCATTCCTGCTAATGGTACATCATTTCATGCTTTCGCTTACTTTAAAACACGAATTAAAAGCTGTTAGCGCGTGAAAGCGTCTTTCTGTTTGTGGGAGGCTGGGAGTAAGAAAATGCTTAGATATCAATATCAATATTTATAGTTGAGCTAGGCTTTTAAATTCCACATTACGAAGTGTGGTGTCTGCTGAATAGAATTTCACCACCCCAAGTCTGCCTGTGGGTATCGTAAGAGGCGATAAGGGGCTTCTGGGGGGTGGGCAGCAGCGCCTCTTATGTTGAGAACATAATCCGAAAACACACACTGCGGTCACCAACGTACAATCGACGTAGTCTGCGCCTCAGAATCCTTGAAGTAGAATTAGTAGATAAGATACGATGGCATGTTCTTGGGTTGTCAGAAGTACAAAGAGAGGGGGAGGACACGATAACCCTAGAATCAGGTCACCTATTCTACTTCAGGAAAGGGAGCGCGCATTCACAGGGTGGCGTAGGAGTTCTCGTCAATAAAGCTCACTGTGACAACGTGAAAGAGATCTGCAGCGTCTCGAATAGGGTAGCGTACCTCGACTACTGAAGTTGACCGAGACTCGAGAGGTACTCCCTCGAGGTCTTACAGGTATATACGACGACATGTTGAATGCCATGCACCAAACCACTAAGACCCACTTCACTGTCGTCATCGGGGACTTAAACGCTAAAGTGGGACAGGAGCACGGCGAATCAAGCTTGGAACCACATGACTACGGGAGCAGAAACCAGAGGGGCCAAATACTAGTCAACTTCCTTAGCAGGCAGGGGCATTTCTGTATAAACACCTTTTATCAAAAAAAGCCCAAACTGAAGCGGACCCGGAAGAGCCCTAACGGCGGCAGGATGAAGAACAAAATCGACTTGATCATGACGGATAAACAGCATATATTTAGGGATATCTCAGTGATCAGTAGATTCAATACCGGAAGCGATCGCTATTAAGAAACAACCTAAATATCAACTTCAAGCTAGAAAGAAACCGCATGGTGAAACCAGTTTTCCGCCCCAATCTGCCCAAAGCCGGACATGAGGAGTTCCAACTTGAACTGAAAAATCTATTGGTTGCCCTGGAAACCCCGATAAACGTTGACGAGGACCTAAAGGGCATAGTAGAAGTTGTTCGCGAAGTGGGGACGAAGCACTTTCGTAAAAGGCGAACAGATAAGACGTCCAAACTTTCAAGCGAGGCCTTGGAACTGATGCAAATTAGACGGGAAACACCAGAGGATGCATTGCCAGATCCTCAGCACTTAACGAAAAGATCCGAAGTATGGTAAGACGCGACCTCTGAAGCTATAATACTTGACTCGTAATGGCGATTGAGAAGAAGCGAGGGTTGAAAGTTTTTACCAAGACACTGGGAAAGAGTCATCTGGCAAAGCTAACTACCTCGACAAGATCTCCCGGACGTAGATTAGATATAGACGAAATCGGGGTGGCTCTCAGGCAGCTTAAGAATGGGATGGCTCCCGGGAAAGACGGAGTGGCCGCTGAACTACTTAAGGCCGGTAGAAAATCTGTCTTCGAAGAGATGAAAAGGCTTTTCAACTCTGTAATAGCCAATGGAACAACCCCGAAGGCGTGGAGCAGAGGTGTAGTGGCATTGTTTATCAAAAAGGAGACATAACGCTTCGCAAAAACTATAGTCCGATCACCCCTACAAGCTGTTCTCGTGAGTCGTCACAAATCGTCTGGCATCATATTTGCCTTTCAGTCTTTCGTAAGGGCTTCAGCGCCGTGGACCAAATGCATACTGTAAAGCAGGTTACACAGAAGCCAGAAGACTACAACCAATCACTGTGTATGGCTTTTGTGGAATACGAAAAAGCCTTCGACTTTATCGAAACCCGGACTGTTTTGAAGTCCTTGCAGCGGTGCCAAGTCGACTGGTGGTATGTGGAGTAGCTGAGAAGCCTCTATTAAATGGCTACGATGTCCGTTCAAGTACAAAACTGCAATACAAGATCCATCCAACTGATCCGTGGTGCAAACGGCGAAAATCTCACGCATCTCCGCTTTGCCGACGACATGCTCATAAGGGCCGAATCGCTGCAGGACCTGCAAAAATGCTATCTAGTCTTAACTCTTCCTCGAGACGTGTTGGATTTAGGATGAACTAGGATAAGACAAAGGTCATGTTCAATCAACACATAATCCCCGAGCCGGTCTCCGTTGAAGGTGTAGCCCTTGAAGTTGTCTAGAAATATACGTAGGTACCAGTGGCGAAGGGTGACATTTTAACGAAGGTATGCCGGAGCCAAAAAACACCTAGATTGATGTGTGGCTAAGGATTTTTATATCTTTGATAGGGAAGCTGATGGAAATCAGCATGTTTGGACCCTTCGCCACTGGTAGGTACCTTGGGCAAACTTTGCAGATGGGTAGAGACAACTTTGAGGCTAAAATTTACCAGAAGAGTGCAGCTAGGCTGAATAGCATTTGGGAAGCTGCGTCACATCCTCGAAACATCTTTGCCTTGTTCTTGTTCGATCAATGCCTCCTACCAGTCATGACCTACGAAGCTGAGACATGGAACTTGACAGTAAAACTGCCACACAGGCTACATGTCACTCCAAGAAGTATGGAAAGACCTATGCTTGGTATCTCTAGATAAAATCCTGAATGAGGCTATCCGCAAAAAGACCAAAGTGATGGACTTAATCTGGAAGTGTAGCAAGCTGAATTGGCAGTGGGCTGGTCACGTTTGTCGTAGAACCGATGGACGGTGGAGTAAGTGGGTTCTCGAGTAGAGGCCACGCCTCGGCAAGCGTAGCGTTGGACGCCCTCCAGCCAAATGGACCGATGACTTAAAAAAGGCGGCTGGTAGCGACTGGATGGCAAACATGGGAGATCGTGCCTAATGGCATTCCCTGGGGGAGGCCTACGTCCAGCAGTGGACTACAATAGGCTGAAATAGATGACGATCTTTGATTTGCATGTACCAGCAGGAGCAGCCTATCATCCCAAACAACTTTCGCTTTTAAGCCATTTTCGTATATCTTATAAATTAGTCAAGTTCCTGGAGGTCTACATCACGTACGCCAGACCCTCGATCTACATGTGCCAGCAAAAGCTACCCGCCACGCTGAACAGATTATGCTAATCACGTATCTGTTATAGTTTAGATGGCCTTCTGGTGGTTTATATCAGACACTTTGGACCTTCAAGTGCTAACAAGAAATAACTTATGTTCGTCTTTGATGTGCTAGCAGTATCAAAATATTTACTTTCTCTTTTATGATTAGTATGTATAAGGATAAAAAATGCCCAACTGTGGACACCAAATGTTGTCCACTTTTATCGATTCTCTTTATTCCGTCATCACCTTATAAGATCCGTCATCGCAGGGATGACGGAATATGACGGATCTGAGATGATGGATCTGATGACCAAAGCATATTTTTTCAATTTGCAAGAAACTTACCACACGTAAGGCAGATTGTTATATACGATTAATTTCAGTAAAAAGTGGTACATGACATACCAGTGTTGAAAAAAATTAAATTTGTCACGAACAGGAGATAATCGCCTTAATAGGTATGATGAAATCGGGAAACAAAAATACGGATCTGAAATGTCTACGCTTATTTTGCCTATTTCTGTAAATTTTATGCAGATCTGACCAATAAAGCTTCTTAAATATGTATAAGGTAACGTCCTGGCAGGATAAAATGATATCTAGGTTTAATAGTTGAATAGATATATGCTTTTAAAGGGGTGCTTACGGAACTGATATGGCCAATGGACACCATTGTTTAAGTTAGCTTGTTTTCTAAACTATGGTCCCAATAAAATATACGATGCCATGATATGATAGTTTGGTTCACTTTTCATCTATATTTATTAAAATGAAACCCAAATTTACTGAAACAGTAGCAATTTTAAGGCGTTTATTAGCCAAAGTAGGGGTGGACACCACCTACGGAATTTAGAGAATGAAGGTTTGAAAAATATTTCTAGATTATCTACAAAACTATTGCTAATTTTGAAACCTTGCCTACACAACCAATGGTTTATACTATCTAGAAAAAAATTGACATATTTTTACTATGATCACATCATGAGTTATCTTGTGCCACTCATCAGATCCATCACCGAGAAGAATGAGCCTAATAGGTTGCAGCGGGTGAAACCGCTGACGGACAGCTAGTAATATCATATAACCAGCCCACTTATTTTCCTATTTTGTCGACACAGGATCACCGACGACATCTTAGCGATGGCGCGGCCCAGCACGGCTGGCATCGCCGCCAGGAATATTATACAACAGTTCCACAGGTAATATGACCTTCTCATGTAAGGGAGTTATAAAACTATTCTTTAGTTTAGCTAATCGAGCTTTATACAAAGACCTTTCACTTTGGAGGAGGCTTTAAGACACGTACCATGCCATCATCATTGGCCTCATACGTCTGTGACAGACGATTTATTCAGTGTCTGAGGCAAGATTTTTCATGGCTGTATAAGCCGATACGCGAGCGGCAGGACTTTACGCACGCTCTACAAATGAAGGTGGAAATGGAGACTGGCACATGCATGTTTAGGTGTCGTTTTTGCCTTTTGTTTGCGAGACCAGCGAACCAGGCACCATCGTGAGATTTACGCCCATCAAACACACGCTTTCTCCATTCATCACCATGCCATAATGCGACGAGAAATACCTACAGTGCGCGAACGAGTTCATGACCATCCTGAAATATTCGCATCCTTGTCGCACACGCCAGTACCACTACGAGGACGACAAGAAGGCGCATATTTCAGAATGCGTTCGCGTAGTATGTGGTGGACAAGAAATTCTGCTATCTACGGCCTAAACGGCTGGGGTTGTTCAGATTGCGCTAGCCAATACTTAGGTACTTTGTGTTGTTCATGTGGGGTGTCGTTATTCGTCTCACTCAGCAGCGTAAGTGACACTTTTTTTATAAGTATACCTATTTCATAAATTCAAAAAGGCACATATCTTTGAATTTACCGCAGTCGGGCTTTTCGGGCTTTTCTTTTTAATACATCTGCTTGTATTAACCTCGTAAGGCCCAACGGCCTAATTTTAGGACATACGTTCCTTCAGGCCCAAACTGGATTTAAAAAACATCAAATAGCGGCCCAGCGGCCTAATATTAGGACATAAGTTTTGAAGTCAGATTATTCATTTGAATTTTGGCGCCAGCTCGAAACTAGGTTTCAATGGGGTTGTACGTGAACGCATCTTAAAAAAAAATACATACTTTGACATATTAAAGGAAAAACAGCTGTGATTTTGACCTGGAAGCTGAGCAAGATGGCTGATTCAAAAAAATTAGTTTTGTAAATCTGTTTATTTCTGTAAAATCTATTAATTATTGGAATAAAAACAGAAAGAAATTTGAAGATTAATAAATAAATATTGGTTTTTGGACTAAATTTAGTAAAAATATGCCATAGTCAATGAAATATTCTGTCCCAAATTTCTATGTCCTAAAATTAGGCCGCTGGGCCTTAAAAACTTGAATTTTGTAAGTTTTCCAAGGTCAGGACATAGTAAAACAGCTGAACTTAGATGAAGCTAAATTGTAAGATAGTGGCGGAAATTGGAAAATTTATGACACAGTCTATGCACCTGATCTCAGGCTTCATAAAACACATCTTCATCATCATATTGAGCGGGTTACTAGTCTACGAACGACCCGATGAACCCTGGAGTCTAGAGTTCTCCAGCAGCCTACTATTCAACTCTTAGGCTTCTGACGAGGTTATACAACAATACCTAAGTAAGGTAGTATAAACAACATATGATTCCAAAGGCTTAACGTGCCCTCCGAAGCACGGAACCATAATTTTTACGGAAAAATATTTTGATTTTCTGTTGGCATTGCAACCCAACGTCCTAAAAATAGGACATAAATTATCTAGGTTTTATGAACCCTGTCAGACGCTCTTAGTGATAATAAGCAACACACAAAAATTTGGAGCCGGTATCAGGTCATTAACACATAATTTTTGCACATAGAATATCTGGGCCTGAACGCTGTTTCCTAAAATTAGGACATTGGGCCGCTATTACTACTTGTTGTAAAAATACGTGGGCCTTACGAGGTTAATAGATACCTATTTTCGTTGTTATGATTTCAGTTGGGGCATTCGCAGTGTGGTGAACCTGCAGACCCCCGGCGAGCACGCCAGTTGCGGACCCCCACTCACCAGCTCGGGCTTCACTTACGACCCCACTGTTTTTATGGCCAATGACAGTAAGCTTTGTTTGACTTTTTATACCGAGTTATACGTACGGCGTGCGTAGCTCCACAAGTTCCAGAGTAGACGTGAGACGGGCGACCTAAGAGTTCGTCAGACAACGCGACGCTTGAAACCGTTTCCATTGAGAATGTATGAAACAGAATTACAATTATTAAAGCTACCTTGAAGGATCGCTGGACTGGGCCGGACCGTGCGCCGTTTCCCTAATTTGTGGTGGAGTGGTCAATGAATGCTGGAAAATCCGGACCACAAATTTTACGACGGAACTTTGTTTGGGCTCTTAGGGAGGCAAACATACGAAAATATCCCAGCTCTCTGAGGCTTGGCGCCTTGGGGGAAGCACAAAATATTGGTTAGGTATCTGCTCTTCTAGACTTCTTTATCTGCAACCTTTTAACACATCTGTATTGTTCCAGTATACTACTACAACTTCGCGTGGCCCGACTACGGTGAGGCGAGCCTGAGCGGTCTACTCGACATGGCAAAGGTCCTGGCTTTCGCGATTACTCAGGGAAAAGTGGCCGTGCACTGCCATGCAGGTACCTGTACCCTATAATATAGGTAGGTACCCTGTTAACTGTTGACTACGGAGAGGCGAGCTTGAGCGGTCTACTTGACATGGCGAAGGTCCTGGCCTTCGCGATTACTCAGGGAAAAGTGGCCGTGCACTGCCATGCAGGTAGGAAACTACCTGTGAAACGTTCACTGATGGACACACAGTCCCCCCTAGGTGCCGACATAGCATCGGCTTCTTAATTGGGTCGACTCGAATGCATCCATGTCTGTTTGAATTTGAATGCCTTTAAGTCTCCGGTTAGGTATACAATTTTCCAAAAACTGCTTAAAGTCAGTCATCGATATATGTAAGTAGTGGGCCTTTAGGTCACCCAAGGCCCAGGCAGATACAATTTACGCAATCCTTACAAGATCGTAGGTAAGTATCACCACCAAATCCACTTACCCATTTATGGCATCAACTTATTCGGGTTTTGCTTAGTATTTATATGAAAACCCAGCATTAGTTGGGCCCTACGTGTAGGAGGATTTGCTGGCGATAGCACGTACTTAGAAAGTGGTCCCACATCGTCCCACGTAACTAAAACAAACAGCAAAGTTGTTGCTCTAGCGCAAGCTCTAGCGACACAAAACTCGTTCTGATAACACATCTTGTTTTGACCCATAAGTACCAGGAAGTTAGAAGAGACGTGTCAAGCTCAACATGACCATCAAAAACAGCTCAGTCAACACAAAAGTTCTTTAAAAAGAATACGGAACGCAACAAATAGGTATAGGAAATATTGAGTTTAATAGCCCCGGTTCATTGTATAAATCACAGCTAACTACTGTATAGAAGAAAGATTTGTTTATTTGTTTTTGTTTGTACGTATTCGATAATTTATTTTACGAAGTTATTAGACGATGTGCAGCCGTCTCAAAGGTCAACTGATTCAATTTACATGGTGCTTAAGAAGATACAGTACGCGAACAAGTTCATGACTTCATGAGTATGACCATCCTGAAATATGCGCATCCTTGTCGCACACGCCAGTATCACTGCGAGTATGACAAGGAGGCACATATTTCAGAATGGTCATGAACTCGTTCGCAACCTGTACCTAACGAACAAACAAACTACCGCGGAAAAACCTTATTCCCACGGAAAACTCGTAACTGCAGGTGAAACCGCTGGAACCGGTAGTAAATACGCTACAATGTTGTACGCACGCATAGTAAACAGTAATGTTACGCCGGCTGTGATGTAGCCGCGGTCAGTTGCGCGCGCGCACGCTGGCAAGCATGTTGTCCCTCATCGTGTACAGTGCAGCACTGGCTGTAAAACTCGCGTTCTACGCGGTCCTCTCCGTCTTCTTCACATTACTGGCAGTTGTCATCGGACTCAAAGTCATATTTGAACCGATCAAAGGCATCTGCAAATGCACGGCAAGGTTGGACGGGAAGGTAGTGCTTGTGACTGGAGGAAACTCTGGGATAGGATTGGAGACAGCCAGAGGATTAGCCCGGCGCGGAGCCCGCGTCATTATCGCCTGTAGGAATGCTAAGAAATCAGAAGAAGCCATCTCCGATATCATCAAAACCACGGGAAACACACAAATCGAGTACCGATACTTGGACTTGTCGCAGTTCAGCAGCGTCCGCCAGTTCGCTGAAGACTTCAACCGCACAGAAAACCGCCTGGACATACTAGTCAACAACGCCGGTGTCGCAGGCGCTAAGCTCAAACTCACTGAGGATGGCATCGATCTGACTCATCAAATCAACTACTTCGGAGCGTTCTTACTGACGAATCTGCTGTTACCTAAACTGTCAGCGTCGAAACCGAGCCGGATTCTGGTCGTTACATCCCTGGCACATCGGTTCTGCTGGTTCGATCCTAACGACCTCGCCTTCGTCAACTCTAGAAAGAGCAACTACTTCAATGTGTACGCGAGGAGTAAACTTCTGCAGGTGTTCTGGACGAAAGCTCTCGCTAAGCGACTGCCTCTAGGAGTCACAGTGAACGCGTTACATCCTGGCGTTGTCAAGTCGGATATATTCCACACATTTCCCGAATTTTATCGGAATGTTATCATATTTCTGATCGACCTGCTATTCAAGACGTCAGCTGAAGGTGCGCAGACAGCCATCCACTTGTGTGTGGCGCCAGAACTGGAGCATGCATCTGGAGGGTACTACGCTGACTGCTGCCGCAGAAGGCCCAGGGCCATTGTCAATGATGAGAGGCTGGTTGAGAGGATCTGGAACGAAAGTATGGTGCTGACGAAGGCTAAGTGATCTGTGCTGTGATTATGATTATAGTGATATGGTAGATGTAACAAATATACACCAAATATATCGACAGTTTTTACATTTAAGGTTAGAATTTAATGAGTTTGAGAACTGTTTCGGTGATGTTGAATTAATCACGGATAAATTATTTAAAAAGACTGCAGGTGGCTATGTATAGTTATAAATAGTTTAAGAAACAAAAGAATGGAACTTTATCAAGTAGTAACAAACAAAGTAACTTTAGGTATTTTGAAGTAAGTGTTTTGCAATTAAAGTTATTGTGTTCAGAAAATATGTCTTGTATAATTTTCATCATATTCTACCTGTTGTTAATCATAATAACTATTATTAAAACAGTAGTTAGGTCTTTAGGTACGGTACGAGTATTATTACTACAGGTAGATTGTAGATACCTATTATTATACTGATACACGATCACACTCATAGACCCCACTAGAATTCCTTGTTACCAATTAGTCTATGATGGACTATCAGCAACATATCTATAGACTCATTTTAAAGATCTACTTACACTGGTTATACTTAGTAACTGTACGAAAACCCAGCTTAAGTGGATCCCACAAATAAATGCGTAGGTTGATGTGCAGACGTGCAGTTGATACCTATAACTCTTATAACTGTGCGCATGGAGCTGTCAAAATATGTATGGGATCTGGCAGTTGAACTGTCAATCGTAGGATTTTTGACAGCTCCATGCGCACAGTTATAAAAATCGAGTTATACGCAGAAACACGTACAAAGAACAACCTAGGGGTCCTATTTTTGAAAGTCTGCAACAAGAATCCTTACAACTCTCATTACAATATTTACTACCTAAAGCATCTATTTGTCGTTATCATCTGACATGGTTGTGAAACAATGGTCGTCCCATCGTGCCTTCTGAAGCACGGTACCGTGGCTCATCTAAACAATAAAAAACTACGAGCGAGATCGTCAGTCTGGAAAATAACACACGAAGATAGAGCACAATGTACACTATTTTTCTATCATTTCATCAATGTACACTATTTTTCTCTAGCATTTCGACAATGTTCATAATTTTTCTAGCAAATCAACAATGTAAGTACACTTTTTTTCTAGCATTTGAACAAAACACTGCCATTCTGTTTTTTAAATTATTGACACAAAACCAGTATAATTTAAAAACTAATATAAGCTGAAAAGCCAACCAAGTAGTTACTAATCTATAAATAAGCAACTCTCTAGAAAGTATATTTCTTTATCATCATACGTACAAGTTCACGGCAAGCCGTACGTTGACTCACGCTCTCCTGTAATCAGGAATCAGGATACTAATGTAAATTGTAAACATTCTTTTCGCATATTGACAAAATTTTGAGAGTCATATTCTGAAAAGTATGTAACACAATAGTGACAGGTTGTCAGCCTATCGCCTAACATTGCAATAGATATACATCAACTCTCATAATCGCTTTTTCTTACGACGCACGGAAAATAGAGGTGATTCTTTTCTAAGCCACACGGCAACATTCACTATTTCACCAAAGAAATAATTATCCTATCAAAGTAACGAATCAAAGTAGGAATTGTTTGTCTGTCTATAAAATACTCTCTAGAATAGAAAGTATTTCTTATTCTTTATAATGATACGTAAGTTCACGGCAAGCCGTACGTTGACTCACGCACTCTTGTAATCAGGATGCTAATGTTCATTCATTGTAAACATTCTTTTCGCATATTGATCAATAAGGTCAGACGATCAGGATGATCCAAGGAACTTATTTCCGACGAAGAAATAAAAGAGGAGCATCTCAAATCGTCGCGATGTTTTTTATTTTATACTTAGAAGCCGTGTGATGCCGGCAGAGTAGAATAGCACCACCCCGTCTCTTCCTGTGGGGGTCGTAAGAGGCGACCGAGGGATAAACCCGACCCAAACAGCCAGGGCCAACCGTATGGTGGCGGTTAATTCACCACAAAAGCATTCCCAAGGAGGGTTGACGTCTGGTAGGCGGCCGGTCGTTAAATTAAGCCAAATCCTTTGCAACACGATTTTGTGTTCAAAACGTATTGCGCCGACCCCAAGTAATTGGGATAAGGGCAGGAAGGTGATGATGACTTAGAAGCATGTTGCAGTTTTGGTTAATCTGGGCCTACGATAATGCCCCGCCAAGACGAACTACCTATGCGAAGAGCTGCTAGCATCTCCTTCTCCTACTAACGAAGTGCTTCGTCGTTTAATTGTATTATAGCTTAGGTTTTCTATAAACGATTTCGATTCTTAGAATGAGATTCAATCGATTCAATGGTTACTTTATGTTCTCTTTCGTATCCACCAGGTCTTGGCCGCACCGGTGTGCTGGTGGCCTGTTTCCTGGTGTACTCCCTGCGCGTGAGAGCCAACGACGCGATTCGGCTCGTGCGCAGGCGCAGACCGCGATCCGTGCAGACTTCTGGACAGATACTCTGCGTCCAGCAGTTTGAACACTACCTCCTTCCGCAGACTGTTGTATTCAGCTCCAAGTAAGTTTCCAGTCCTCATTGCTCATGCCTTTAACGAAATCCAGCGAAATAAAGTTTTCAGCTGTTGCTTCGTGCAGACCTGGACAGATCCTGTGTGCCCATCAGTTTGAACACTATCTAATTCCACAGACAGTCATCTTCAGCTCCAAGTAAGTTTCTAGCTGTATTATCTCCGCAGATTGCTTCAGTTGCAAGTGCTGGAGATTGCTTCAGATGATGCCTTCAGTTTATTCTGTCTCAACAACTTCGAGCTCTCACTATTTTCTTGCGCAGAGACCATCTTTTGTTACAAGTGAGTTCCCAGCAGTATCTACTTGCGGCAAAATAAGGGTTTTCCAGGTCATGCTCCGTGCAGACTTTTGGAAAGATCCTCTGCATCCAGCAGTTTAAACACTAACCTCTTTCGCAGACCAAAGTAAGAACTAAAGTTTGCGAGCAGATGCAGAGCGGAGCGGACGCGCTACGGATGCGCAGAAATTTCGTCGCAGACGCTTGGCGGATTCGCAACTTTTTTGTACAACTACCGTCGGTATCCGCTTCGCATCCGCTCGTAAACCGTTTAATTTTATCATTCAAATATTCAAATGTATTTAAGTGAACTTTGAGTAGGTCTCGAGGTCTCGACCCTTTGAAAGTGGTTTGAATGCACTTATAAGCATTAAATTGCAAAACATGCAAACTATTTTTAGCTATCGTACAATAAACTTGTTTGCAGTGTAGGTATATCAATGCAGAGTTCAGTCACCGGCACCAAATCTGCTAATTTTTAGCTGTACTGACATTCCATGCTCCTTCCATTCCCACTGTGATTTTCTATACTAACTGTTAGCACAGAATAATAACTAGTATGCTGTTAGCAGAATAAGCAAAACATTCCAACCGACATGCCATCGACACACAACTGCAATGATTTTTATTTACCTCGGCCCTTGGCTTGCCCGCTGACCTACAGCATTTTGAAGCGACAAACATAATTCTTACAAAACAAGTTAAGGAAATAACTAATGAACCAACAAAACCAAACTAGTTTTAAACCCTGCACTACTTTAACAAAATCATGCGTCATTCAAATCATGTGGTGTAGGTAGGTACAGGAAATTGAGTATACTTTCTGAGCATATGCTAAATTCTGCCATTCCTTTACAGAGATAACCTGATGCTGACCAAAGAGAAGAAGACAGCAGAGTTCACCCTACGACAGTACTTGTACAGACAAAGGGCCACATTGCACGGACTGGATGAGAGAGCGTTCAAGGAGCTTCCCAAGGTAAACAAATGGCTTCCCAAGTTCCCAAGGTAAACAAATGGCTTCCCAAGTTCCCAAGGTAAACCAGTATTATAATAAGCTCCCCAACAACATCGAACTAACGAGACATACAACGACAGCAGTAGGAATAATTTTTCTCAAGCAACATACCTACATAGTTGCCGATTAGTTAGGCTTGTACAGAAAAAGGGCCACGTTGCACTGGCTGGATAAGAGGGCATTCGAGTAGTTTCCTAAGGTATGGACCTGCCAGAAGAGATATCTTTATCAATCAACATAAACCTAGCCAAAACACATAGATCTAGCGGCCGTTGTCATTAAAAATTGAAAAAGGACGGAAGACAATATTAACGTAGCGTTTTGATTGAAAAATAAAAGGACTTTGCGATATAAAAAAAATACTGGCATGGTTGGTTATGTTTGCTACCTACCCACGTATACGCGTGAGTGACCCATTCTGCGACAAGTTAGTTACAATCAGTTACAATACAGTTTATTTTGAATTTACCACAAGCTGAACACAGCTATCTATAGGTAAATAAGATGTGATTTTATCGTACCTACATAACTAACTACTGCTGACCAACTGACCAAGGTAAAGCGCGCATTACGTTAATTATTTAGATACTAACATTACGTACAAATTCTCTAACAAATAGGTTCTACTTGTTACGTACAAATTGTCTAACAAATAGGTTCTACTTGGTAGGATACCTAGGGAAACAATTACCAAGGGAGTACGTGCAATAGAGTGTTATTTAATTACATGCCATCGCGTGAGTGGGGTTGAGGACGGTAGTGTGTTCTTGAAATAAGGTGTTTTGTTTGTTTTGCCTTATTTGTAATTCTATAATTTTTATTCATGTCACGCATTTACATAAATGTACCTACTTATTCCGTCATTTTAAGGAGAATATTAACTTGAATTGTATGACTCTCACCACAAGAAGAGGTATAATACCTGTACCGTAGATAAAATAAGGCCTATTCCAAATCTGCGCGGTATCCCTATGAGTGTGTATGCCGGTACGTTGATAGCGGAATTCAATCATCATCTTCCTGCCCTTATCCTAATTACTTGGGATCGGCGCAACAGGTTTTGTTTGAGCACAAAATCATATTGCAAATGGCAATAGGGTTTAGTTTATTTATACCACCGGCTACCTGCCTGACGTCACCCTCCACCGCACACCGGTAATTTGAAATGGGCAAGCAGTGCCTCAAAACTAATGGTTGCTTGTTTAGCTTATAAGTTGCGCAACATAAGCTATATAAAGTACCTCTGAGTGTCATGTCATAGATTACTGAAGGTATAAGTTTATTTTGTTTCTGTAGATTAGTAGGTACAAATACAGTGGCGGACTAAGGTAGGGGCGGGGGGGGGGTCCGCCCCGGGCAGCAAATCCCGGGGGGGCATCAAATAATTACAGTTATTTACGATTTGATCACAGGAGTTTAGAGTTCGAAGGCTGTTTTGTTGCCCCCAGGACTTGAATTGTAAATAAAGTTCTCGGAGGCTATTTTGAGGGGGCACCTCAGGACTTTTAGAGTTCGAAGGCTGTTTTGTTGCCCTCAGGAATTAAATTGTTAATAAAGTTTTTTACGATTAGATCAAAGGTGTTCAGAGGCTATTTTGTTTCCCCCAGGACTTGAATCGTAAATAAAGTTATTTACGATTTGATCGAAGGAGTTCGGAGGCTATTTTGATGCCCCCAGTACTTGATAGCAGCCGCTGCTAGGGCAAGCTTATTTAAAATATTTAAAAACATTATTAGATTAAGTGACGCGGCGTATCTCCTCGCTGCTTGTCTTTTTAACGCGAAATATCGAGCTCGTTTCTTCGCTAACAACGAGCGTGACCCTCATGTCTTTTTAACGCGCAATGTCGAGCTCGCTTCGTTAGCAAACACCGTATGTCTCCTCTCATGTCTTTTTAACGCGGATGGTCTAGCTCACTTCGCTCAAAACGTGTAGTGATGGTTAAGCACGGTGTGTCGCCTCGCATTCCTTTTTAACGCAAAAGTTCGAGCTCGCTTCACTCGCATAACGTGTAGTGATAGTTCAGGACGGTGTGTCTTTTTGACGCGAAATATCAAGCTCGCTTCGCTCGCATAACGTGTAGTGATGGTGCAGCACGGTGTGTCTCTTTGCGTGCCTTTTTAACGTGAAATGTCGAGCTCGCTTCGCTCGCATATCGTGTAGTGATGGTGCAGCAAGGTGTGTCTCTTCGTGTGCCTTTTTAACGCGAAATATCAATCTCGCTTCGCTCGCATAACGTGTAGTGATGGTGCAGCACAGTGTGTCTCTTCGCGCGCCTTTTTAACGCGAAATCTCGAGCTCGCTTCGCTCGCATAACGTGTAGTGATGGTGCAGTACAGTGTGTCTCCTCACATACATTTTTAACGTGAAAAGTCGAGCTCGCTTCGCTCGCAATACGCATAGTATTAGTGTGGCGCATGGCGCAGCATGGTTTTTCTCTTGTTTTTGTTGAACTGAAATGTTAACTCCCTTTGCTCGTAATGCATAATCTGCCTGAGTGGTGCAGTGCTGTGACCCCCACGATCCGAAGCTGTATACGCCACTGTACCTACCTAAATACCAATAATGAAGTTTTTAAAAAGGGTATTACATTAAGGCCATTTTCTGTCGCTGGGGGGCATCCGACGGCTTTACCGCCCCGGGCATCCAACGGGGTTAGTCCGCCACTGTACAAATATTTGAAAGTTATAATAATTGGAAATTACTTTCTACTTATACAGATAGTGTACAGTCTGTGCGAGCGTCTGCTGAAGCTGTGCGGCTGTCAGCAGTCTCCAGGACTGGACTTCAGGGTACGCAGCAGACCGTTTTACAAGAGCTTCCTGTCCTACAAACTGAGGCGTACACGCCCTCCGGACCCTACCACCCCTGTAGAAGCTGATGATACAGGTAAGAGAATATTATTTTGTTAATTCCTTTCGTTTGCAACATACCAAGGCTCTATATCCTGCAAAGTTTTCGGTACACCATCCGTGACACCCGATCGCGTACAATTCCTATTAGAATTTTGAAAACTTTCCTTCCGGCAGCCCTTTTATAAATATGTTCTCTTGATGTATCCCCCAGAGCACGTGTGCACGCTTCCGACCCTGGAGTGGCGCGACTCGGTGGAAGAAGACATCGAGAGAAACCTGGAGACAGTCAGCAGGATCACCGGCGGCTCCACCAACAACGGCACCATCCCTGCACTGCATGTGTACGAGGTAGGCCTCCATAGGGCTCCGTAGGGCTGCAAGTCCCTGAAGTGGCGCGACCCGGTCCAAGAAAGAGTAGCAAAAACTTGAAGGGCAGTCAAAGGAACACCGGAAGCTTCTCCAACAGTGGCAGGATCCCTGCACTGCATGTGTACGAGGTAGGCCTCCATAAGGCTCCGTAGGGCTTCACGTCCCTGAAGTGGCGCGACCCGGTGGAAGAAGACATTGAGAGGAATCTGGAGACAGTCAGTAGGATCACAGAAGGCTCCACCAACTACGGCACCATCCCTGCACTGCATGTGTACGAGGTAGGGCCCCATAGGGTTCCGGTCTGGTCTTGGCTTGGCTCAAAAGACAGTCATCAATCTATCTAGCCGAAGGGCGCCCATCGCAACTGCTGGACTGTTTAAGACCGATGTGATATGATGGTTGTGGTGAAGTGCCCGGCAAAATGGTGCGATTGAAGGTTTTGACGCTCAGTCATGAGAAATCAACGAAAAACAAGAAATAGTACGTTATGTAGTAGGTACGTTCTGATTGTAATTAGGTACGGCGGCCTTCAGTAGGTAGACTAGATTAGACAAGACAAGAGTTAAACCCATAAAGAAACGCCGATTAGAACCAGTAAGCGGGCATTTACAGTGATATCTTTAATTACTTCACACTACTGTTTGTCACTGCCTTCAACATAATAGGTAGCGTAATATTAGCCTTAATTATGCAGCAGATTAGATGTCATTTGAGACGTCATTTGTTACCTACTTTTATGCATAACTGCATTGTAACCTTTTTACGTGTTTATAGGTGCCTATAGTAAGGTACCAAATCAATGCATATGTAATGTAGGTGCTACTTTTGTTGATTCTTGATTATTCATTTAATTATTCTTAATCATTAGGCCGCCCGCGCCCTGTGATGTCGGCTTAGAAAAGCATCACTATTCTTTCCCGTGGGTGTCGTACCTATAAAGCGACTATATTTGAGAGTTTACTAAAATGGTTCAGTACCTATCTCACTTCTGACCATTGAAACACGCGGGACCCGCAGAATCAGAACTGAGTAGCTTCGTATAGGTATGTAGGGGGTTTAAAAATCGGTTTTTCATGAATCTGTTTTTTGTGAATTGTTTTAAAAACTAACAACGACACCTGAAAATGTTTAACCGAGGAAACTCGGTCAACCAGGTACTTTAATTTAATTGTGTTTTGTTGCAGGCGTTCGTAGTCGACCACAACAGTCTTCCCGAAGAACGGCAGAAGTATCTGAAGCAGCTCAGGACCGACATCAACTTGAGAGCTGACGCTGTCAACAAAATTGAGGATGAGGTATTTTAGACCATACCATAACGGCCACAACAGTCTACTACTGGACATGGGCCTTCTTTTCCCTGAGGGTATTGCCATACCTACTCACCACGCTTGGCAGGCGGATTGACGAGCGCAGTGCAAGATGTTGTGCATTTACAGGGAACGCTGCTGCCCATTCCCTTAGTCGCTATTAACGACACCCACGGGTAGAATTGGAGTGATGCTATTTTAAGTCGGCATCACACGGAAATTAACCTAGGTATTTTAGACATACACCCAATCCAATCTGTAGGATATGTACTAAAATCTGTCAGAATCAGATAATTTTGCTTTTAAATCTGTCAAGTTCCGGAAATTATGGTCACACCACACTTTGGCTGGTGCGTACCTACGGCTCTGTTAACTGTACTATCACCTTAACAATAAATAAATCCGCTAAAGGTAAACCAGCCAGACGAAAATTCATAACCAGTAAAGTACTACAGGGCTAACCAAGTAATTTTTACTACAACATAGTTACAACGGCCGAAGCAGGAAAATTGCCTAAGATAGCATATCTTGATTTTGTTGTTGTTTCACAAATATCCTTCGAACGGCCACCGCTCGCAAATCGCGCATAACTCCAATAATATTGCACACGTTATGTGAAACTCATGATTACTAGAGTAATTAGGAACCTTCATTCATTACATTGGCTTAGGACATCGCAATTTTAGGCGACAGAATGACCATTACGATCTTCCTACCCCGCAAGGGATATAGGCGTGATATATGTATGTATGTATGAAGGACATTGCAGGTTGAAGTGAACCATTGTCTGAAAGAAAGATGGTACGTCGTCTCGGTTGATGTCTTAAGTATGATTTGATTACTTAGAAGTCGTAACATAAACCATGTTACATGCCTGACAGTGATAAAGGTGGTTTTAAAACTCTGACATCAGGATTTATATCGGGTTGTTCGTCGACTCGCTGTAACTCGATCGAAAATGGTTTATTCGGTTACTTAGTGCGAGCAATCTTTCTGAAATTTGTTTTTTTCCTACAGGAGGACCCAACGATGATATCAGGGCTGCTATTCGAGTGGCTTGAGTCGCTGAAGGCTCCAGTCCTGAGCCGTGACGACCTGTCACTCATAGTGGGCCACGCACAATCAGTCGAGTCCTGCGTACTTATGATGGATAACGTAAGTTCCTTCTAGGAAGTGGATGGAGATGTTCCAAGAAGTGGGGATGGTTGCAGATCAAGCCAAATCGATCGACGCTTGTTCACCTGCCATCCCACACACTCAAGACTGTAACAGTAGGACAGGGAACAGCCAGACCAGCTGATTGAGTTGCTTTTGTTAAGTAAGAGTCGCTAAGTTGCGACGACATGTCACTTATAGCTGACCATGCACAATCAGGATAGTCCTACGTCCTTATGACGGATAACGCAAGTCCAATCTAAGAAGTGGGGATTGTTGTAAATGTTGGAAAATCGATCATAGCTATTTACTTGCAGTCCTACAAAGTCTTGAGTGTTGCAAGTGCAGTAGGACAGGGCACAGCCAAGACTACTGTGCGTGTTGCTCTAGATTTTGTTGCAATTGTTAGTGTCAGGGGATTAGCTCATTGTTTGAATGACTTGTGTTGCGGAAGTCAAAATGTAGAGTTAATTTAAATTTATTAAAGCCATGAGTTGATTATGCACCTAATTGAAAGAACTAACTAAAATTCATATCCTGATTTGAAAAACGAAAGTAGATACTTAGACAATTCAATAATGAGCTATTTTATGCTAATAAGTAGCATTTGGAACTCGCAGCTTAGTGTAAATTCACCTAAATAACACGAAATATACTTACAAGTCCACCACGCGAACAAGCAAATCAGGGACTTCAAACTAATTGTCAATTGTGAAAAATGTGGTACGGATAGCAAAAAAGTTCACTATACATATATAACTATGGTTAACATTATTATTATTCATGTCCGTCCATATAACAATACGGTATGTAAAAAAATACTGCAAATATTTGAAGGGATGAACAAGTCCATGAAACTTAACAACTTTCTCCAAGAACATAGGTAGAAATAAAGAAAACATACATTTTTATAATTTGAGTTTTTTGACAGTAGCAACTCTGGCTAGTGGGTATGTAACAAATGCCAATCGCGAAAATCCGAAATGGGGTGGAGTGAACCTTTTATGATCTCTCTCGAGATTTTGTGCCACAGATTCTAATTTCTAAAGTGTAAAGACATGGCTATTGCAATTTATATGCCAAACATCTCTTTTTATTATTTTTATTGTAACTTGAATAATTTGTGTTACAATCGGTAAAAGAGGTATGAAACCGGTACTACCGATTTTCGGATTAGCTCCGCGAAAACTGCATCGCTACTCTTTTGTTTTCATCGTTCAACTTAGCGTGGTCAAGCTGTATCTAACACTCTGTTTATTAACAGGAGGATATTATGCTTGTGGAGTATCTGCTGCGTTTCGTGACGCGCCTGCGACCGCTCGCTGCCAACAAGAAGGTGGATATGCTGAAAAGACTGCTGGCGGCGTTGACGCACCAGACGGTCAGCATCGGTGGCAAATGTCTTCCTACACGCAGGTAAAGGCTCGTATCGGGTAGAGTTATCGCTGCCAACAAGAAGGTGGATATGCTCAAGAGACTGCTGGCAGCGCTGACGCATCAAACGGTCAGCATCGGCAGCAAATGTCTTCCTACACGCAGGTAAAGGCTCGTATCGGGTAGAGTTATGGATGTCAATAAGAAGGTAGATATGCTCAAGAGGTTGCTGGTTCCTCTGGTCTTCCTACACGCAGGTAAAGGCTCGTATCGGGTAGAGGTATTGATGTCAACAAGAAGGTGGATATGCTGAAGAGACTACTGGCTCCTCTGACGCACCAGACGGTCAGCATCGGCTTCAAATGTCTTCCTACACGCAGGTAAAGGCTCGTATCGGGTAGAGGTATTGATGTCAACAGGAAGGTGGATATGCTCAAGAGATTGATGTCGGCGTTGACGCATCAGACGGTCAGCATCGGCGGCAAATATCTTCCTTCACGCAGGTAAAGGCTCGTATCGGGTAGAGTATCGTATGCTCAAGAGACTGCTGGCAGCGCTGACGCATCAAACGGTCAGCATCGGCGGCAAATGTCTTCCTACACGCAGGTAAAGGCTCGTATCGGGTAGAGGTATCGATCGATGCCAACAAGAAGGTGGATATGCTCAAGAGACTGCTGGCGGCCTTGACGCACCAGACGGTCAGCATCGGCGGCAAATGTCTTCCTACACGCAGGTAAAGGCTCGTATCGGGTAGAGTTGTCGACATATCGATGTCAATAAGAAGGTGGATATGCTCAAGAGACTGCTGGCGGCCTTGACGCACCAGACGGTCAGCATCGGCGGCAAATGTCTTCCTACACGCAGGTAAAGGCTCGTATCGGGTAGAGTTACCGATGTCACGCAGGTAAAGGCTCGTATCGAGTAGAGTTACCGACATATCGATGCCAATAAGAAGGTGGATGCTCAAGAGGTTGTAACGCATCAGACTGTCTGCATTGGCAGCAAATGTCTTCCTACACGCAGGTAAAGGCTCGTATCGAGTAGAGTTACCGATGTCACGCAGGTAATGGCTCGTATCGGGTAGAGTTATCGATGTCAATAAGACTGTGGATATGCTTAAGAGACTGCTGGCTCCTCTGACGCACCAGACGGTCAGCATCGGCGGCAAATGTCTTCCTACACGCAGGTAAAGGCTCGTATCGGGTAGAGTTATCGATGTCAATAAGAAGGCGGATATAGAGGTATCGATGTCAACAAGAAGGTGGATATGCTCAAGAGACTGCTGGCAGCGCTGACGCATCAAACGGTCAGCATCGGCGGAAAATGTCTTCCTACGCGCAGGTAAAGGCTCGTATCGGGTAGAGTTATCGATCCAACAAGAAGGTGGAAATGCTCAAGAGATTGCTGGCTCCTCAGACGCACCAGACGGTCAGCATCGGCGGCAAATGTCTTCCTACACGCAGGTAAAGGCTCGTATCGGGTAGAGTCATCGATGTCAACAAGAAGGTGGATATGCTCAAGAGATTGCTGGCAGCGCTGACGCATCAAACGGTCAGCATCGGCGGCAAATGTCTTCCTACACGCAGGTAGGTCGAGTCTTCCCTTAGCGTCGAGCTTTACCTTATGAACCCCGTAGGTACATTTTCCAAACATCGACACTGGCAAAATTGTTTCTCTAGACAGAAGCTATTCAGCTACTTACTTACATTACATTAGAACCACAGAGTAACTAGACGGTCATCATCGGCGGCAAATGTCTTCCTACACGCAGGTAAAGGCTCGTAACGGGTAGAGTTATCGATATCAATGCTCAAGAGATTGGTTTGATGTAGGTAGGTACTTATCATACTATTACGGGAAGAAAGCAGGGGATCATAGTCTAATAAAACCATAGTCTAATAAAACATGGTCTTTCCTTCCCAGAGAAACACAAGACAACGTCACTTAGTATTGCCACTTTATTTCAATAAAATACGTTATGGGGTAAATTCAATCTCAAAAATGAGCTAAAACATTTCTTAATAATTTTATAATTTTGATTTACGTCTGTATTAACTTGAACTTTACAACAACACTTAAATTGTATTTATTAGTTAACAGTATCATAAATGAATTACAAAAAACATCATAAGAGTGGGTAATTCTGGTAACCCACAAGCATGATGACGTAGTCTTGTGTTGGTCACGTGGTTCACGAGTCTCGGAAAGAAATACCAGGCGGAGTATCTTATTATACCATGAATAAAACATGGTCTTTCCTTCCCAGAGAAACACATGTCAACGTCACTTAGTATTGCCACTTTATTTCAATAAAATACGTTATGGGTAAATTCAATCTCAGAAAAATGAGTAAAAATATTTCTGAATAATTTTATAATTTAGATTTACGTGTGTATTAACTTTAACTTTACAACAACACTTAAATTGTATTTATTAGTTAACAGTATCGTAAATGATTTACAAAAAACATCATAAGTGTGGGTAATTCTGGTAACCCACAAGCATGATGACGTCGTCTTGTGTTGGTCACGTGGTTCACGAGTCTCGGAAAGGAATACCAGGCGGAGTATCTTATTATACCATGCAGGGGATTACGTTTGCACAGTACCTACACCTGGCTCTAGGGATTTCTCTGCTCATTGATAGAATGCAGTCTCTCAACAGCCAAAAAATGTTTACCCTCAAATGCTCATTGATAGAATGCAGTCTCTCAACAGCCAAAAAATGTTTACCCTCAAACATCAATGCTATACCTAAACACCATCGGTGGTAAATATCTTACTACGAGTAGGGGAAACTGGGGACACTTGATCCCTGTGGGAGACATGGTACTTTTAATTTCCAGAAAATCTACCAGAGCTATGTGTATTAATGCTTATAAAACTTTTTGTCTACTGTACGGGCAAACTTTTTTTCGCAGTCATATGTGTCAACTATTTCATGTTTCAAAATGACAGGTCTTTATATATTCATTAGCGGCGCAAGATCATTTTGGCGAGTATTTGCAGGCTTTTATTTATTACAAAAAAGTGAAAATTAGCAAGAGAAACCGTTTCATTATTAGGGATATTTCATTAGCAGTGAGTTTTTATTAAAGAAAAACGTTTATATAAAGTAAAAAATTTCTTTTGTTATTATTTCTGGCCACATACTACAAGGGAGACTTGGTACATTTTTTTAAAGGAGACTTGATCCTAGTATCAAGTGTCCCTTATGGGAAACAGTTAGTAAGAAAATTGTAATCAGGACTGATTGATTAAATTTCGTGTTTATTCAGGCTGTATGGACCATTTTAAAATAATATTTTAATCTGATAGCATTTTGTCACTAATGTATTTTTCCTATGGGAGACATGATCCAAGACTGCTATAAAAGTTCAAATTTTTTTCGTTATATTATCGATTATAAACGGTTATTCATTACATTAAGTGTACTTGTAAATTTTTAGACTACATTTGGGAGATAAAACAAAACTAAACTTGATAAAATAGTCATTTAATTTTACGTAATGTCCCACGTGTCCCTGACTATGGAACACATGATCCTCACCTATTTAATAAACAAAACCATGTCTCCCATACTATGGGAGACTTGATCCGGGGCGGATCAAGTCATCCAACTAGGTGGATCATTTCTCCCTTATATACGGGACACATGGTGCAAACCTGTTTTACCAGTTTTCTTTAAATAACTTTTATAACTATGGTATAATCCTAACTACACATACACAAATGGCAGTTGATTAAATTATGCATCGTTTAGTGTAAATACGGTTTAGATATGTTAAAAAATGTATTCATGAGATCACAAAATCAAAGTGGGGGATCAAGTGTCCCCAGTCTCCCCTATGCATTATAGGTAAGTAGGTAGCTAAGCGGAAGATTTAAGAAAGAAAAGAAAATTGATTATGAGTTTACCCACCTCTTTGAAACCAACAATGAAAACTGATAATCGGGTTACTGTCCCTGCAAGAATAATAAATTACTTTGTTACTTACCTACCTACCTGTTTCCTTATCACACTGACCTCTCACCTACTTTATTTTTTAATGCAAGTTATTTATAATAAGGTCACTAACTCATTGCATTATCATCTCATACAATTATACAAAAATTAACAAACAATGAGCAAAAGCATGCATATTCTCATTGTCCGCAGAGACATCCAGCGCCTTCGCGACGGTACCTGCAATCAAGTGATCAATTTCTTCCTACGGCTCATCGTGGACATCCAGAAGGACATGGTGAAACCCGGCAGAGACGACACGGACGTCGTTGTTATGCCCATGCAGCCGAGAAGATACAAAATAAAGGCTTGGAAATAAAAATGTTTTGTTTTATTTCCATGATACAAATGGCCTTTCAGCGCCTATAGCGTAGAAAGATTAACTTTAAAAAAAACTGCTATTTGATGAACGAGAAAGCTAGCAGTGATCACTACAACTAGTATTTTGAAATTGTTACAACTTAGTATTTTGAACCGTAAAACACCCTTTGCAGCGCCATCTGTTTTTAGTAACTTGAAACTTTGTACAAAAAGTTTTGCTACTCAACAACAGATGACGCTGCCGGTCCTAGTATTTAGCTGTTACAAACTAGTATTTGGTACTGTAAAACACCTCTATCTGCATATTTTGACATTTCACCTGCCCGTGTCATCGTTGCGGTTTACACGTCGTCATTTTTTGTGTGTTTACAGCAGAATCTTATCGGATTTTGAGCTGCACGTGCATTTTTGAAAAGTTTTCCATTAATTTACAATCATGTCGTCCGAAGAGAAATGTGAAAAACTAGCGGGACACCCTCCTGCAGGTGAGTTGGAACGCCGTACCAGAATCCTTTGTTTACATGTGTATTTCGTAATTTTATGCATAAACGATATCAATCAAACTATCAACGCGCCATAGAATCCATATGGCGGCACCGTAACCTTAACTTCTGATAGCCTTGCATCATAATTCTTCGCTTAATTCAAGGATTTTCTTACTTTCATATTTGCTTAAATGAAAAAACAAAAATTAAGGCTTTGTTCAGTGTTATGTTACTCCACGACCTTGATACGAACGCGCTGACGTCAGTGTTATGCGAGATTAGCCGCACAATTCCACTTAGGCATGAAGTGTTTTTAAACAATGAAAAACTAGCTGAAGTACCTACACACTTACAGTAGCAGGCAATAGATAATTTCTGCTAATTAATCTAATCATGTCTTACAATTAATTAGTTGAATCAAAGCCTGTTTTCCATAACTTTATCTGTAGTAGTGGAAACATTTGACTGAGCAATTATTTGATAAAATAAGTATCTTTGCTAATAAATAACTATAAACAGAAGATAAAGGATTTCTAGGAAATATGTTTTGGAACTGCTAAAGCTTCACTTGGTATCAACAAATACTGGTTGATACATATTGTTTATTTTAATTTTTATCAATTTCTTTTATCTCAAATCAACCCTACTTACCTAGGGAGCACTTGATTTTCTTTAAGACATAGCATAAAATGAAGTAGCTTTTTGCATTTCTCTGCCTGCCTGTAAGCTAACTTCTCCTAAACCACATATAGATTTTGATATAGTTTTTTGTAACAGATAAACTGATTGAAGAGGAAGTTTAAAAACTGCTAGTTGTGATATGCTAGTTGATCAAAATTATACTCTAGGTTAATTCAATGTAATAATGTATAATTTTGGCTCAGATGACTAGCATTTGAATGGTCGGAGACTTAGCCATGCTTTGTGGAAGTGTTTTTGTATTCATAATTCAATCTTTATTCTCCAGTGAAAGCCGGTGGTATGAGGATCACCCAGCACAAGACCCCTCACGCGAAGGACCCCAAGGAGCCTGCGAATGAGGACCTGACCGGGCTCGGCGGACCCAACCCGCTGCAGTCTAGTGCCGCTGTCAACATTGCCGGGGCTCCTAATAAAGGTAAAACTTGTACAGGCTGGCTTAGAACCTTTATTCCCGTTGGCCACCCACACTGTCCGCCACCGGGTGGCCATCGGGAATAGTTGGCCACCCCTATAGCGCGCCGCGGAGGCTGATTCTACTAGTGATTAGTATTGGATTTTACTATTTTCTCAACGATATTTAAAGTAATTGTTATGTCTATACACAAACTACTTAGAGTTACATTAATTAATTAATCAGCCTCCGTGGCGCGCCATGAGGGTGGCCAACTATTCCCGATGGTCACCCGGTGGCAGACAGGGGGGGTGGCCAACGGGAATAAAGGGCAGAGTTACATCTTGCACTGCACTAGTCAATCCCCTGTGTGGTCAGTATGGCAATACCCCATGTCCAACAGTGAACTGTTGTGACTTTATTAGATGTAGATGTACAGTTGTTTGTCTGGCATTTGCATTTGAACATCACAACTGTAATAAATCAATGAAGAAAGCAAATAGCTTTATTAATAATTTACAAACCAGTGTGAATGTTAGTATAACCAGTACAAGGTTGAGAATACTTCAGGCATGTAATATAACTATCAACAACTATTTGTATTTTATAAGTTCACCTTGGTGTGAATAACAAGTAGTGTTAATTTTTTTTTCTTATATGGCTTTAAAATTAATATAAATCTTCTTAGGTCTACCTCTATAGGTATGTGTGTTTAATTTGTCAATAGCACTGGACTGGACCAGTACATTCTTATACTATGTAGACTAACCCCCATACCATTCTCATGGGTGTCGTAATAAGAGATTTGATAGTAAATGTGTATTGCAATTTTATGCGACAGGCTGACAACCTGCCTCTGCCACTATAGTGATACTTAGTGTTCTGAATGTCTTTCAAACTTTTGCCAGACATTGTGTAAATGGCCTTTTTTACGGCCGGTGACACTCTGCTTCCTGATATAGGCGTGGTATTAAATTTTACTAGTGACCGATAACGAAAAGTCAGAACCGGATGGTCATAAGGAACAACTTTTCCTAATAAACATAGGTCGAAATACGAAAAAAAAATGTTGAACTCCTATAGTAACTCAAATCAGCTGATCGGCAATTTTGTATGGAAGGTCCAATTTCTTTTTCGTATTTCGACCTATGTTCCTTGGGTAAAGTTGTCCCTTATCTACTAGCCGATTCCGAGTTTTCGCTATCGGTCACTCACTAGTAAAATTTCACCCCATATGTATGTATGCATGTCTGTTCTCACTCCAGGCAACGCGGACTTCACTCCGGAGGCGGCGCAGGTGGCTCACAGCCCGAAGCCGCCGACGCACATCCACAACGTGCCGCGCCCCAACATCCAGCAGCCCAGGAAGTAGACGCAAGTAGAGGTGTTGTCTTTAGGTGGTTCATATCGTACATGAGTATAGATATAGGTATTTTCAATTTCACTTTCATTGCATAAATCAAAATACAATCTTTTAATGAAGAACAAATATTTTAAGGGTGTTTTCTACTCGCAAAACTGACGACTTTTATTAGAAACTTTTTATCGAAATATGGAATAATTATTTGATCTCCCATACTAAGTGACGAGTAGGAAAGGTCCAATTTATTATTTATTGTTTTCGAAGAAAAATTTCTAATGAAAATTGTTCAGTTTAGAACACACCCATAAAAAAATTGTACACCATATTATGTTATGAACAGGGGTTGGGATTAAAACTCCCAGCATCCAGGGGCTGCAATAAAAAGTCCAACACCCAACCTGTGAAGATCTGTTGTAGCAAATCCTACTCTTTGTATACCTAGCAAAAATTACTATCATAAATAGCGCCATCTAGCGCAGATATTTTTGTTCCTTGAGAGTCTAAACAAGTAAAGTAATTCAGTTACTGAGCATACTGAATATTTAAATGACTGAATAACAAAAGTTTCAATTTCATCACTTCTTTGGTTTTCGGTCATTGACATTTTACTCAATAATAAAAATAACATTGCTATGCATACACTTGAATAAACATATGTTTGACAACAATGATTTTCTATCCTCACATATGAAACACCTAAAGATATTAGTAGAAAGCTATGTAAATAATCATTCTTTTCTATCCTGATTATTACAATAAAATTAATAAAGATAGAAACTACATAGAATTCTACAAAACTATAATAAAATATTTGAATATTACTTATTTATATATTGTGACTTGATTTGAAAAGTAATATTTGAATATTCTTAGCCTAGTGATTAGATTGGTATATTAAGAGAATTTGTATTATAATAAGTCCAGTACGTATTTATTATATGAATGAGTGAAATTATTAAATAAATTCTTTGGATAACAAACTAATCTTGGCTTAGGCTCTCTTCACACAGGGTCAAAAAACGCAAGAAACCTGTAACTTTCTTTGACCAACTAAACGGTTTCTATAAGTCATATTTGCTATTGGGTTATTTCGGATAAAACATATCTATCTTATAATTTATAAGTTACTTAATTATAATAAAAAAGGTCCTAAAATTCTAAATATAATTTAGCACAAAAAAAGTATAAAATATTGTTTGAGAAGTACAATTTCAAAATCAATAAAAACAGTGTCTAGTTATATTTTAATTTAAATTAACAACTTAATTTCAAGCTTTTTTAAAATAGGCTAAACGCAATAAAATTATTAGGTTTAGTAATTAATGAAAACTTAAAAGCTAAGCCTAATGCTTTAAACAGTGTTTCAATATTTTGAAAACATTAAAATATTTTATAGTTATGGATTCATTGGAGAGTCGAGAGAAATATATAATCATTGTTTCTTTTCTTAAATATTTATGTATAATAATAAAAAAAAAGTTTATTTCCGTCATGGTGCTGCACACCTTCATATTGGTTGCATTTCTGCATTTATTTTAACATTCCTGTTTCAAATTCAGCTATTGTAATAAATATTACTTATGTACAATTTTCTTTTTAACATGGTCTACGAGCTATGCTTTTTCATGTTTTCTACTTTCTTAGGTTTAAATATAAATAAATATAAAGAACTGATTGTGGTGTTTTTTTTCTATCTAGGAAGCCTACATAGAACAAATAAAATACATTTTATTTTAATCAATAACATTTACTCGTCATAACCATTTCACTACTCCAAATAACAATAAAAATAAATAAAGCGTAATTCTTGATTTTATCCACATAAATAAATAAATAAATTCTGTGCGGAACACGATCTTTTTCCGAAAATTGCACAATCCTATTATTTTTTCGGCTGCGGTCCCGAACCTCTTCGTTTTGATAGCATCGTAGTGTATAACTGAAACAATAAAACATATTTTGGTAACTTAGAAATTATTCTCGCTACAAAGACATAGATTTGCTCAAAAGTATAATTATCAAACAAGATGTCCAAAATACATGCATTAACTTTTAAAAATAATTTAGGTACTTGTCCACACACAATCCTATCCTACTAATATTATAAAGGCGGATGTTTGTGTGTGTGTTTGTTACGACATCACGCTAAAACGGCTGGTTAGATTGACATGAAATTTTGCACAAATATAGAAGAGTATCTAGAATAACACATAGGCTACTTTTTACCACGGAAAAATGTCTTATTCCTACGGGATCACGCATATTCCAATATTTTTGCAAAGGTGGCGTGACTGAGCCGATTCGCGTTTTAAACGTTTTCGCCGAAAACTAACAGCGACATCTCTTAGCGAGTAATGCTTTCTTCCCGCGGAATAATAGGTTGCAGCGGGTGAAACCGCTGACGGGCAGCTAGTAAAACATAATCTTTCTTCTGGAGCAGTCAGGTAAAAACCCGATCGGAATGGATCAGTCAGTGGTCAAACAAATCATGCTGTGGCGCAGTTTTAGTGCGACTGGACTGCTTGCGGCGAAGAAGGTTCTGGGTTCAATTCCCGGTGGGTCAGGTGAGTAGTTCCCAGTCTGGTTAGATCATTGGAGGCTGAACCATCTGATTGTCCGAAAAGCAAGATGGTTCCGTGCTTAGAAGGGCACGTTAAGCCGTCGGTCCGGTTGCTGTCTATGATCACTTAGACAGTGGTCGTTACACAACCATGTCAGAGGCCTCTCTCATGTCACGATCTCTCTCTCTCCTCCCTGTTGCTGCCCGAAGCGACCGGAGAGAGCGCGCGCGAAGTGTAGGCCTGCGAGGAGGGTCGCGCAATGGGTTCCACTCGGTCCAATTTCACCCTGGTTACATAGGCGACTTTGTCGCTTAGCCACTCACGGAGCTCTCCTTCTTTTCCACGTGTGTGAAAGAGACTTCTGATAAGTTGTTGCCGGCAAAAGCCGCCTCAGGGCGCGCCCTAAGTAAAGTGTTATACGCACCTCAGTTTCAGAGACCTCCCTGTTGCTGCCCGAAGCGACGGGAGAGAGCGCGCGCGGAGTGTAGGCCCGCGAGGGTCGCGCAATGGGTTCCACTCGGTCCAATTTCTCCCCGGTTACACAGGCGACTTTGTCGCTTAGCGACTCACGGAGCTCGCGTTCTTTTCCACGTGCGTGATAGGGACTTCTGATAAGTAGTTTCCGGCAAAAGTCACCTCAGGGCGCGCTCTAGGTAAAGTGTTATACGTACCTCAGTTTCAGAGACCTCCCTATTGCTGCCCGAAGCGACCGGAGAGAGCGCGCGCGGAGTGTAGGCCCGCGAGGAGGGACGCACAATAGGTTCCACTCGGTCTAATTTCACCCCGGTTACACAGGCGACTTTGTCGCTTAGCGACTCACGGAGCTCCCGTTCTTTTCCACGTGAGTAAAAAGGACTTCTGATAAGTAGTTGAAAAGTGTTGTTATACCTCAGTTTCAGAGACCTCCCTGTTGCTGCCCGAAGCGACGGGAGAGAGCGCGCGCGGCGTGTAGGCCCGCGAGGGTCGCGCAATGGGTTCCACTCGGTCCAATTTCTCAGGCTGGAAATGAAATGAAATTTAGAATACATACATACAGGGAGTATAACATAAAGGGTATAACAAACTGATCAATTTTCTCCATGGAACACGGGTCGTCAAATGTTTTTCATATTTCGACCCATGTCCTATGGGGAAAGTTGTTCAGTTTCATGAGTATCTTGACCTCTTTTCGTCTTGTTATACCCATTTTGTTACCCGGTACACATATCTCGCCTTGGTGCCCATTCAAACGCATACATTTTTTACTGTTATTTGCATTACGCATAACTTTGGAAACTGTTCAAGCATTGCGATGTCTCATGTCTTACGATTCATGTGAGGAGATAGGGCCTTATCGTACGATGGATAGAGATTTTATATTTATACATAATCGTATGATTCCAAGGGTTCAATTCAATCCCTGGATGAATTTCGCAATCGCATCACAACATCTTGCATTGCGCTCACCAACTCGCCTGCCAAGCGTGATGAGTATGGCAAATACCCCCCACTAGGGGGAGGTCCATGTTCAGCAGTGGACTTTCGTAATCGTGACTGTCATAGTAGTAGTATGATGGATGATACTCACAATCTCTTGTTGTGAGTTGGGCTTGAAAAACTGGGAACCCAAGTCTTTTTCGCTCATGTTGCCAAGAGCCAACGCACTAGTGTTGTTCGAGTGACCTACAAGTTACAACAAAAAGCCCAGTTAATAACTATTAACTACAAGTCTACAAATAAGGTATGGAGTAGGCAAAATTCAACCCGCGATATGTTGCGCAACAGTGTTGTGCGAGAACGAGCCATTAAGAGGCCGTGTTCAATAGCCACACTGCAATAAAAGGTCGTGTTAAATAGCCACACTGCAATAAAAGGTCGTGTTAAATAGCCACACTGCAATAAAAGGTCGTGTTAAATAGCCACACTGCAATAAAAGGTCGTGTTAAATAGCCACACTGCAATAAAAGGTCGTGTTAATAGCCACACATTGCAATAAAAGGCCATGTTAATAGTCAAAAATATCAATAAAAGATTATATTAATAGCCACTATAACAATAAAAGGTCTGGTTATTTTTCAATAACGGCTACTGATAGGCGATGGGTAGGGTAATTAGTGTAGGTAGATTTTAAATAACTATCATATAGGGTGATGCCGTGTGATGCCGGCTTAGAATAGCATCACCCCAATTCAACCCGTGGGTGTCGTAAAAACCGACTAAGGGATATTCATCCAGGGAATGGGCAGCAGCGTTCTCTGTAAATGCATCATCTTACACTGCGCTCGTCAATCCGCCTGCCAAGCGTGGTGAGTATAGCAATACCCTCCGATAGGGGGAGGCCCATGTCCAGCAGTGGACTGTTGTGGTGTGGCTGTTATAGTAGTATAGTAGGGTACTTAGATATTTACATGGAAGACAAATACCCAAATTGGTGGCTGGAATCTAGGTTCTTTGGGAAGTTGTTTAGAGGAGGTTGGGGCTGGCTCTTAGTTGACCCGGTGGGCGCTAATGTTCTAAGGTCGAAGGTTTGGTCTGCCAAGCTAGAGTGTCAAATACGTATGAGGATGGGTTGTGAACGGTAGGTACTCACTCTGGCTGCCTTTACCACCCCACACGGACTCCCTATAGTTCACCCTTCGGGCCTGCGGGGCGCGGCGCCGCTTTGCTCCGCGCCCCACGCCCCATGCGCGCGGGGCGCCAGTGATCTATCATAGCTATATGGGTTGAAGGTTCAATCTGGCTAGTGTCAGTTATAGTAGTATTATGGTACTTACTTTGGCTGCCTTTACCGCCCCACACGGACTCCCTATAGTTGACCCGCCTGGCTTGCGGGGCGCGGCGCCGCTTCCCCCCGCGCCCCATGCCTCCCACGCGGGGCGCCAGTGTTCCAACCTTGCTATGTAGGTAGCTAAGGTCCAGTCTGCGTAGAGTGTCAGTTACATATAACGATGGATTATGATCGTTAGGTACTCACTCTGGCTATCTTTACCCACCCACACGTATTGTCTATATTTGCCTTCCATCTTAGCTATGTGGGTTAAAGATTCAGTCTACCTAGCCTAGAGTGTCAGTTACGTATGAGGATGGATTATAATCGGTAGGTACTCACTCTGGCTGCCTTTACCGCCCCACAGCTTTAGCGCGGCGCCGCTTCCCCCCTAGCCCCATGCCCCCCGCGCGGGGCGCCAGTGATCCATCATAGCTATGTTATGTATGATACTGATGATCATGGTATAATAAGATACTCCGCCTGGTATTCCGTTCCGAGACTCGTGAACCACGTGACCAACACAAGTCTACGTCATCATGCTTGTAGGTAACGTATTTTATTGAAATGAAGTATAACGTATTTTAGTGACGTAGTCTTGTGTTTCTCTGGGAATGTAAGACCATGTTTTATTAGACTATGCTGATGATGAGATAAATACCCAAATTGGTGACCGGTATTAAGGTTCTTTAGGAAAAGTTGTGTAATCTCCGGTCATTAAGCGGCGCCGCTTCCCCCCGCGCCCCACGCCCCCGCGCGGGCGCCAGTATTCCATCATAGCTATGTGGGTTGAAGATTCAGTCTACCTAGTGTTCCATCTTTGCTATGTAGATCGAAGGTTCAATTTGCCTAGGGTGTCAAATACTTCTGACGATGACGACTTATCGGAATAGAGATAAGTAGGTACTCACTTTGGCTGCCTTTACCTCCCCATACGGACTCCCTATAATTCACCCTCCTGGCTTGCGGGGCGCGGCGCCGCTTCCCCCCGCGCCCCATGCCCCCCGCGCGGGGCGCCAGTGTGCGTCGCGAGTCGTTGGAGAGCTTGCGCGCCGCCCGGTGGTACAGGCAGCGGGAGGATACGTTTGAAATCTGGGAAAGATGGCCCAACTTAAGTTATAGTACAGTATCCGTCAAACTGCTTGGACAAACGACTTTGGATGCGCAGAAACAAAAAATAGGTATCTTTGGTGGTGCGAAGCGAGACGACGCATTCCCCACCACCTTGCGCGATGGCCAATAAGTTTGACGGTTATAGTAGTCATACTGAATGTGTCCAACTCAGGTTAGCTACAGTAGTCATATTAAATGTTTGGGAAGAGGCGCTAGTGTGCGTCGCGAGTCGTTGGAGAGCTTGCGCGCCGCTCGGTGGTACAGGCAACGCGAGGATACGTTTGATATCTGAGGAGAAGTGGCCCAGCTCAAATAATACGTAAAGAGATAGATATTCAATATTCTCACAGGACAAAAACTACGAATAGGTGCGTTCACACCACCTGAGGCTGCTCGCTGCCTCACTGCCCGGCATATGCTCGTGTGCAGGCGAGGCAAGTTCGGCCCATTTTGGACGCCTAAATAAATTAATAGGCAAAATTCTGGGGCATGTTGATTTTGGCTCGGCCCGCGCGCGTTGCCTCGAGTACACGCAATTTTATGGTCGTTTACCTCGCGAGGCAGCGAGCAGCCTCGCTTGGTGTGGACGCGCCTAATGACGTATTTAAACATTACGATTTTCTGACCCATCAGTTGAGTACCTATACAATATTATACAGCTTCAGTTCGTGGGGATCACAATCACAATTATAACACATTGTCTACTCATCTGTGGCGCACACCTATACCTCACTTATTGCGAGCAAAGCGAGCCACACACAGCCCACAATGCGCCACGCCAATATTACACGTATTGCGACCGCACGCAGCCAATACTTACTTTGTGGCTACACTGCCTCACTCACACCAACCCAACCAACACTACACGTATCGCGAGCGTAGCGAGCCACATTGCACCACACCAATCTACTACATGTCAACGACTACATGTGTTATACGAGCGAAGCGAACCACACCACACCACGCCAAACCCGCACTACATTTAGAGCACTGCAATAGATTTGCATTTTTTCACAAATTGACGAATGTGACTGTGAAGAGGTAAGTCTCTCCCGCTAACTCATAAACAATTCAAAATTTAAGGTGTCGAATGTTTTCTGCGATGTGATAAAGGTGTAGGGTGCATAGTGTTCGCCACGCGGACACGTTCGGCTCGCGAAAACTTAGAACTTAGAACATAAAACTTAAAAATTAAAAATGAAAACCGCCTACGGTACGGTAGTAGGTAGTAGTAGGTACCATGTGTGGGGTGTCGTTTGAAAGAGGAACTCGAGCCGCGTTCGATGGTACAACACTTACGGCGATCGGTGACGACATGTTGCGCAACATCGTCACACTGTATAGCAAACAACTGTTAGAAATCGCACCAGAGTCCAACATAATTATAGAGGTCCTCCATACAGTCAGTAAGTGAGGCCAGCTAAAACTCGTCTCTCGTAGTGTTTGTATGAAAGTGAGGCCAGTGTTTAAACTAGTCTCTCGTACTGTTTGTATGAAAGTGAGGCCAGCTAAAACTGGTCTCTCGTAGTGTTTGTATCTCTCGTAGTGACGAAACGGACCAAGAGCGTGTCGGGCACTCTACTAGGTAGAAAGTGTGACGAAACGGACCAAGAGCGTGTCGGGCACTCTACTAGGTAGAAAGTGTGACGAAACGGACCAAGAGCGTGTCGGGCACTCTACTAGGTAGAAAGTGTGACGAAACGGACCAAGAGCGTGTCGGGCACTCTAGTAGGTAGAAACTGTGACGAAACGGACCAAGAGCGTGTCGGGCACTCTAGTAGGTAGAAACTGTGACGAAACGGGCCAAGAGCGTGTCGGGCACTCTACTAGGTAGAAAGTGTGACGAAACGGACCAAGAACGTGTCGGGCACTCTAGTAGGTAGAAAGTGTGACGAAACGGACCAAGAGCGTGTCGGGCACTCTACTAGGTAGAAAGTGTGACGAAACGGACCAAGAGCGTGTCGGGCACTCTACTAGGTAGAAAGTGTGACGAAACCGACCAAGAGCGTGTTGGGCACTCTAGTAGGTAGAAACTGTGACGAAACGGACCAAGAGCGTGTCGGGCGCTCTAGTAGGTAGAAACTGTGACGAAACGGACCAAGAGCGTGTCGGGCACTCTACTAGGTAGAAAGTGTGACGAAACAGACCAAGAGCGTCAAAATCGTCGCTAGTACATTTCTCTAATTTGTAAGTGTACTTGGTTTCTCTAATTAGCCTTTTCAACGCCAAAGTCTGATATATCAGACGTTTAAGTTTCGTGCCATCACCGCCAACGTCTGATATATCACTTAAATAAAACGTTGCCAATTCAACTCTATTTTTTCTTATCCTTATAGTAACCTGACGACATATGCATACAATTTTCAGATAGTTCATACTTAAGTTAATCAATAATCAAGATTTCACAATGTATTATAATGTTATTTTGATAATAAATTCTCAGAAAAGAACACCGTATTTATTAGAGAAACTGACTCTTATTTTACTTGAACCCTCAGCGCCAATGTCTGATATATCAGACATTAGTGGTGTTATATTACAATGTTACTACCATAACGAGAAATCTGGTACTCTCAAAGGAAACGTCTTACAAATTAATAATATACATACAGGTTTTTGTTTTCGGCATAAACATTTTTAGTGTAACGTAATTTTACTAAGTTTACCACAGAAAATGCATTTATTGTCGAATGTTTTTTTGCATCGAATCCAGTAATTTGCATGGTATGTCACAACACTATAGCGATACGATCATGCATCAGTCTCGTACGCCAACGTCTGATATATCAGACACGGAAGTGACGTCAGAGGCGATAGATGTTTCTAGAGCTATTTATTTTGTGCTGTACAATGAAATTCAAAAAATTCAAAATTCAATTATTTATTTCTTTGTAGGAATGTACAAGATTCTCTTAAAGAAAGTCATATTCTAATACAATCTTAAAAAAGAGAAAATTTCTAATGCAAAATTTTCTCTTTTTTATAACAATTTGAGTTCCTACTCTAAACGCGGCTCAGGCGGGATAAAAAAATAAAAATAAAGGCACTGCCTCGGGGCTGGCCAGGCTAACCACACAGCATGCAACTTTATGCCTCAATGAATGACAATTAAATGGAGTAACATTCTGTCAAAATTTTAAAAAGGAGTTACATTTGTATGGTTAGCCGGACCCCCTGGACAGGAAAACCGCCCAAAAACCTGCCCAGAAGTGCACCTATTCTAAAATCTACAATATTCTTAGGCCCTAAGCTACCGTAGCTAACTTAGAAAATAAATTAATAGAATAGCCAAAAACGGCTCACAAAATAAAAATAAAAATTACAGTAGATTATTCTAACTGTTTTGTCTTTAAAATATACTTTAAACATTTGAGCAATTAAATAACATAGCAAAAAAAAAGATAAAATAGTAGATTTACAGTAAATGTAAAAAATACATGTCAAAAAATAATAAAATTAAAGAATAATATGAAAATGTCTTTAACAACTATACATGTCAATTTACATATCATAAAAGTAAAGGTATATCCACTAAAATATATGTCATGTTTATTCTTAAATAATGCCTATCTCTTGCATTGCGTTGGAGCAACTGTTGCTACTGACCAGACATCTTTATCTTTCAAATAATGTAATAATGAGGCTAGGAGGTATCGATAAATTATGGAAGTACCCTGCAAAATCATGTTATTTACTGGGAATATATGTGCGTTGCTGTGTTGATTTATTATAATTGTCAATTAATATATTTCATTGAAATATGACCACTGCAGAGGAGTTGATTAGGATTTTAGAAGGAATTGATGATGAAGGACCTGGTTGACCATTACTCATCTTTCGTTTCATAGATCTCGGAAAAAAGAAACCTATATAACCTACTCCGTTCAAGTGATGAACTAGCCTATGAAACTGAACAACTTTCCCCCAAGGAACATAGGTCGAAACATGAAAAAGAAATTAGACCTGCCATACAAAATGTACCAGCTGACCGAGTCAGTTTGTATGTGAGGTCCAAATTTTTTATAAGGTATCGATGTTTATGACCGGAAGTTGACACATCACTAACACTCGCTAAAAACTCATATTAAGCGTACGCCACTGTCTGATATATCAGACATGTAGTGATGCAATTAATATCATCATTACTTGTGCCTTTTTTCACGGTATTAATGCGCCACTGAGATTTTAATACATTTTTAAATGTTTCAAGGGGTAAATATAATAAACTAAAACCCATGAACTTATTAAAATAACTATAGATATATTTTTATGATGATTTATTTAATACAAATGAATGAAATCGATACACAATATCGGCAACACTAGTAAATGAACCACGTTTATTACCGTGGCGTGTGGTGAGCGTTTATGACGAAAACTCTTGGCGTGGAAAGGGTTAGTGAGTGTAGTTTGTTTCTCTAATTAGTGAGTGTACTGACCAGCTCTGCCTGCAGGTCAACGACCTCGTCCTCCATGATGTCCAGCTCGTCGGAGTCCTTGGCGGGCACGATGAGCAGCTTGGTCTCAGGACACGAGCTCGACACCATGAGTTGGGAGGACTTCGGGAAGATCAGCCGGTGGGCCGTCCTGAATCAAAACGAATCACGAATATCATCATCATCTGCCCTCATCCCAAATAAACCAAGCCGGCTACGCCGGCATATAGTGGGTGCAGCAAGCTTGGCGCTGATAAACCAAGCCGGCTACGCCGGCATATAGTGGGTGCAGCAAGCTTGGCGCTGATAAACCAAGCCGGCTACGCCGGCATATAGTGGTGCAGCAAGCTTGGCTGATAAACCAAGCGGCTACGCCGGCATATAGTGGGTGCAGCAAGCTTGGCGCTGATAAACCAAGCCGGCTACGCCGGCATATAGTGGGTGCAGCAAGCTTGGCGCTGATAAACCAAGCCGGCTACGCCGGCATATAGTGGGTGCAGCAAGCTTGGCGCTGATAAACCAAGCCGGCTACGCCGGCATATAGTGGGTGCAGCAAGCTTGGCGCTGATAAACCAAGCCGGCTACGCCGGCATATAGTGGTGCAGCAAGCGGCGCTGATAAACCAAGCCGGCTACGCCGGCATATAGTGGTGCAGCAAGCTTGGCGCTGATAAACCAAGCCGGCTACGCCGGCATATAGTGGGTGCAGCAAGCTTGGCGCGGATAAACCAAGCCGGCTACGCCGGCATATAGTGGGTGCAGCAAGCTTGGCGCTGATAAACCAAGCCGGCTACGCCGGCATATGGTGCAGCAAGCTTGGCGCTGATAAACCAAGCCGGCTACGCCGGCATATAGTGGGTGCAGCAAGCTTGGCGCTGATAAACCAAGCCGGCTACGCCGGCATATAGTGGGTGCAGCAAGCTTGGCGCGGATAAACCAAGCCGGCTACGCCGGCATATAGTGAGTGCAGCAAGCTTGGCGCTGATAAACCAAGCCGGCTACGCCGGCATATAGTGGGTGCAGCAAGCTTGGCGCTGATAAACCAAGCCGGCTACGCCGGCATATAGTGGGTGCAGCAAGCTTGGCGCGGATAAACCAAGCCGGCTACGCCGGCATATAGTGAGTGCAGCAAGCTTGGCGCTGATAAACCAAAGCATAGGTCAAAAACTCCACGTCGCCTTTTATGAAACACCTTGAGTAGAATAGGGGTGGCAGTATTCTCAGCCGCTACCACTCGGCAAACGAATGACGAATATGTGGTCGTCCAAATCAATAGGGTCTGAGATATTGATCAATATGTAAAGTAAGTCAAACAGGTAATTCTTTACTTTTAGTATTTTTGTGACTTCGGGAAGATCAGCCGGCGGGCCGTCCTGAATCAAAACGAATGACGAAAGTGTGGTCGTCCAAATCAAAAGGGACCTAATAGAAATAAAGTTTAGTCAACTTTAGATGGCAGCAGGATTTTTTACAATTAGGTGCCTCCACACCAACCGAGGCTGCTCGCTGCCTCACTGCCTCGCGCGGGGTACGCTCGGCCCAATTTGGACACCTAAATAAATCGGTCCCGGGACCGCTAATAACTACACCTGACTACTTGGTGGTGAGCGAGGGCTCACCCGGATGTGTTTGGGTGGTTGTTCAAACAACCACCCAAACCAATCACGCCCTTGGGGCGAGACTGGGCTTACGAATTGTTCTGGGAAGAACGGATCGGACTGTGTCTACCGGGTATATGCCGGTAGTTGCCAGAGAAGGGCACAAATGAGGGACCTCCGCGTCCCCGCCGGCGGAGACGGCGGTTGCTTGAAGAGCTTGTGGAGTGTGATCTACTCGCAATGGCTGCAGCGGCTGCTAATGTGATGGGATCGTCATCATCAGAAAGGACGTATTAATGTCATTATTATTACCTGGGAATATAACAAGGCGGTTGGAACACTTCTCTCGTGGCAAGATCTTGGCAAACGCCGTCAATCAAGACGATATCTTCCATCAACTCGTTTACTACGAAAATCTGAAAATAATTAATTTTTATTTATTGCAATCATAATGAAATTTGGGACAAAGCCACCAAGTGCTATTTAACCGACCGAACTTTTGCAAGAGTATAATTTATAAAAAAACAAAACCCAACCGCGATAATTTCAAAATTATATTTATCTTTTAAAACCCGCCATTTTGAATTTATGAAATTTTAATTTTGTAACCAATGCCATTCGCACAGCTGATATGAATCTAACGACACCCAAAATGTCAAAATCCACCAAGAGGTTTAGGCTGTAGCCCGTAAAAATGTAATTTCTTGTCCTGATACGAATCTAACGACACCTAACATGTCAAAATCCACCAAGCGGTTTAGGCTGTAGCCCGTAAAAATGAATTTTCTTGTCCACATACATACTTACATACATGCTCTCGAAAAACATTACCCTCTTTCTAAGGCTATCTGGTAAAAATACCTATAGTATTCCTCGAACAACAATACCTTGAATGCCTTCAAGCAAGGAACGAAAGCATGTTCCAATCTCATGTTTAGTTTCTCTGTGGAAAGACCGTGATACGCTGGCACGCTCGGGAGAACCATCAGAGACAGCTTGATGCCTATCTCACGCCACATAGATGCCTCTAGCCTAAGAGTGAAAGAGACAGGTAGTAAGTCATAGTAATCTCATGTTTAGTTTATCGGTAGAAGGACCATTAGAGACTGCTTGATGCCTATGGCACGCCACATAGATGCCTCTAGCCTGAGTGTGAAAGAGACATATAGTAATCTTATGTTTAGTTTCTTTGTAGAGGGGCTGTGAAGCACGCTCGGAAGAACCATCAGAGACAGTTTGATGCCTATCTCACGCCACATAGATGCCTCTAGCCTGGGTGTGAAAGAGACAGTAAGTTATAGTAATCTTAAGTTTAGTTTCTCTGTAGAAAGACCGTGGTACGCTGGCACGCTCGGGAGAACCATCAGAGACAGTTTAATGCCTATCTCACGCCACATAGATGCCTCCAGCCTGAGTGTGAAAGAGACAGATAGTAATTTATAGTAATCTTTTGTTTAGTTTATCGGTAGAAGGACCATTAGGGACAGCTTGATGTCTATGTCACGCCACATAGATGCCTCTAGCCTGTGTGGGAAAGAGACAGATAGTCAGTTATAGTAATCTTATGTTTAGTTTCTTTGTAGAAAGACCATGATACGCTGGAACGCTCGGGAGAACCATCAGAGACAGTTTGATGCCTATCTCACGCCACATATATGCCTCTAGCCTGGGTGTGAAAGAGACAGATAGTAAGTTATAGATCATATGTTTAGCTTCTCTGTGGAAAGACCGTAGTACGCCGGCACGCTCGGGAGAACCATCAGAGACAGCTTGATTCCTATCTCACGCCACATAGATGCCTCTAGCCTGAGTGTGAAAGAGACAGATAGTAAATTATAGTAATCTTATGTTTAGCTTTTCTGTGGAAAGACCGTGGTACGCCGGCACGCTCGGGAGAACCATCAGAGACAGTTTGATGCCTATCTCACGCCACATAGATGCCTCCAGCCTGAGTGTGAAAGAGACAGATAGCAAGTTATAGTAATCTTATGTGTAGTTTATCTGTGGAAAGACCGTGGTACGCTGGCACGCTCGGGAGAACCATCAGAGACAGTTTGATGCCGATCTCACGCCACATAGATGCCTCTAGCCTGGGTTCGAAAGAGATAGATAGTAAGTTATAGTAATCTTATGTTTAGTTTCTCTGTAGAAAGACCGTAGTACGCCGGCACGCTCGGGAGAACCATCAGAGACAGCTTGATGCCTATTTCACGCCACATAGATGCCTCTAGCCTGGGTTCGAAAGAGATAGATAGTAAATTATAGTATTATTTATCGGTAGAAGGACCATTAAAGACTGCTTGATACCTATGTCACGCTACATTTACACTTCTAGCCTAGGTGCGAAGAAATAGTTGGAGTGTTAGCATTGTCGATAAGGACACCGGCTGAAAATCAGCATGACTTCTTAGCCTAGTTTGGTTAAGACAGTGATCTATTTGGTGTAACGGTATAACGCTGTTTGGCGGACAGGTAGGTGATTGCACGTACCCAAGGACAGGATGTGGAGCCAGGTTGAAGGCTTCTTTCACAATGGGCATCGTGATGTAGTAGGCTTGCACTGCGGAGTCGCAGCGGACGGTATACGAGTAAGGGCGACTTGTCAGTGCCTGGAATAGAGTGATGCTAGACTTACTATTAATATATCGTGACGTAGGAATTGATTTAAGCGAAAAATAGAACATATTTCTAAAAATAAGCTCTGGGCAGTAACCCAGGCTGGCTACGCCGGCATATAGTGGGTGCAACAAGCTCTGGGCAGCAACCCTGACCGGCTACGCCGACATATAGTGGGTGCAACAAGCTCTGGGCAGCAACCCTGACAGGCTACGCCGGCATATAGTGGGTGCAACAAGCTCTGGGCTGCAACCCTGACCGGCTACGCCGGCATATAGTGGGTGCAACAAGCTCTGGGCTGCAACCCTGACCGGCTACGCCGGCATATAGTGGGTGCAACAAGCTCTGGGCTGCAACCCTGACCGGCTACGCCGGCATATAGTGGGTGCAACAAGCTCTGGGCAGTAACCCTGACCGGGTACGCCGGCATACAGTGGGTGCAACAAGCTCTGGGCAGCAACCCTGACTGGCTACGCCGGCATATAGTGGGTGCCACAAGCTCTGGGCAGCAACCCTGACCGGCTACGCTGGCATATAGTGGGTGCAACAAGCTCTGGGCAGCAACCCTGACCGGCATATAGTGGGTGCAACAAGCTCTGGGCAGCAACCCTGACCGGCTACGCTGGCATATAGTGGGTGCAACAAGCTCTGGGCAGCAACCCTGACCGGCATATAGTGGGTGCAACAAGCTCTGGGCAGCAACCCTGACGGCTACGCCGGCATATAGTGGGTGCAACAAGCTCTGGGCAGCAACCCTGACCGGCATATAGTGGGTGCAACAAGCTCTGGGCAGCAACCCTGACCGGCATATAGTGGGTGCAACAAGCTCTGGGCAGCAACCCTGACCGGCATATAGTGGGTGCAACAAGCTCTGGGCAGCAACCCTGACCGGCATATAGTGGGTGCAACAAGCTCTGGGCAGCAACCCTGACCGGCATATAGTGGGTGCAACAAGCTCTGGGCAGCAACCCTGACCGGCTACGCAGGCATATAGTAGGTGCAGTAAGCGGGTGCATGCAAGTATCCTTCTTACTAATCCATGCCACGCATAATGGCATTAAAATACACTTTTTAATTTTGTCACAAGTATGTCGCTCCTACCGTTAACTTAAGTTTGCTTTAAATATACTAACCCCAAGTACTCCAACAGCGTTCCCCGACACGATATAGTCCTGGCTGGGCTCGTTAAACTTCAGATCAGTCAGGAACTCGTATTCGGGTATAGCCTCGTCTATGTCAGAGTCAGGGGGAAAATATGAATCTCTAATATATTAGATACCCCGCAGGTACCAAAGTTAGGCCAATGAGACGAATATCAATAATCTTACTAAAGTGCGTTTCATGAAATAGTTCCTCTTGCGCCATGTTGGTAGCATTGGAAAGCCGCATTTAATATTATGGCCACCGTATTTAATATTTACAATGCTACCAACATAACACCAGAGGCACTATTTGATGATACGTACTATATGATTCTATTATTTATCTCTCCAAATTGGCCTTGCTTCAGTATGTTTAAGTAAATACTCCCAGTAACTTGTAGGCTTGGTAAGTAAATAAACTACTATTTAACGTGCCTTCCGAAGCACAGAACGATCACTAAAGAAATAATTACTAACCCCAAGTACTCCAACAGCGTTCCCCGACACGATATAGTCCTGGCTGGGCTCGTTAAACTTCAGATCAGTCAGGAACTCGTAGTTGGGTATAGCCTCGTCTATGTCAGAGTCAGGGGGAAAATATGAGGCCTCCAGTGAACTTGATACTATCAAACAACATTACATCAACCTACCCCTTTAAGAGATCAACTCAAACTAGTTTTTAATACAGGTCATAATAAAGACCAATATAGGTTGATTGGTTGATGTGTTGCTGGCTGATAGTAGGTAATATCTATAAAGCCTTACCGCATAAAAGCATGGAGGATATACCAAAGTAACAAAAAGGGTAAATGAGGTGTATTCGGAGAGAAACACAGGTGTTACGTTTAGTGACTCGTTTATTACTGGCACATAGTTGAACAGTGACCGGCGCGCGCGCGCATATACACCAATTCTTCCTCCTTAATTTTGTAACCTAATAACAAACAAAATAAATATCAAAAATATTTCTTATAATCTATAATCTTATCTCTAGGACGGAGCTGACGTGGAACAAGAGACGAGGGCTCTGTCGGAGTAATCCCCACACTCGAGGGACCCTCATTTAGAGTCACAGACTCTAAACTCTCATCCCCACCAGAATCCTCATCAACCGCTTCCTCCCATACCTCACTCTCTACAGTTTCATTATTAGAATCACTGAGTATATTTTCTGGCATCAAAGTTGTATTTAAATCATCATTTTGTGCTGCAGAGGAGTTGGCAGGGGATGAAGTTTCCGCAGAGATCAGCGGTGGTGAAGAAGCACAGTTTGATCCATCATTAAAAACCACTGGAAGCTCGTCATTATCAACTGATTGAACAGCTGAATAAGTACCCGTACCCGTATATTTACGGAGTTGATCGATGTGTCTTCTACATGTAACTTTGTAATCATTAACATAAACTTCATACATTCTAGTACCTATTTTACGAACTATAGTACCTAAAGTCCAGACATCTTTCTTAGCAACATACCATTTTAACCAAACACAATCATTGGCACTAAATTGTCTATGTTTTTGCAAGTTTGACTGCTGCTCTGGCGTATTAACTTTACTAGGTAAGACTAAATCTAATGTTGAGCGAAATTCCCGACCTAACATAAGTTTTGCCGGACTTTCGCCTGTTGAACAGTGTATAGTATTGCGGTAATTAAATAAAAACTCTGCTAATTTAGAATCTATTTCGCTTAAAATAGTATTTTCGGAAAAAATACATTTTAGCATTTTCTTACAGGTTTTACCGAATTCTCGGCTTGCCCGTTGCTGCATGGGTGATATATCGGGGAAGTGATATATTTTATACCGTTATTTTCGCAAAACTTACGAAATTCCAGTGAATTAATTTTAACGTCATTGTCTGACACAATTGTAACGGGCAAACCATGTCTTGAAAATAAATATTTCAATTTATCTATTAGTGCGCGAGTTGAAGTACAATTCATGTGTAAACACTCGAGCCATTTACTGTAGGCATCAACGACTACTAGGTAAACACGCTGGCCAATGGACATGTAGTCCAAATGTAATCGTTGCCAGGGACCGGACGGCCTTATCCAGGGCGCTGGAGGAACCCTCGGCGCATTACTGCGCACCCCGGCGCAAACCTCACACGATCCAACCCACTTCTCAATATCTTTGTCTATCCCTGGCCACCACATGCGACTACGTGCATTGCTTTTAGTTTTAACTATACCTAAATGTCCTTTGTGCAGTTCTTTTAACAATTGATTTCTATATAATAACGGAATCACTATTCTATGCCCTCTAAAGAGACAACCATTCTCAACTTCTAAATCTGATTTACAGTAAAAATAGGGCAATATTTCCTTGCATTTTAATTTCCGGGGCCATCCTTGATGTGTATACTTAATTACCGTTTGAATAACTACATCTTTCGCTGAGGCCTCTTTAATACTATCAAACGTTATCGGCGCGACATTCGCATCTAAAAATTTTAAATTAGAACTGCCCAAAACATTGCTACAATCCATACTTTTCGTGGTAGGCATAGGTGCACGTGAAAAATAATCAGCAACTAGATTGTTATCGCTAGGTATGTACTGTACCTCATAATTGTACGCTGATAACAACAAAGCATATCTCTGCAGCCTAGACGCAGTCATAATGGGTATACCTACCTTCTTTCAAAAATAGATAATAATGGCCTATGATCGGTCTTTAGCACAAACGGATCTTGCCTACCATATAAGTATTGGTGGAAATGCTTAACCCCAAAACGATAGCAGTAGCCTCTTTTTGTATTTGGCTGTAGTTCCTTTCGCTTGATGTTAAGGTACGCGAAGCAAACGCTAAAGCCGTTCCACACCATCACTACCGCGCTGGGCCAATACACACCAAGTCCAACTGGACTTGCGTCTACCGATAAAATCAGCTGAGCATCCTTTTGAAAATGGGTCAAAACGCGCTCCGACGACAACTCCGCTTTATGCGATCGAATGCATTTTGTTGTCGCGTGCCTGCCACTCAACACCCGCTCGTAATAACTCGTGCAAAGGTGCAAAATACACGAAGCGTTCGGGACAAAATTACGATAGTAATTTATAACTCCAAGAAACCTTTTAACCTCCATAACATTTGTTGGCCTTGGTGCTAGCATAATAGCCTCTATTTTCCTAGGGCAGGTCTTTAACCCATTCTTATCAATGACGTAGCCAAGATAAGTGACGCTTTTTTGGAAAAAGGAACATTTATCTTTCTGTAGCCTTAAACCGGCGTCTCTTAACCTACCTAAGACTTGCCGCAGTCGGGATAAGTGACTTTGTTTATTCGGACCGGTTACGCATACGTCATCGAGCCAACAGCTGACTCCTTCGATACCTGCTAATAACGTCTCCATAGTACGTTGAAAGATAGCCGGCGCGTTCGCTAAACCGTATACGAGACGTGTATACTTAAATAATCCTTTACTCGTATTGATTGTAGTGAGCATTTGTGACGATTCTGATAATTCAAACTGATTATACGCGTTGCTAAGGTCTAATTTACTATAACACTCACCACCTCCGATTTTCGCGAAAACTTCCTCGATGCGAGGCAAAGGATACTTATCGATATACATATCTTTATTAAGCGTAACAGAAAAGTCCCCTGCTATACGTACCTTCCCGTTTTCCTTTAGCACAGGCACGATGGGCGTGGCATAAGCCGAATGATTCACCGGCACCAATATACCTAAACTTACTAATCTATCTATTTCCTCCTCTACCTTGGCTTTTAATGCAAAAGGAACTGTACGTGCTTTGAAAAACTTAGGCTCCACCCCTTCTTTTAAATGCAATTCAACCTGAAATTGATTAAATCGGCCTAGTTCGTCCCTAAATAACTCTGAGTATTCACACATTAATTGCTGTATCTCATTTGAACTAGAAAACTCCGTTGCTATTTTATAATTTTGATTATTGCGTGTTGCAAAATAAAAATCAAATACAGCCATAAAATCACGCCCCACAAGTGGTGGCCCGCCATTTCAATAACATAAATTTTTAATGACTTTACTACATTTAAGTAAGTAATTTTGCAATAAAATACCCTAAGGGTGTAATTTTATGACCAGTATATAGACATTTTTAAATCACATTTATGTAACGGTTCATTTTAAATAATTTGTAGTACAATTTATCGTTAATAACCGTTGTACCCGAGCCTGAATCTAGTTCTACTTGCAACTCACAGTTATTAATTTGAATAGATAGAAATATAGGGTCATAATTCACCGACCTGAGGTTGAATAGTTCGCATTCCTCGCACTTGTGATTGTCATTTTCTTCAGCACCTGATGTAGCACCAGAGACATCTATATTGTTAACACGCACTGAACCTTTCTTCTTGCAGACCTTCACAAGATGACCTTTGACCCCGCAAGACCGGCAACGGTAATTTTTGTAGCGGCATGACTCTGCTTGGTGACTTTTCATTCCACATATTCCACAGCGAGGCCCAGCAGTGGAACGACCTTGTCCAGCAGAGGCACGACCAGCTCCACCAGTTTGACCTATCCTGTAAACGGGCTCCTGCTTCACCGTGATCAGCTCACGCGCCTGTCGCGCGCGGGCAGCCTGCCGCGCCACCTCGATCGCCTTCGCGAACGTCAGCTTCTTCACTTCTTGCTCGAAGAGTCGATCGCGCTCTGGTCCCGGTTCATACCAAGCACGAAACGATCAGTCAGCATCCTATCAAGCGCAGTATTAAAATCACAGTGTATGGCCAGTCCTCTCAACCGTGCAGCCCAATCTTCTACACTTTCTGCCGACCCTCGTGTCGCCTCGTAAAACTTAGCGCAGTCAGCATAGGTACTCTTTTGGGCGAAAAGTGATCGTTGAAAGCGGTAACCAACTCGTCATACGTAACATCATCGAGCTCCTTTGGATGAACCAAATTACGCGCTAGGCGGTAGGTATCATCACCGAGATGCGTTAGCAACAACGCGCTCCTTGTTTCCTCCTTGATATCCTTATTGAGCTTGAGAAACTGTTTTAAACGACCATAAAATATTTCCCATTCTTGAGAATTATGGTCGAACACACCGAGATTTCCAATTAATGACGACGCGGCCGACATTTTTCTTTTAATTGGGGGTAAACAGACCTCGCGCCACTGAGGTGTATTCGGAGAGAAACACAGGTGTTACGTTTAGTGACTCGTTTATTACTGGCACATAGTTGAACAGTGACCGGCGCGCGCGCGCATATACACCAGTAAAACAAGCTGAAAGGAGGTCAAGGTACTCATGAAACTGAATAACTTTCCCAATGAAACATGGGTCGAAATAAGAAAAAAAAATTTGGACCTCCAATACAAAATCGCCGATCCGCTGCTTTATTTACCAAGCGAGACCCTTATTTTTTTTTCATTTTACAACACATGTTTCATGGGGACGGTTCAGTTTCATGAGTCTATTGACCTCCTTTTGGCTTGTTATACCCTTTCTGTTATTCCTTGTTTACTACTATACCAATAACTCAACGTGCCTTCCGAAGCAAGAGAATTACTAACCCCAAGTACTCCAACAGCGTTCCCTGACACGATATAGTCCTGGCTGGGCTCGTTAAACTTCAAATCAGTCAGGAACTCGTAGTTGGGTATAGCCTCGTCTATATCAGAGTCAGGAGGAAAATATGAGGCCTCCAGCAGGCCTGATACTAGGATGTATATTCCTTTGGGTTCGTCGCCTGAAACGTTAAATAAAATTAGATAGTATCTAGAATTCCGTGTGATACTGGTTCAAAATAACCCCATATCTTTCCGTTGGTATCAAAAGGTGCGATTTAGGGATTTGAGGGTTGATGAGTATTGCAATTTTACGCAACAGGCTGATTATCTGTCCCTATGATGATACACAGTGTTCTGAATGACTCGCAAACATTTGTCAGACGTATATTTCAGGATGGTCATGAACTCGCGCGCATACTGTATTCAGAATACCGTGAGATACCGGTTAAAATAACCCCACATTTTTTCCATGGGACTACTAAAACACTCAAAGGTTTTCATGTAGGTACGATTACTGTAATTTTAGGCGATGGGCGACCTGTCTCTACGGCGATGATTATTGTCGTAATAATGTCATCCCGAATCTCTCCGTAACTGTTAGGAATAGCTGTTGACCTAAAATGCATCCTTGGGACAAACCTCCATACATTAACTTAGAATCGCATCACCCCATATCTGCCCGCGGGTCTCCTAATAAAAAATCATAATTTGTCAAGCAAAGCCAGGTGTAAGTATGACTGTTGAACTGTGGTCCTACTGGCACATTTATGTAAGTACCACTAGAATTACCGGGTAGAACCAACGGGTCCCACCGGTCCCAGGAGTAAAAATCGACTTAAGGATTTGAGAGTTGTTGTGTATTGCAATTTCACGCGGCTGACAAGCTACCCCGCAAAAGATATAGGTGTGATATATGTATCAATTTATAGATGTGCTTACCTCGCGATATCAGTATGTCGCCGACGTTAAAGTTGAGTATTTCCGAGTTTTCCAAGAAGAAATCCGCCACCCTCTCGTTGCCTTGCAGCCATGAGACTGAACGCAGTTGGGTCTGGAATAATTGTGATTTTCAATGGAGCTATTTCACAAGAATAGATTTAGTGGAATAACTGTCAAAGTAAGACACATTTTCCGACTGGTTTTGTGGCATTTCTTTAACAAGTTTCTACATCGCTTAATATATAAGGGAACGAAATGGCACCTCTCTCGACCGTGCCACTTGCCCGTAATTGTTTGAATAATAAACAATGTCAAAGTTTTATAACTTCTTATTGGCACACCAAGCGCCATCTGCATCGTACTTAACCGATAACTTAATTTCAATTAATATACACACAGGAGAAGGTTAATAGTACATTACGTCACAGGCCGAGTATATAGCAATTTCTGGTCGAGTGGCATTGGAAGGCCGAGACGAAGTCGAGGCCTTCTAAAGTAAACGAGACCAGAAATTGTTATTTCGGCCGCGGATTGTATAGTGCTTTTCTCCAATTTGCAAGGAAACATAAATAATAAACATTTAAATCGTGACAAAATTGACACTTCGCAACTTCTAAAGTTCGCAAAGCGCATGCGCTGGTTTTGCTTATGTTCCGTTTCATAAAGAATGCGCGGGAAATTCACATTCAGCCTTCAAACTTCAAACAAATTGTGTTCCATAAAACACCTAATCACGAAAGTGTGAAGTTTAAGAACCCTTTTATTACCGGCCTAGTCCGGCAATTTCTATTACAGTCCTCTGCGCCTTGACAACATAAATGAGCCCATTGACGTATTCTTTTTTTAAAGTAATGAAGCTATTTCCGAGCAAATTGGAGAAAATTAATTTAACTTACCTCGGGCGAAGAAGGTGCAACAAGGCTGCCCTTGTGTCGGCATTGCTGGACCTTTTCTTGAATGGAGTTTACCAGCAATCTGTACTCCATCTCGTCTAGAAATCCTACGGAAAATGAGAGAATTAAATTTTAATACTTTTATACCCTGTGCAAACTTGAACCGCCGCGGTATGTGGGTATGCGGTATTCTGATTATTTTTGATTGGTACAACGCGTACTCACGTACTGCGGGAGTTCCGGCCGGTCCCATACAAAATTTCCGATCAGATAACTTGAGTTACTATGGAAGGTATGTACAGTGGCGGATCCAGGGGGGGTCATGGGGGTCATGACCCCCCCCCCCCCTGAGCCGGGCCCAGGACCTTGACCGGTGGTTATATAATGGTTTACATATTGACAATGTCTTTTTTGTCAATGTCAAACACAAGATTCTATTCAATTATATATAAGCTAAAGCCGGCATATTATGGCAAAATCGTCGACCTAATTATCGTCCTAAGCTGATCCAGGATTCCAGAGTCCGAAGCTATCCACGCCCGCCAAGGAGTCCGACGCTATCTCCCACCCTCCAGAACGTCCAAAGCTACCTCCTGCCTCTCAGGGTGTATGCCGCTACCTCCAACCCTCCAGGGATGCCCTTCACGGCAAGAGGTAGCGTCGGACGCCCAAGAAAACCAACGCCCGCCACTTTTTATCCACCAGAGTGTCCGACGCCACTCACGTCCTCCAGGGCGTCCGACGCTACTTTGTAACACAGTGGTAGGCCCGATGCTACCTCTTCCCGAGTACGGCGTCCCTGGAGGGTTAGAGGTAGCGTCAGTCACCTTGAAAGGCAGGAGGTAGCGTTGCACGTGCTGTAGGGTGGGAGGTAGCGTCGGTCGCCCTGGAGGGCGTGGGTATCGTCGAACACTCTGGAGGATGAAAGATGACGGTGGTTGGATTTTCTGGGACGCTACCCCCTGTCGTCCAGGGCGTCCGACGCTACCTCCGATCCTCCAGAGCGTCCGAGGCAATCCTGCTGTTCAGGCTGTCTGATGTTACCCCCTGCCCTTCAGGGTATCCAACTCTACCATTAAAAGATGTGCGTAACATACTTCTTCACTCCTCGCTCCCCCGAAATGCAAAAAAAAAAACATAATACTAAACAAATCTAGGATTTCGGCCAAAATTCTAGATTTTTGGCCAAAAACCTGGATCAGCTTAAGACGATGGCCGAAGGAAGTCTGCGATTTTGCTAATTTTTGACCCGACTGGCTAAACTAAATTGGACTGAATTTTTGGCCAAAAACCTTATTCTGTCTCTCGATAAAGATAACCCTTCTTCTGAGGCACTCGGGTCAAAAATTACCTAATGTAGGTACCTATCTATAAAATTTTCTATGTGACCCCCCCCCCCCCCCTGAGCCAAGGCTGGATCCGCCGGTGGGTATGTAGCCACACTTAGAGCCACACTACAACCGAAATTCTGCGGCTGAATTTCCGTTTCGTCGGTTGCCGGCGTTTTCGCTTGGAATGACACACTATAAGCGCGGAAATTACGCCCAAATCACGCTAAAATTACTCCGGACCGAAATTCGGCGACGGAATTTCGGCTTGGGTGTGTCATTACGTAATGCAAATAACATTGCTGGCGTAATTGCACTAAAATACTACGCATAATTTCGTTCGTAGTGTGTCGAGACACTAAGGTCTAGTCCCTGCCAATATTAGAGAAGATCAGCATTGTAATATAAAAAGTGAAGGTACCTTCTTCCTTAAGCTGATTGGCGTCTAGCAGCATTATATTGAGGGTGGATGTAGTGGCTTGGCGAGTTTTTACAGTGATGGCTGTCCAAGGTCTATCGCGCTGCAGAAGTCCCAGTTGTCGGGTCACTGTTAATCTGAAGAAAAAAAAATAAAAAAATGTTAGCGTCAGTTGGGACTTTAACCCGTGAGTGACCATGGGGTACCGTCCCACTCCCTGCCAACTGTTTTTCGAAAAATTTAACCTCGCTAGGTAGATTTATTGCCTCTAAAACTCGCTGTAAACGAAATTTCACGAAAATCGTTGGAGCCGTTTTAGAGGTAAGTACAACGGTTAGGCGGTATACGACTTTGCAATAAGGTATAGGAACCAAATAAAGGCGAGATAAAGACTTATCATGATTTAAATAATCTGAGATTATACGGGAATACGCGTTTACTGTTTGCCATAAGTAGGATATTGGAGAGGAATTTTATTTTTTGCGTTACGTTGAACAAATAAATGTAAGAAGGAATAATTTTAGAGACTTTGTTTTAAAGAAACCTCCCCTTAGTTTTAAAAGACCTATTCAACGATACCCTACTCAATATTACATGACAAAAATATTTTTTTTGCCCCCCTTTAACATGCATGGGGGTCCAAAAACAATAAAAATATTTTTTTCTCAATATTTCTAAAGGGTCAACACGATCTATCTTCACACCAAATTTGATGTCGATAGCTTTAAAAATAACGTAGTTATGAGGGCGCGGCATACAGACAAAAAGTTAAGGTTTCTAGTAGACTACGAATCCATAAAAAGTACCTGTCTGCCTCTAGTTTCGCGGTGATCGTGTCCTGTATTTGTTTGTTGTCGACCAACTGCGGTAGAAGCGTGCACACTTCCTGCTCGCCCGTAACGAAACCCTGGAAACAAGATAAGATGAAGAAACAAATAATTAATTTAAAAAATGTATACTTATCATGAAAAAAACTGAACAACTTTCTTGAACAACTTTCTCCATCAAATAATAAACATAAATATATCTTCCCACGAACACATACAATCATCTCGTTTTACATTATTTTCATTATTTTCACCTTCGTTTCTAAGAGAAAGGTGTTCTGTTCCATTGGCTGGCGCTCCCTTGAACTCACATCACATCACATCAACCCACTGCTGGACATAGGCCTCCCCCAGTGTACGCCACACATAAAGCAAGATCTCCCGTTTTCGCTATCCAGTCGCTATTAGCCGCTCTCTTTAAGTCATCGGTCCATCCTATAGGTCCATCTATCCGGAGTAGGGTTGCCAGATTCTCATAACAAAAAGTCAGGTAGACCTGCGAGTATGGCGTAACTTTTGGGAAATATGCCAAACACCTTACATTTTAAACATATTTCATTCTACAACGTGTAAAACTCGTAAAACTACACATTTTTTGGAAATATTTGGGCAAAAACGCCGCATTTTTTGCATTTGCATTTTTGGCCGGACAGGCGATCAAAAAGTTTTACTATGTCCTACTTTATCTGGTCGCTTACCGTAGGCCAGAGGTCCATCCCTTGAAATATTTTAGTCACATTTTAGGTCCTGTTTTACGTTATTATAAAAATAGACGCAAATTACTCAAAAATATATCCTAAAATAATATTATTGAACGTTTTCCTTACCTTGCCGACGTCATACCCAAAGGCCAGTTGTATGTCTATCATCCGATCAATGGATGCCATTATTTTTGGTATTGAAACCCTGCCAAAAGACGTTACAAGTTAACAGAGAATGTCGCACGAAAGTGTAAATATTATCAATATATTTGAAATTTACCGAAAACGAATATAGACTTTAGTTATTCTACATCGACACTAATTTATTTTTGCTGGCTGAAAATATTCTACAGAATGGGCAAGTCTCTAAAACTGAACAACTTTCAACAAAGAATACTATACTCTCACTGGCGTGGAGACTTTCAAACTCGGCCCAATGTTTTACTTTATGTATCTTTTCTCAAACATGCTAGGAAATATGACAATTTCTTTCAAAAAGACAAACCAGAAAGTTTGACATTGTTTGTGATTTTGTAAATTCTGAACGATTTCTTTTTTACACAACTGCAATGGATTCCAATACAACTTTTCTGGCGCGATATTGAAATCGTTCAGAAATTACAAAATAAAAAAAGAATAACTCCAAATCCACAACTTGACTTAGTAATCAGTAAAACAACTTTTTATATCAAATTACTATAAAATCAATTAAAATCTTTATAATTTCCTAGCACTTTTTTGAGAAAAGCACTATGTAAGCCTCGGGGAAAATGACTTTGCTAGACTCGTATATTTAAAGTCTACTCGTCAATCAAAGTCTTATTTTCCGTCCTCGTCAACAACCTACTATTTCACCATTTTCGATCAATGACAGAAAAAAAAGTCGAGAGTGAAGCCATTAGAACCCAGTTTTCTATCTCATTTTTTCTTTTCATATCATTTCGATCTATGTTCCTTGAGATAAGGTAATTCATTAAGGTAGGTAGTTAAGTACGTACGGTTTTTTCACGCTTTGAACTTATTGATAGTTTTTTACTCACCACATAAATACAAAAAAATAAATACCTGGCTAGTTTACAAAGCCTCAAGAAGCGCAGCATTCTCAACAGTTTGGTGGCAGTAATCACACTAGAGTTGAGGTTGGACCATTTGTCCCACGGTGTAGTGGCGTCTATTACATCTAGCACCAAGTCTGGAAACAAATAATAGAAACAATCAAAAACCTTCAAAATCAAGCTATTTTTACTAGTGATGGGCCGAACATAGGTTTCACCGAATACGAATATTCGGCCAAATATTCGGTAAAAAGTTTGCCGACCTGAATATTCGGCCGAACAATTCGGCAGGATATAAGTCCATATAAAATAATTAGCAGCATCGCTCGATTACGAAGTACGCGCTGATTCACACGGGATCACTCCGCTCACTACCCGCCTAACTTTTTACAATATAAACGTTCACAATAAATTGAAATGAAATTGCTTCATTGGTCGTCGTGACATAATAGTTTATAATGCAAAACATTTAAAAATACTTAATACGTTTTTATTCGGCAAAATATTCGGTAAATCTGCCGAACATGCCGAATACCGAACATGAACCGAATATTCGGCCCATCTCTAATTTTTACCCGACTGCCTCAGAGGCAGAATTATGTTATTCGAGAGTATGAATTTATGTTCATATGTATGTAGACAAGAAATTTGTTTTCACGGGCACATGCGAGATTCGTCTCAGCAGCACGAGTGACACTGGCTTTATTAAAAATACATAAATTCAAGATGGCGGATTTTTATCGCAGAATACAACCTTGAAATTGCCGCGGTCGGGTTTTTGGTTTTTAATACAACAGCTTGTTGTAAATCTGTCTGCGGCACCAGGGAGCAAATATAGGATAATAAAATAAAAATAATTGCTGTGTAGTACCGGCTTTGAATGGCATCACCCCATATTTTTCACGGGTGTGTCAAGAAGCGGATTAACTATGGGATTGGTATTTGAGAGTTGATGTATATTGCAATTTTAGGCTGACACGCTATCACTATGGTGATACACAGTCTTCTGAATGACTCTAAAACTTTTGTCAGACGTGGTGTAAAAGGCCGTTTTTTACAGCCGTTTACCTACGCTCTTCCTACCCCGCAAGGGATATAGGCGTGATAAATGTATGTATGTAGAAGCATATTTACCTCCAGTAGCAAATACGATGATGACAAAATCCAGTTTGTTCCAATGCGATTTGAAATAGCCGCACACACCTAGACCGATCATTTTGATCAACATCTCCAATATGTAGATTGTGTAGAACACGCTGAAAATGAGAAAATTGAGTTGTATTAATGAAAAATCGTACCCACGGATCTGTTATTTAACTAACGTCAAAAGTGAAAATAAGAAATAGAAAAATTGACATACATCGACCGGGAATCGAACCCGGACCGCATGGGTAAACGCCCCACCGCTCTGCCACTGAGCTATCGATGCACCGGTTGATGAATGCCTGATGCACGTCTCCAAGCGACGATCCAGCGACATCTGTAGAAAGTATTTAGAACTTACTACATGGTTAGTCCACATTATGAGTGGAATTTAAACCATATGATGAAGCTTGCTTAATCAATCTATTGGGATTGTAATGCACTCACAGTGCTATATTATTCTCACAAAGTGAAAATAAGAAATAGAAAAAATGTCATACATCGACCGGGAAACGAACCCGGGCCGCATGGGTAAACGCCCCACCGGGTAAACTTTTCTATTTCTTACTTTCACTTGTGAGAATAATAAAGCACTGTGAGTGCATTACAATCCCAATAGACTAACGACAAAGGTAATGGTCGTTTCACAACCATGTCAGAGGCCTGCTACTTGCAGTAAGCGGTTGAAAAACTCTGATATCAGGTTTCATCGGGTCGTTGGACGACTTGGTGTCCCACTCGAAGATCAGAAGAAGAAGTCCTAATCTGTGCTAATACTTACACGTTAAGCGATTTAATCGTATACGTGGTCCAGGGCGCGACAGGAGGCTGCATGATCACCTAAAGATAAAGATAAAATCACTTAAATGTGCAACGAAGTAAAATTTCACAGTCACTGCAGAAACTTGCATAAGATGTGTTACGAAAAAGCGAGAAAAATGTCGCGTGAAATACAATCGCTGATCGGATAGAGCCTAATAGTACGTGCAAATGCGAACTCTAAAACTTACAGTTCCATCATGGAACTACTCAATGGAACTAATGCGAACGATGCAAAGTAAGGAAATCTATTGGGATTTTAATGCACACACAGTGCTACATTATTCTCGTAAATGAAAATAAGAATCTTATATCTCAGTGGCAGAGCGGTGGTGCGTTGAAAAATAGACGCATGTAATTTTTTCAAATTCTTATTTTCATTTATGAAACTAAAACATTTTTTTTATCGCTCTTATATTTTTTCAGACTGTATTACCTCGCACAGAATGACCGGGGTGTTAGCCAGTATCACCAGGTAGATGAATATGTCGAACCAGAAGTTCTGCACCATTCTGTAGCAAAACATCCGTAGGGCGTTCTGGGGCATTAATGTTTGTGAGGTGTCGGACGTCATCATTTTGATGAGCCGCCGACGTAGCCAGATCGCGTGTTTCTGAAGGATTTTAAAATAGGAAACGTTTAAATTCAAGTAAAAAAAAACTAAAAATTCATGAGCATGTATTTAGGTGCCTTTAAAGACCAGACGCAGCGCGCCCTGCGCACTAGGCTGCCGCTGTCAAAAAGACTGTCAATACGCATGGCGTGCCGCGTGGACTGCTGCAGGCAATGTGTTCATCTGGTATCTACTATAACTAATTATTTTGACAACTATGTGTGCCTAAAAACGAAGTTAAGAGTTTCAGGCGTATTAGCGCATACTTTTCAAATTACAGGATAAAAAAAAACACATTTCCGTATTACTTAGTTAAAACTCTGCACGACCTTACCGAAAATTATTTATGCCAAGGTCTCCAAGTTTTTGAAGCTGCTCTTTATATTAACCAGATTTATTACCTTAGGCCTCCACAGCGTGCCCAGCATGTCCAGATTGACCTTTCCCTCGTCAGAATCTGCTGCAACTTCCACAGCTTGCACCAACAGCCGTACGCCATCTTTGCTGATCTTCCCGTGCTCGTATTGACGCCAGTAGGATATCTTCAGGGCTTTTAGGACACGTTGGTTTGCTTCCCTGGAAGATACAATGTCGTCCAAATAAGTACCTATAGTGCTATTTGACAGCCGATTTGGCGCAATGGTAGTGCGACTGCCTGCGTGCGACGCAGAAGGTTCCCGGTAAGTCACTCTCACAGTTGATATTTATTACTTCGTGAATTTGTTCCCAGTCAGATTAGGACATTGCAAGCTGAACCGACTGAATTTCCGAAAAGCAAGATGATTCGGTGCTTCGGAGGGCACGTCAAGCCGTTGGTTTTGGTTGCTATCTATGATTACTTAGATGGCGGTCGTTACACAACCATGACAAAGGCCTGCAACTAGTAGTCGGCGGTTGAAGAACTCTGATCTGACATCATAGTTCATCAGGTCGTTGGATCACTCGATAAGAAGTAGGTATAGAACTAGTGACGTGAATTTTGACATTCGTGTATGACCTGCTTGATCTTGATCGGATAATTAATATTGTCCAAGCCTACCATCCTTCATCGTTAATAGCCGTAAGATGACCATTGCTGGACATAGATCTCTCTCAGTCGCTATTTCATAGACATTTATTTAAATACTCAGCAAATTACTATGTGAAAAGAAAAACACCTGTTAATGCATGTTTCTTGGACTTATCAAAAGCGTTTCACTTCGTGTCATACGATATTTTGTGGTCTAACTTAACAAAAGCAGGCGTTTCTCAAGAAATTATTAAGATTTTTGACTTTTGGTATAGCAATCAGAGCAATTTGTGAAATGGACCAATGTTTTGTCCGATGAATATAGTTATAGGACGTGGAGTAAGACAGGGAGGACCGATGTCACCAAGACTGTTTAATTTGTACATCGATGAACTTCATATTTTCTATCTAGAAACAAAAAAAGCTTCTGCATTACAACAAAACATCATTTAACCAGATTTGTACACTTAAGGATATGCTTACCATCGTGGTACCATGGTGCTCAAAAGATGAAAAGGAAATGAAATCACCTCATCATCTCAGCAAACTCTTTTTTCGTAGGCTCATTGGGTATCTCTCGTTCGCAATCCGGACAGGTCGTGTATCTATACCCCATGTACGTGTCGTCTTCTAAGTCATCATCCTCGACCCCTCTGCCAGACATTTGCAGTTGGTATGGGTGTTTTATCGTTGTTCCTACCGCCAAGAAGATATGTTTACTTTTATAAAATTGTGGGTTTTTTCTGGGAGCCATGTGAAAGCAAGACAGAATCGAAGTCTATGTAAGCTCACTTAGAAGCTCGAAAGGGTACCTGATTCACAGAAGAAAGAGAATATAAATGGCGGCCGGAAGTCATGCTTTCTCTCTCACACTCATAGAACCGCCGCCATTTATAGAAAGGGAATACTTTCTTCTGTGAGTCAGGTAGTACAAGCATTCCGATCCCAGCTAATGACAAAACACACATGTCGTTTGTGGCTAATTACGAAGACTCTACCATTTATGTGGGATTGTTAAGCCGAACTTCAACAGGTAGGCAAGCCTGTGGCGAAGTGAACCTATCTAAACTGAAAAAACATATTAAAAAATAACATAAATGTCCCTTCATTACCTTCCTGCACCAAATCCCAATTGGCATCAGCCAGAAACTTGTCCATCTTCAGCATGGCGATGCAGCGGTCCCTGGTCATCATGATGCGCTTCACGCAGTTGGTCATGTTAGCTTTCTTCGCCAAAGAGATCTCGCCCAGCCCCAGAAGTTTCAGAACCTTCTGCATCGTCGTGGCGTTTATGAGCAGCGACAGAAGAACCAGACCCGCCGTTTGGACGATGAAGAGCTAGTAAGGTAGTTTAAGATTTAGTGAGAGAAATTCTCGGGATATTGGAAAGCAGTCAATAGCTTATTTTTCGGCTCCTTCTTAAGATTGTCCCACTGCTGAGCAAAGGCCTCCCTCTTCTCTTTCCATCCCGTTCTACTTAGGTGCCGGCTGATAGACACTCAGATTTTCTACATCTTTTCTCTGTCACCGACTTGTCTTGATATGACACCTACTCGAAAAGCTAGATGAATGAAACTTACTTCTCCTGTCTCAGAAGTAGACCTCAGCAAGGGTGCAGAAGAAGCAAGGGGTGGCGACTGCAGCACTGTCAACGCGAAGCACAACGACAGAGGTCCTCGCAGTCCACCCCACACGCAGGCCAGGCCGTGCTGCCACGACAGTCCGTAACCCACCCTCGTCAGCACAGGCATCATCATGAAGTAAAGGATCAAACGCGAGCAGTACACCGTCGAATACGTCACGAAGATCAGAGCCACCTGCCGAGCGGTGATCACGTAGCTCACTTTCTCGAATATAACCACTCCGACCATTGTGAACAGTACAGTGTTCGCCGCATGCGTCATTATCGCCCAGAAATGCGTTACCACTGCGTCCACTTCGCCTGCGATCGTGCTCTTCTTATCGCTGACTATGACACCGGCGATCACGGTCGCCAGAAGCCCGGAGACATAAAAATACTTCTCGCCGATGTAGTACGTCAGGTATGAACCGGCTAACGTAACTGATACCGCGCATAATGAGTCGTAGTACGTCAGAGTGAGTATGAAGCCGATTATTTTTCCGTTCAAGATTCCTAGTAACATTCCTCCGCCAGCGTATCGTAACAGCATGAGAAATACTTGAGAGGAAGTCGACAGAGCCGTAGAAGAGATGCCGAAACAGGCCGTGAACGCTATCATACACGTTGCGTCTCCTATCAAACCTTCTCCAAGCAGTAGTACACTAACGTACTTTCCACTTGACATTTCCTTCAGTTTCTTCACGACCTCCATCGGATATATCGGAGCACACACAATGCCGAATAAAAACGCGTTTGTGAAACTCCAAGAAGCATCTATCAGGTAATACGCCATGAAAGCTACCATACAAGAAGTAAGTAGAACCCCTGGTACAGCCACCAGGAAGACTTGAGGGAAGCTTTTCCAGAAGGAATGGGAATCGACTGAATAAGATGTATTGAACACAACGATTGGCAAAAAAGTGATAAGGAGGACGTCGATTTCAACGTAGCAGACTTGGACTAGTGGTCTGAAGGAAGGGTACTTGTTGGCACAAAAGCCGGCGAGGCCTCCCAAAGCAAACATGATGACGCGGTAAGGTATGCACTCGAATGTCCACAGCATTATGCATCGTATTATCACGCCGATGAGCAGAGTGGTGAATATGAAAAGAAAGGCGAGGGATGGAGGGTATGCTAAAGTCGGGCGACTTGGGTTGTCGAATTCTATATCGGAATCTGATTCTTTTCCTTTGTCAGGCACGTTGATATCTGCTTGACGCGGCTTCCTAAGTTCTACATCTTCGTTTTTTGATTTGACTGATGACAGTGTAGTCAAATCATTTCTTTCAGAGTCAGTTTTGTCAATTCCCACATCTTCTTTCTTTTGTAACACATTGTGTACTTCGTGACCGATATCTTTTGAATCACTAATACCATAAAACATGTGCTTTGGTTCCCATGTAGTTGTGGCTCCTTTACGCAAAGACTCGTTGCGGACATTTTTGTAATCTCCTGTTATGCCAACTTCTGTACCATTTGTCTTTTCTTTGACTTCTTCCTGGTTTTCCTTGAGAGAAATACCGGGAAAGTTTTTATGTAAGTCGCTTTCGATTAGAGTAAATGATAATATAAAAATAATTATAAAAGTCAGTTTACAAGCCATCGTTATCAATCAACAACCATGGCCTACTATTACTTCCTACTTACCTACCGCTAAATATCTCTTAGAACTATTTTTAAAAACTATCTAAATTTTATATAGGGTGAAATTTTACTAGTAAGTATTATTAACTATTAGTAAGTATTCTTTGGTTCTTAGTAAAAAGTTTACAAATACACGCTCGAAACCGGTTCCATATAAAATGTATGAAACAGAAGAGACGCCGTCTACACATGTGAGACGCGCGTCACATCGATGACGGCTGACGATCTCTTGTCAAAAAAAAATAATTATCTTAAAAATCGCACTATTATTCGGATGTTTCTTATTTGGTAACTTGAGAAAGATGAATCCAAAATAATACTTACAATCCAAAATTTTCCGTTCAAGTTTAGTTTTAAAGACATTAAAAGATTTTTTTGATTTACTTTTTTTATTAAAACCAGTTCTGAGCACGTTACAAAAGTGCAATGTCGAAATTACATAACTTAATATTAAACTAAAAATATCGTTAAAAAAATACTAGAAAAATATTCAATACTCTACTACTTCAATACTTTTTAGGCACTTACGATTACTTTTACACATTTTAAGTTTTATACCAGATCTATCGCGATAGTATATTTGATAATAGTTATATAATTATACATTGAAAACAAGCAGATTCATTAAATAAAAAAAACCTGCCAAGAGCGTGTCAGACACGCCCACAAATAGGGTTTCGTAGTCAACGTTTAAATATCAGGTTTTTCAGCATTACAAACTTAATTTGTTGCTGGTTTGTTAGCAGCAGTATGATGACCAACCGCAAATAGAAAAACTCAATTTTTTCTGAAACCTTTGAAGGTACAATATTCGTTATAGTTTTCATTGTAACTTCAGATTGTAAGCTATATTCCATATTTATTTCAAATTTTTAGCGTTTATACTTTAGAAGTTACAGCTGGAACAAATTATGGGTCAAAAACGCCCTTTTTAAAAGCAAATATCTCGTGACAGAAACATTTTAGGGACTTTGTTTCAAAGAAACTTCACCTTAGTTTTAAAAGACCTATTCAACGATACCCTACTCAATATTGCAGAAGAAAAAAAAAATTTTGCCCCCCTTTCACTTGTATGGGAGGGGGTCCAAAAAACATTTAAAATATTTTTTTCTTAACATTTCTTTATTTGGGTTAACACGATCTATCTTCTCACCAAATTTCATGTCGATAGCTCTAAAACTGACGAAGATATGAGGGCGCGGCATACAGACAGACAGACAGACAGACAGACAGACAGACAGACAGACAGACAAACAGACAGACAGACAGACATGACGAAACTATAAGGGTTTCTAGTAGACTACGAAACCCTAAAAACCGCCATCTTAAATTTTTGAAATTGTAAAATATAGCCAGTGTCACTCGCGCTGCAGAGACGAATCTAACGACACCTCACATGTCAAGATCCGCCCATCCTTTTGGGCCCGTTAACGAATTTCTTGTCTACATACATACCCACAAACATACCTACATACTATTGACAAACATATCCCTACTTCGGAAGCAGTCAAGTAAAAATAGCATTAAACTGGGAATAGTAACCTAACCCCCTTATTTTTCATGGGACTCTTATACGGTTCATATTTAAGGGGAGTTTTTCTCGGCGACCGTCGCGGCGAGAATGTCATTTCGTAATCATTGTTTACGTTCTCTTTTTGAATTCCAAGTGGGTCTACAAGTTCGTTGATAGCTTCTTTTTGTTTATTCGCAGTGTCTTTCTGTTTATTCGGAGAGTCTTTATGTTTATTCGGAGTGTCTTTATGTTTATTCGGAGAGTCTTTATGTTTATTTGGAGAGTCTTTATGTTTACTGCGAGTATTTTGTTTACTTGGCGTTTCTTTGGGGTCTTTAAGTTTACTGGGTGAATTTTTAGGTTTTATTTGGTTAAGTTTGTTTAGTTTTTCTAGGTCTTTGTATGCCTTTTCTAGTACGCGTCGTTTCCAGTCGTCGTAAGCTTCTATTTCTGGTTCTGTGGGTTCTTCTTTTTTGTTTACGATGATTTCAGCGTCTACCTCCATTTTGTTTTCATCATCTGGAAAAGAAAGACACTGAATGTCTCATTTTGTAATTTTAAACAATACTAGCGGCCCGCCCAGCGGTTATACCCGCTGCAACTCATTTTCCCGTGGGAATAAGACGTTTTACCAGTATGTTTTATACATAATAACCTTCTTCTTTGATAACTTTTTGATAACTTTATCTATTTAAAAAACGCATCGAATTGCGTGGTTTAGGAGGAGCTAGCGAAGTCCCCGACAAACAGACAGAGAAAAGCAAAAAGCGACTCCATTTTCAAGTTATACAACCGCCTACTACAAGTAGCAGGCCTCTCTTGCCAATGCAAGGTAATCGACCCTAGGTATGAAGAAAAAGCGAAAGCGTAGACTAGCGTAGCGAAATATTTCCTAAAAGTGGTTCAGGATTAAAATTGGCTCAGAATCATATGACATTCTTGTATCAGATTTTGCTGTTTTGATATTCTTATACCTACTTTGAGATTTGTGAAAGAAGCGACCCTGGCTATGTAACAAGTGACAATCGCGAAAATCCTTAATAGGGTTGAGTGAGCCTTTTGTATACTTTCTATTTTATGGTCGCACTGCGTCGGCACCAAACACTTACCTATTACAAGATTTTTGGCAGGCCTGCCTCTCTTCTTCTTAACGACAGCAGCAAATTTCTCATCGACGAATTTCGTCCAATCAGCGTCGAGCTTCGTCCACTGGCCGGGCTTCAGCTGCGACTTGTCGACCAACTTGCTCTTTGATACTTTAATTTTACTGATCCCGAAGTCAGACAGAGAAACGCAAAAAGCGACTTCATTTTATACAATGTATTGATTGATATACTTGCTCATAACTCCAAAACTACTGGGTCGGCTTTTAGGAATACTTTCACCACTAGGAACCATCTTCTTGATTACGTTGAGTTCCCCTAAGATTCTAGTTAGTCAGTAAGCGTCAAAATCACAAATACTGAGTGAGCCATTTATAAAGGCGCACCGCGCGCCTTTTTCCTAATTTGTGCTTCTGCGTAGCAGGCAGTCGCACACTTACCTCATCATCTTCCTGCCCTTTTCCCAATTACTTGGGGTCGGCGCAACACGTTTTGTTGAACACAAAATCGTGTTGCAAAGGATTTGGCTTAATTTTACGACCGGCCGCCTACCAGACGTCAACCCTCCTTGGGAATGCTATTGTGGTGGATTAACCGCCATCATACGGTTGGCCCTGGCTGTTTGGGTCGGGTTTATCCCTCGGTCGCCTCTTACGACCCCCACGGGAAGAGAGGGGGTGATGCTATTCTAAGCCGGCATCACACGGCAAATCACACTTACCTATTACAAGATTTTTGGCAGGCCTGCCCCTCTTCTTTTTAACGACCGTGGCGAATTTCTCGTCGACGAATTTCGTCCAATCAGCGTCGAGCTTCGTCCACTGGCCGGGCTTCAGCTGCGACTTGTCGACCAACTTGCTCTTTGGTACTTTAATTTTACTGATCCTGTAATGAGAAAAAAAAAGTTATATAGTATAGAATAGGTGGTTACCTGCTTAATAGCACGCATAAAACACAAACACGACATACAATTTTATAATATTATCCTGTAATGCTAATGCTAATGGAGATTGCAGCAATTTTTCTATCTGGCTACCCCACTTCACTTCAGCCCACTGCTGGTCCTCCTCCAGGGTACGCCACGAGGCACAATCTCGCATTTTCGCCAACTAGTTACTAGGTCCTCTCTTTATGTCATGCCTACCCTACTAAAGTAAGGCCAACCAGACGAGATAAAAAGTGTAACAAATCTGAAAAAGGCAGCTGACATTATACCATATGACAGATAAGGACAGATTGTAATAACTGTCACCGAGTCATACAAAAGTTGTTTACATTAATTATCTTGTTTCGTTGGCCATACTTTAGGAGGTAAGTGTGATTTGCAAATGTATGTGTATTACCTGATTCATAGAAAAAAAGGGACCCAAAATAGCAACAACATATTTTTGGCACACTGCTGAAATATCATGTAGCATCAAAAAGACGCAAACAATATTGTTGCCCTTTTGGGTCCCTTTCTTCAATGAATCAGATAATAGGTATGTATAATAAGTACATTGTTTACCTGCAAGCCTGATACACAGCCATACATACATATTGAGGCATGTTCATGTCAAGCTCCTGAAAAAATGTAAAACTTATTAATGAAATCATTCTCAACTATGTACAAATATTTCATCTAAAAGCAAATAAAAGAGCTGGCATAATTTTGTATGGTAGTGCCAATGTTTCATTTAATTGTCTGTTTCTTTTTTAGGCGCAAGTACGTCAGTTTTGGCCAATCGTAATGCACGCGTCTGTCGCACCGCTCGAACGTGGCGCCATAGACTTCCTACGACTTTCCTACTTACTACGAGTATAGCCACATCGGCCGCACTCATCAGATACATGGCCGCAGCCGCGCAGTTGCGATCGGTTGTACCTGACGTACTTGCACCTTTATAGACTGGATCTCCCCATGAAATAATTATATATTTTTTTGTTATAATAAGAAGCTTACCATCTTAGAACTATTTTTGTATTCCTCAAGGATCCTCTGGGCAAGATCTTGGACATTACACTGCAGCGTCAGGCAGAGCGAGGGTATTGTCAATTGGTCACTATTCAGCTCCAGAATGTTCTCAATTATTTTACGACTGTTTAGGTAAGTTGGGCCCTTCAGTCCAGAGCATTTTATGGCAGTTTTCTGAAACAAGGCATGATTTTATCATCAGCACTAAAATTTTTAAATGTAAATATTTCTGAACTGATTGAATAAGCAATAAGGGCAGATGAGTAGGGATGGGCCAATAATTCAGTTTATGGTATTGGTCATGTTTGCCAGATTTACTGAATATTCAGTTTCGAATGAATAATAAGGTAAGAAGCTACATCAAACCTCATTCCCACAGGTAAAAAGTGAACAGTGGTTGAAATTGCTAGGCTAGCTGCCACTGTTCACTTTTTTTTAGTGTTATAGGTACATATTGACGAGGTTAATAAGGTAAGTCATGCTCTTTTCACAGAAAACTGCCACATCATTATCAACATTATATGTCTGCCCTTATCCCAAATCAGTTAGGGTCAGCACAATATGTTTTGTTAGAGCGCAAAAGCGCAAAAGGATTTAGCAATGTTTTATGCCACATATGAACTTGGGTTCAGTTAAAAGAATGCCATTTATTTTATATACCTACTTCATCTAGCATTAGCACATATGCAATGGGTGAGAATACAGGTTTAACATCAATGCAGGAATTGTCTGTGTATCTACATAACTTATGGATATTATGGAATGTGTAACATAAAAGGGAAAGATGCAGTACCTGGTCAAAATCCACTCTGTAGATAGTAGCTGCCAAATCTAAACAAATAACAACTTTTGCAATGTCTGTGATGTTGTTCGCTGTTGATTTCATCTGTAAAAGGCGCTCAAACTCTGCAGCTTTGCTGAAAATAGAGAAACCATAAAGGAATAGGTTAGTATATCATAACCTAATTCATAAACATTTATCACAGTTACTGTGAGATGAAATGGTACATAAGTGTTATTATTATGTGATAGGTTTGTAGCGGTACTAATTTTTTTAGTAACTATATCAACATTAGTCAAAACAACATGTAAAACGATGAAAAATACAGAGGCTACAAACACGACTGTTTAAAACAAATAAATTACCTTATCAATTTTTCTTCTTCGTGGAGAGAAAGTTTCTGAGCCATCATTTGGAGACTTTTACTTGGCTTTGCCATTTTGACTAACGAATTAAACAGAATATAAATAATAAAATCACCCAAAAACAGAAAACAAACAACCGTTCAAATCGCGCGTTTTCCAGATTTCACTCATTCATTTTTGACAATGCAAGAACGATCACCTGATCTCATTCACTCTTTCGTCTACCATAGACAAAGTAACAATTTGGTAACAGTTATAACGCGTTAGTGAACCGATATTTGCTGTGCATGGGGGGTTTCTGAAATTGTAATTCTATCTCTTTCACGCTTATAGCGTTAGAAAGAAAAGGAAAATCATTGACATTTTGAAAAACTTATTACAGGGACGAACTCAGCATAATTTCAAATTTAAATTTAAAGTTTCTGGCATAAATTCATACTAAAATGAAGAGAAATACATTTATAGACTCACTTCAAAGAAAATATTTTAGCTACTTTCCTTTTTCAGCACCGATTTTCCCTTGATTTTAGTTTGACCACGCCCCTTTTACATGATACGACTGAAACTTGAACTATAAAACACCTTTTCGTAATATCAGCGGCGACATGTTGATTTTTTTCATAGGTTCTGTGAAGCCGATACGGATCGCTGTCATCGCTACAAAATGTCTTTGTAGTTATCAGGGTGTAGGTCATATAATTGTAGACTTTTTAACTAATCCGTGCTAATTTTCGTATGTTCGAACCGTTGTAGACAGCAGAAAAAGGATCCGCGCCACCCAAAATCAGGGGTGGGTATGCAGTGATAGACCAATATAGATTTGTATCAAAATAATCTCAAGCTATTTATAAATATTATTTTCTCGGCTTTTACTTATGTTCAAACGTTAATAGTAACGTCTGGTCTATAATTAACTCGTGAAAGTTTATAAATATTACAGTATTCTATGGTGTGGTGGTGAGAACCATCGGGTCATTACATTTGAAGGTTGCCATTTTTTAGTGAGATAAATCAGTTTGTGTTGGTGCTGGGCGTGATCTGCGGTGTGTTCCCTCGCTGGGGAGGCTGTGAGACGGCGAGGACAGTGAGCGGACAGTCTGTGCGGCCGTAGCGCGGGACTGCCGTCGCCCCGCGAGATCGCGAGTGTCAGTGAAGTCGTGCAAGTGGTTGGTGCCTTGGAGCTATGCTAGTGTGTTGTGTGCGCGCGAGGTAATACAGCGGTGTCGGTTGGACTGACGATGAGGGCGCACTGAGAAGCACCACGGCTTCCTCGGTGGCGGGAGGCGCGCGGGGAGCGGAGTCTCCTTCGCAAGCCAACCAGGATACGGTCGAGAACGCCACTCCCACCTGCTGGTGAGTTTCCACACATTTACAGCCTCACACTTGACAAACAGTCCGCCAGAAATTGTAGATACACTCTAGAAGTGTTAGGTCCCCACACAGTGTCTGAATTAGACTATGCTCCTTCATAACCTAACTAGACAGTCCAATGCACAGAACATGATCCTGGTGTATAATAGGACTTCTTATAGTAACCAAACAGTCCTCCAGATATTGGACGTCTTAGGCGGTCTGTTTGAATTTGACTATGATTGTCTATAACCTAGCGACAGTCAAATGCACATGATAACCTAGCCTAGACAGTCAAATGTGCTGACTGAGATCTGGGTCTACAATAGGACTTCTCATACTAACCAAACAGTCCTGCAGAAATTGTAGGTCTCAGGAGGTGTCTTTAAGTTTGACTGTGAATGGCTATAATCTAGCGACAGTCAAATGCAGGCTATGATTCTGGTCTGCAATAGGACTTCTCATACTAACCAAACAGTCCTCCAGAAATTTTAGATACAGACAGTGTCTTTGAAATAGACTATGACCCTCTATAACCTAGCTAGACAGTCAAACACAGACTCAGTGACTATGATCCTGTACATACAAATAATACTGAAAATGCATCAAAGAGAAAACAATACCGAAATAATGCATCTTGAAAACAACTGTACCAATTAAGATGAAGTTGTTTATAAATAGTACTTGTAATGCAACCAATGGTACCTACTTGGTTCTAATCTAAACCAAAAAACCCATCACTTTCCTTTAATATATTGGGTGAAATTTTACTAGTGACTATCAGAAAACACAGAACCAGCTGGTGCAATAGGAAGAAATATGAAAAAATGTGGACCACCCATACAAAATTGCCGATCAGCTGATGACCATTTTATTTTTCATTTTCCAACCTATGTTCTTTAGCTGGTTCTGAGTATTCACTATCACTCCCAAGTAAAATTTCACCCTATATGTATAGTGGATCAAAAGATGGAATAAACTAAAGGAATCAGTGTAGATACTGCATTTCATAAAACCTGACATTACAATGACCAACAAAAATTTGTTTAATGACTCTTCAGATATGGTGAAATTAGGTTGTTGACTACTAGTAGCCTTATATGAACACTACTCATCACCCCAAAACTATACAATGTATACATAAGTTATACCTACCTTTACAACATAGTACCTATAATCTATAAAATTAGGTATTTTTATCTTTATTTAACTTAATTTGTAAATTGTCCTGATGAGTTTTCGAGTTTACTTCATTCTTTTGTGTTTGAGATTATCTTACTCAAGAAACCACCTAAATAGAACCTACAAAAAACCTATCCTTACTATGCAACCGCAAACATACCTATCCCAGTCTAAAATTTACTTTGGACCTTACCAAGACTATCTACTAAGACTTTTTTTTTATATCCCTGGACCGATGCAATGCAAAGCAATACCAATGTACCACATCACCACACCCACACCAGTCATTGGTAGTTAAAATATTAATTAATATCATACAAGAAACCTGTCTGAAAATCTGTAATTACCAAAATAAAATAGCACATACCAAATTTGCATTACAATGGAAAAAATCTCTGAATTGAAATGGAAACCGAAATAACCTTGTTCCAATACTAGAAACATCTCTAACTAGTGTGTATGTTTGGTTGACCTAGAACAGTATCAATCTCAGTCAAAGGCGATACAGACTGTATCTAGGACATAAGGATACCTTTTTGTTTATTAATAGCATTCTAAGGAACACTTTAATGTCTTGAAAAAGTGTACAGATATATAGAGTTTATCGTTGTTTGTTTAGCCTAAAATGTTGCCAGGTAATAACTATCACCTACCTATCTATCTATATCTGCCTAGATCAACCCAATGCTGGGTATAGGCATCTTCTCTTTTCCGCCAGCTCCTCTTGTCCTGTGCCTACCAAAGCCACTGTTTACCGGCAATGGCCTCTCTGTCCATCCAATTTATTACCTACTGAGCTTCCAAATATACAGTGCATCTGATCAATGACTGTGCAAACTTTTTGAATGTAAAACTGTAAATGTAAAACTGTATTACTATTCTTGATGTAAAACTGTATAACTTATCTTCAGCCTTCCTATACAAAATGACTTAAGAGCGCATTCAATTTTTTCTAGCAAATTTGCAAATATTGGCTTTATAAACATGCGAGTTTCTCGAAAACCGTTATGTAAAAATAATATGTTACTTGAACATTTAATCAAGCACATCTTCATCTAAAAAATGTACAATGTAAATATTAACATTTTAGTTTTAAACCTGTTAGAAACAGTGTTATCTAAAGCGACAAAACCAAAATTCAGGAAAAGACCTCAAATCAAGCGTGAGTTTTAGAGTTTTGGTTCACTGTAAAATAATATCAATTATACAAAAATATAGAGTATATATTTGAGAACAAAGTCTACAGTGAACATTTTACAATTTTATTCAGAAATATAGAATAATACCACGTTTTTATATACGATTTTTTGCAAAATTATGCGCCATTATAACGGCTTCTGTATGAAAAAATAACAGTAGTAAAGATTAAAAAAAAATATATGTTATTTAAGAAGATGTACCTAATCTAATTGCAGAAAAATATATTTATTTTTATTCATAATATCACTGTAAAAAATATTCAAACATCCCCATGTTTTTCGCAAAATGACGCTCCGAGAGGTCTGGCAGGGAAAATTGTATGGGCTTCGTGAAAAGCTCTATAGCGGCCTTAAGCAGTAACAAAACTTGTATCAGAAGGCTAAATATTTTGATTGATTTTTATTTTGAATATTAACTTTAACTAGTAAGTGATGTTGAGACCATATCAAGAACATGCTTAACCCTTCACATATAAGGTTGGGTATTATATACCCCAAACATAAACATCTTGAATTATTAAATTAACTTGTTTATAATATCTTGTAATTACTAAAAAAATAACTTGTGTATTTTTAATTTAATCACATCAATTTTATGAAAATATGATTAATGTTTTGTATGGTACATTTATATTTTTCACTTGGTATGCTGAGAGTTGAAAAGGTTTGTACTATCATCAACAAGACACACTGTAATATAAACTAGAATAAATTACTAAACCAGAGGATAAACAAACAATCAAACTGTAAAGACACCCGGATACCCTTTATCTTTTATAGTTGAATTTTTTTACTGTTTCTTACTCAAAATTAGTAAAGCAGGTACCTACTATAATAAAATATTACAACCTAATAATAATTAACCCACCAAAAGCATTTACTTGTAAAAAGAACCAAGTCTCGCCTCTCAGTTCATCTACTGTAAAAAGTTGTGAGATCCATGTGATGCCAAGTCGGTTATTGATTTATTCAAGGACTACTTCAGGGAACTTTCATCTTAAGCTATTGCGTAATTAGGTAACAGGCATCATCTTACAGTAACTATATCGATATTTAAAAACTTTTATATTTACAATAACTAGAATGACCCGGCCATCGCACTAGACCATCGTATCTCACAAGCAAATAGTGTGCGATTGCCAAGTCATTCTAGTTATTGTAAATATAAAAGTTTTTAAATATCGATATAGTTACTGTAAGATGATGTCTGTTACCTAATTACGCAATAGCTTAAGATGAAAGTTCCTGAAGTAGTCCTTGAATAAATCAATAACCGACTTGGCATCACATGGATCTCACAACTTTTACAGTAGATGAACTGAGAGGCGAGACTTGGTTCTTTTACAAGTAAATGTTTTTGTGGATCTCATTCTTTTGTAGATAGTCTTCCTCTTTCTCTTGTCTGGAACTACTTCTTGAGCCTCAGCTACAGATTTCCTCAAAGCCCATCCGCAAAGTTAACTCTGTAATCCTATAGATTTGTATGGAAATACAAAGTTAGTTATGCGGTTGCAGCCGAATTTGCAGAATGTTATAGTTTTCCTTTTATTCATACACTAAATACAAGGTGTATTCTAAGTTTCAAGCTCCTCCGTCTGCTAGAAGTGCCTTAGAATTTTGATGATCGGTCAGTCAGTCAGTCAGTCAGTCAGGCAGAAAATTAAGAAACTTTGACTAACTATAACTTCTAAACTACTGGTCCAAATTAAATGAAATTTAAAATATATCGTGTCTATATAGTGCTTGATAAGATATTTTAAAATGAGGGTTCTAAACTTATCGACAAGGGAGTTATGGGGGGGTCAAAAATGGCCTGAACTGGTTCGAGAAAAGGATGGTACGGCCGTGCCGCTTTCAGCTCGACTTGGTGGGGGCACTGCCGTGCCCCCAGATATCAGACAAAAATTTCATGATAACAAGTCTATTTATACCTAGAGTGTTTTTTTTTAATCTGCCCATAATTTTAGGATATGAGAAACTTAACAGTTATACTATACATAAATCTTTAAAAATCTAAAATTAGTTTTTTTTAACCTCTATATTATTAACATGAACACTAGACATAATATAAATATCTGAAAATAGAGTACATTATTTGAATTTTATGTGGATCAACATAGATGAATTATGTAGAAAAGGGCACCATTACTACTCTCATCTCATCATCTTCCTTTCCTAATCCCAATCAGTTAGGGTCGGCGCAACATGTTTTGTTAGGACACAAATTATGTAGCAAGAGGATTTGCTGTTTGAATGGATTTGATGTTTCATATGATTATTATCAATATTCTACCTGGCCTGATTTACCTTTTAAAATGTACCTGGGCATAAACAGGATAAAACTGTGTTTACCTGCAGGTGAATCATAGTTTTTCAGATGTTTATTGAGTTGACTCATCTGAAATTAAATCGTACGTAATTTAGATAGATAGATAGCTACAGATTATATTTCGAGACAGGCAGAGACATGCTGTGAAACTGAATCTTGGGAATTCCAGGCTAAATGTAGACTAACGCAGAGAAAATGTAGAATAAGGCTACGCTCACACATGCGATTTTTTTGTCGGGAGACTGTTGGAATTCCCTTTCACTCTCGTAGGATAAAGAAAGAAGTCCGACTGTCGGTCAGCCCCAGAATCATAGCGCGCGACAAAAATGTCGCCTGTGCCAACGGCGTCTAATACAAGAAACAAGATAGCTGGATACTTATCACATGCCCCTTCTCTGTTGAGCGTTTTGCCATACTCGCCACGCTTGGCAGGAGGATTGGCGAGAGTAGTGCAAGTTTTGCATTCACAGGGATCGCTGCTGCCCATTCCCTGGATGGATGTATCCCTTAGTCGCTTTTGTTACTTGATACTTATATGGGTATTTCATAACCCATGAAACCGATATCTAGTTACCCAATCACCCATCCTGTTTTTTTTGTGTCAGTCTTCATTTGAATTTCCCAGAAAACAATTCCACAATATAGTTCTTGTTTTCCTGTCCAGATTAGCCCGATGAACCCTGGTGTCAGAGTTTTACAAGAGTAGCAGGACTCTGACGTGGTTGTGTATTTTGTGTATTGACCGCCGTGTAAGCAATCATAGAAAGACAGCGATTAGCAACCGTACTGTTATTATGACCTTAAACACTGTGCCTACCCCGCAAGGAATAAAGGCGTGGTATGGCATCCTCGCGACCGCAAATTAACACGTATTTTCATATCTCCACTACGATACATCCTCATACAGCATGTTCCTCCATCATGTGGGATACTGAGTCGACGAACGACCCGATAAACAATGTCGTCAGAGTTTTTCAACGTCTTACTGTCGACCGCCACCTAAGTTATCTTATCATATCAAATCAAAATCAAAATATACTTTATTGCACAACGAAACACAGACAAAAAAACAAAATTAATAGTACAAATTGGTACAATTAGCAGCCTTATTGCTACAGTAGCAATATCTTCCAGGCAACCAGGCGTCATAGAGAACAACCAGGACTGATGGCTTAGCGTGCCCTCCGAAGCACGAACCTTTCTTTTCGGACAATCAGGTGGTTTCGTCTGGAATGTCCTAATCCTGGGATCAAATTCATAAATTGATAGATATCAACTGCCCCACTGGAAGTCGAACCCGGAACCTTTGAGTTGCAAAGTCGCACTACCGCTGCGCCACATCGATCGTCACTATTCTTCGCTCATTGTCAGCCGATGTTGCAGTGGTTAGTACGGCTGCCAGCGACGCAAAAGGTTCCGAGTAAAGAGGCTATGTCCAAAAAATGAAAAGGACATACTTACCTGAAAATCAAAAGATAAATGTTCATGGTTCTTGAGATCTTTTAATTTAAAGAACGCCAATTTTTGAACATAGCCCCTTAAATTCCCGGTGGGATCACTCACAAAGTTGATATTTATCACTTTGTGAATTTGTTCTCAGTCTGGTTAGGACATTGCAGGCTGAACCACCTGATTGACCGAAAAGCATGATAATTCCGTGCTTCGGATGGGCATGTAAAGCCGTCGGTCCCGGTTGCTGTCTATGATCTTGATCATTTAGATTTTAGACGGTGGTCGTTACACAACCATGTCAGAGGCGACAACCTGCAGTAGGCGGTTGAAAACTCTGACACCAGAGTTCATAGGGTCGTTATACGACTTGGTGTCACACTCGAAGAAGAAGAATATTCTTCGCTCGTTTTCCTTGCTACGATACATTTTCCTCGCTGATGGAAAACCAGCATTATTTTTCTCGAAATCGTTGAATGCCTATCAATATAATTAAGTGTGAACATTCTTATATACGCAGTACATCCTTTATATGTGCTAACTGTGGAGATCATCGTTGCTTACATACATACACAAATCCCGCCTTACTCCCTTGCAGGGTAGACAGAGCGATAACGGTCGTAAAATATGGTCGTTATCGCCACGTTAGGCAAATATTTGAGGACCATTTCTGTGTATCACTATAGTGACAGTTTGTCTTGTCAGCATTTCGCCTAAGATTGTAAAACACATGAAGTCCTCGAGTCCCTCAGTCGCCCTTTACGACACACGCGGGAAAGAAATGGGGTGATGCCTTAGAGTATGTACCTCTGAGCATGCTATAGAGTTCGCCTACATAGTTAGAACGGTTGGCAGTAGTACTACCCGTTTCAAAAAAGAAAGAGATTATGCTTTCTCACTCGCACTAAGGCTTTTACATACTCCAGGCGTACATGCTTTCTCCATCCCACTAATGGAACCGCCGCCATGTACATTCCCTTTCTTTTGTGAAACTGGTAGTAAGCACACAACATCTCTGTCTCATCATCATCATCTGCCTGCCCTTATCCCAATTTATTTGGGGTCGCCGCAACATGTCTTTCTCTTCCATTCATCTCTATCAGCCGTCAAATCTTCGTTTACACCTTTTTGATTCATATCATCTTTTACACAATCCATCCAAACTTTTTAGGCCTTCCTCTTCTTCTGCGTCCATCCACATTCATATTCATTACCTTTTTCGTCACATGATTTCCATCCCTCCTCATAACATGCCCATACCACGATAAACGGCTAGCTCTCATCTTTTCTGTCACAGGGGCAACTTTTAAACTTCCTCTCTGTCAACATCTCTGTCTATCAGTAGCAAAACGCCAGTGACAACACTTTTGAACCTCTATAACTTCTCAAACATTTGATGTCGGTATCTATAGAGCAACTCGCACGCACAGTTCATAGCTTGCTTATATTTAATCTAAGGGTGATGCAATTCCAAGCCGGCACCACACGGCAACATTTCGTTGCTATGTTAAAAGAAACTGCAAACAGTTTTCATTTTGAGCGACAATCTGTGCAGGTTAAAAATATCTCAGTACGTCTGGACAATGAGTTAAGCCAAACATTGCTTATCTATAGCGCTTTATTTTTAGAATAACATCTTGTATTGTAAATATACGCATAAAATGTGTGGGTAGGTAACTTTTCGAATGAATTACATCAGTTTCAGTGAGTTGGCTAATTGACATGTCGTTGTGTTTACGTTTAGGTTCGGCGGGCATCTAGCCGGCGCCATTATCAGCTCGGTAGCAAATTGAAAATAAACATACATAGTATACATACAATATATATCACGCCTGTATCCCTTGCAGGGTAGGTAGAGGGTAGAGTAGAAAAACGGCTATTTACACTACGTCTGACAAAAGTTTGAGTCATTCTGAAGACTGCGTATTAGGTTGTAAGCCGGTCGCCCAAATTTGCAAAACATCAACTCTCAAATCCCTTTGTCGCTTCTTACGACACCCACGGGAAAAATATGGGGTGATGCTATTCTTAAGTCGGCACCACATGGCATTGAATGCCATTTGTTTATTTTAACCAAGCTGTTGAAATTGGCATTCGCCAATTGCCGCTAGATGCTCGGTAACCCCTTCTTGGTCGGTAACCCCTTCTTGCTCGGTAAACCCGTCTTGCTCGGTAACCTTGACTTGCTCGGCAACCTTGACTTGTCCGGTAACTTGTAAATTATTTTTCATCAAATGAATCTCCATACTGATCTATCCTTGTCAATAATAACAGGATCACCCCATTTCTACCCGTAAAGGCGCGTAGGGATGAATCCAGGGAATAGGCAGCAGCATTCCCTGAATTATATACAACATCTTCGCCACTCGCACTAGCACTCCTTTCGCCAATTCGCCTGAAAAGCTTGGTATGTATGGCAAATACATGTCCAGCTGGGAACTGTTGTGACTATTGTATTGTAGTAGTAGTGTAGTAGATCAATCCTACTAGATCCCCTGTATCGAGAGATGCCATGGACATCACAGAGAAAGCATAAACCGAAGAACAGATATTCAAACATAAGCTCAGCCAGGTATTAAACCCAGGACTCTTACGTACCAGGCAGGTTTCACCACTGCGCCACATCGGTCTTCTTAGTAGTTCTAGTCCTTGACTTGACCACTACAAAGTGTTTGTTACACTTGTGGTTACAATATAACTTGACTAATAAACTGTATTACTTTGGTAATTAAAATAGCAATTTTATTGTTATGAAATTATTTGAAGAAAGACATTTCTGTTAGAAAGTTTTGATGTATGGCTCTCGCGTAATGTCATCTTTGCTGTTATGGAAAGTCTTGAATGGATATAAATGATACTACAGTTTCGTCTAGAGATACCACATCACGCCACCACAATCCTTGCGGAGTAGCCTAGCTAGAGCGTAAACGGTCTCAATGGAAGCATTCCACGAAAACTACAACTTTGTGTCGCACATAGAACATGATGCTTTTAAGTTACTCTCAATACCGCATTTGCGATATCCTTGTAGGTATCTTACACAGAAATACTAGAAATCAGAGGGTACTGTGCGGGATATTTTTGTAGAATGCTCTAAAAAGGTCCACAACGCCATGTCTGACTCAAGTTTGAGTCTCTTAGAAAATTTTGTAACAGGTGCCAAGCGCTTAAAGTTGCAATACACGTATGAAGCCCTCGACCCCCTAAAGGTGTAAGTTCGTCAGGCGCGGCTATAGTATGAAAGGGCTGCGACAGACGTATGCGACCCTGGAGTACGTTCAATGTGGTCTCTTTCGTAGCTCTTTCGTTGAACTTTTAACCTTTTGAACGCCAACGACAACTATAGTTGCTAAACGATTGCGTGCTTACGACGCCACTGACAACTAAAGTAGTCTAAATTTTGCTATATTTATAACTTCAATTCTGTATTGTTTAAGACACCTGACTGCTTGTCGCATCACTAGCCGATCTTCACATTTTTGTATGCTTGGCGTCGGGGGTGAGGCGACGTAAAAAAACTCTGGCGTGCAAAAGGTTTAACTAGTCAGCTGTCAGTTCCATACTTTCGTTATTCGTAAAGTGCACGTTCAGCGACGTCATAGTATAAAAGAGCGACGAAAGAGACCATCTTGAACGTACCCCTGACTACAGCCGCATCGGTCGCATGCGTATGTCGCATGGCTGCAGTCGGTGAAGAACTTGCACCTTCTCTGAAAACACCTTGCGACAAATAAAGAAATTTTTTATCGTAAGATTTGCATGCTGTGTAAGATGCAAATAGCAAATTGCATAACAAATGTGAAATCTTGCATTGCGCTCGCCTATCTGCCTTCCAAGCCTGGCTGTCTGTCATAATAACAATAAAGAGTCTCAAGCCAAACAGCAGTTTTCGTATGAAACCCTAAGTAAATAAGGAAAACCTGTACAATTTATCTTATATTTTGAAGCATTCAGAAAAAGTCGATGACCGACGTACACCTTTATTCAACCTACTATTCAAGGGAGCATCTTTTGAGGGTGTCAAACAATAATCGTCTATCTTATAAACTGTATTAAAAACCAGTTTACCCAGTAGTTTTGCCAGTAGTGCCTGTTGTGTTGTTTTTCTTAATGTTATTGTCCTGTGTTTTATCTTGTGTACAATAAACAGTTAAATACTTTAAACTACTCATTCAAGGTATCCATCTATCAATGGCGAAGGGTGGCATTTTAACTAAGGAAGGCCGGTGGCAAAAATGTACTAACTGAAAGTAGATTGCTGTGAGAGTAAAGATTTGTACATTTTTGAAAGGGAAGCCGATCCCATCGACATGTATAGACCTTTTGCCGCTTAGTATTTTAATAGCCAACCAGCATAAGATGTTCTCTTTAATTATTTAGGTAACTCGAGATGCTGCTGCTAGTACTTGGCGGCCATATTCTTTTTAGCTTTCGAATTTAGAGCCTAACTACCTATTGTCTTCCAAAAACTTAATTTTATTTATAGCTTCTATCAATACCTGATGCATATCGCATCGCTTAGGGAAAACTCAATATAGTACATACGTAAATCACGCCTATATTCCTTGGAGGATAGGCAGATCGTAAACGACTTTAAAATCGGCAATTTACACCATGTCTGATAAAAGTTTGAGAGACATTCGGAAGACTGTAACACCATAGTGACAGGTTGTCAGCCTGTCAGTCTCCTAAAATTGCAATAGACACAAACTCTCAAATCACTTAGTCGTTTCTTACGACACCCACGGCAAAGATATGGGGTGATGCTATTCTAAGCCGACACCACACGGCAAACCACATTATCGCATGCTACATTATTAAAAAATCGCCAATATATTGTATGCCGACTAATACGTACATAAGTAGGTACTTTAGAAATTATTAGGAAATTCCCACGGATTTTTCGTTTACGATCTAAATATTTCGGATCCGGTCGACTTTGTGGTTTTTCTAGTAGAGTGGTAAATTAATGATTCGTCACATGGCCACATTGTCGGCGCAACATATTTTGTTACAGCACAAAATCATGCAGCAGAAGGATTTGGCAATGTCTTATGACCGGCCGCCTGCCCGACGTCAACCCTCTTTGGGAATGCCATTGTAGGTGGCAGTGTTGGGCAAATTGTAATTAACTACTAATTACAAAATTACAATTACTGTATGTAATTGCAATTACCAATTACGAATTAATAATTTTAAAAAGTAATTTCAATTACCAATTACTTTGATGTAATTGTAATTAGAATTACTAAATTACTCAATTACATATGAACAAGGGCCATATAAATAACAGCTATAAGGATTTTTAACTATGTGTTTATTTCTAAATAATGACCCATACAAAACAATATAATGAAATAAAAAGGTGTTTTTATCATCTCTATTCAAAAACAAAAACAGTAATGTATTATGGTGAGGGCGTGGGTGACGATAGAAGGAAACCAAGAAGATGATGTTCACAGAGTTTATTCGTGTCACCGTACACTCACTCACCACTAAATACAGTTAGTAGTTACAACAGAACTAACTAGTTATAATATAGTTATATAATAATATGCGCGTTACAGTAAGAAGACGGACTTGCGTGTTGCTCTTACGCGTGTTGAGCCAGAAGAACGAATGTCGGAAAGAACATGGCCGACTGTCTATACCGGAAGCGGAAGGCTTCCGGTGTAGGTAGTGTTCACGGTGCTACTTCCGTATAAGGAACACTGTTCACGGGAGTTCCCGTGAATGAGATATAGTGGTGTTGCCAGTGCAACGCCACATCATCAAGGATAGGTTGATATGCTGCTGATAGTACATGAATAAATACTTAGAATTGCTTGGCCTTTTGCACTCCTTGAACCTTTCGTTTTTTTAGTGTAAGTATATCGGGTTGTAAGGGATCATCGCGTTGTAAGAGTTCATCAGGTCGTACGGGTTCATCGGGTCGTAAGAGTTCATCGGGTTGTTAAAGTTTATCGGGTCGTAAGGTTTCATTGTTCTGGTCGAAAGGGTTCTTATGGTCGTAATGGTTCTTCGGGTCGTCACGGTTCGTCGGGTCGTAAGAGTTCATCGGGTCGTAACGGTTCTTCGTGTCGTAAGTGTTCTTCTGGTCGTAAGGGTTCTTCGTGAACTCTTACGACCCGTTGAATCCTTACGACTCGATGAACCCTTACGACCCGAAGAATCCTTGCGACCAGCTGAACCCGTTGAACCATTACAAACCTAACAACCCTTACGACCCGATGGCTGGCCTCTAAAGACCCATTGACAAGCAATTCGAAGGGCCGAGCCGGCCGAGTCATTATGTACTTATACCTACCTTATACCTACAAATTAGTTTAAGTTTTGACTCAAAAATTAGCGATTGAATACTCAATAATCACCACAAAAACTAGATTTTCAATCATCACTAATTTAGTGACAAAATTATAAGTTTTAATCGTCAAAATTTGTGATTATGCCAATACTGCAATGTATCATACTACAAAATGTAATTGAGTAATTGAATTACGAATTATAATTACTTAATTACATAATTGGAAAAGTAATTGCAATTACTGTTAATTTCAATTACATGTAATTGAATTAAAAGTAGTTCAATTATTAATTAAATTACAAAAGTAATTAATTACGCCCAACACTGGTAGGTGGTATCACCCCCATGCGGTTGACCATAGTCGACAGAAATTCAGCCGAGGTAAAAACTCCATCTCATCTCTTATAATGTCCTTTTCGCGAACCTGAACAACATTCCCCAAGGAACATGGACAAAATATGAAAAAAAAAATTACCTTCCATACAAACTGACTCACTCTGCTGGTGCATTTGTATCATCATCATCTTCCTGCCCTTATACCAATTACTTGGGGTCGGCGCAACATGTTTTGTAGGAACACAAAATTATATTGCAAAAGGATTCGTATGGAAGGTCCGATTTTTTTCTTCATATTTCGATCTTTGTTCCTTGGGGAAAGTTGTTCAGTTTCATGGACTCCTTCACCCATTAAAATATTATGCAGTTGACTTTTTTTACACCCTGTATAACCAAACTAAGAACCATCTCACAAAGAGTTCCACTGTCTGGCGAGTATTCTTAGAAAGTATGTTTTCCGTCCATCGATACACCTAGCCCATTTAATTACTAAGATGGAACAAATGCTATATTTAGCCTGCTGTCGTGGAGGTAGTGATGTGAATGTGACTAGTAACAGTAATAGGGTTGCCAAAGCTTACGCCTGTTAGCAGGCCGATCGAAAAAAGGGTAGCTAACGAAAAGTTAGGTACATTTAAATGTAGGCTGAAGAGAAAGGAAGAGGTTATTTCAATCAGACCTGCGCGTAGCTGCGTTTTTTTTTTATATTTTTTGTGTTGGTGCTAGACATGGAGGTCCCGTTTTAAAATGATTTCTTACTAAAAATGGAGAAGATAACACTGTAGCATTACACCTGTTTTCTTTTTTTTTTTTCTCCTGTTATGGGTAATTCCAAAGTAATAACAAAGTTGTGTTTCGCGATAGAAATCTACTATCTTAAATTTATGAAGTTTTAATATAGCCAGTGTCACTCACGCTGCTGAGACGAATCTAAGGACACCTCACAAGATTCGAAGATAGCCCGTGAAAACGAATTTCTGGATACATTAAACAAATACATACTCCCGAAAAACATAATCCTCCTGAGGCAGTCGGGTAAAAAGAGTTTACTCCTATCCTCAATTTTCTTCAACACTGACAACCCTGTACCATCTTCCCACCGCATTCAGAACAATTGTTGTAGTTTTTGCGCGTGGTACTCGCTAATCAGTACAATTTAATAGGATAATGCCATCGCTACCGGCTACTTGATTATCCGAGCCGAGCGAATGATACAATTTTTTTAACAGATTAGTGAGCAGACCGACCGCATCTTGACTGCCTGCCTGCGCGGCATTGTTAGACTCAGATATTTTTAACATGGTATGTTATGGTCAACCGCTCGGTGGCGGTGATACCAGCTACAATAGCATTCCCAAAAGAGGGTTGTCGTCAAGCAGGCAAAAAAACATAGCCAAATCCTTTATCCGCCAGGCGCCCGTAGCTTAGTTGGCAGAGCAGTGGGACGGTATCCTACAGACCCGGGTTCAAGTCCCAGCGGTCGTAAATATTTTTTTCAATTTTCTAATTTTTAATTTATGGCGTTGGTCTGTACAAACGTTCACACCGACCGGTGCGTTTGATGTAACTCATGAAGATGTAACTAGATGTGGCGATGACGCGTGTCGAGTTATTTATTAACTGTTACAGTTGTGAGTTCAGAAAATCAACTGGTTTGATATGTCTTCTGAATGTCGTAAGAAGAAGGGATTTGAGAGTTGATGTGTATTGAAATTTTAGGCGACAGGCTGACAATCTGTCACTATGGTGATACACAGTCTTCTGAATGACTCTCAAACTTTTGTGAGCCTTAGTGTTAATGGCCGTTTTATAACGTTGGGAGTTTTGTATATTAACTGGTTTGATATGTCTTCTGAATGTCGTAGGAAGAAGGGATTTGAGAGTTGATGTTATTGAAATTTTAGGCGACAGGCTGACAATCTGTCACTTTGGTGATACACAGTCTTCTGAATGATTCAAACTTTTGTCAGCCGTAGTGTAAATGGCCGAGTTTAATGCCGTTTCCGCTCTGCCTACCTCGCAATAGATATAAGCGTGATATATGTTTGTTTGTATAGTTTGATCTTTATCTGTGTTCCAATGTTGTCAAAATGTGGTCGGTCTGTACAAACGCTCACAACGCCCGGTGCGTTTGATGTAACTCATGAAGATGTAACTAGATGTGGCGATGACGCGTGTCGAGTTATTTATTAACTGTTACAGTTGGGAGTTTTGTATATTAACTGGTTTGATATCATGTCTTCTCAGACTCAAACAGAAGCTATTTGGTGGTTGGTAACATGACAGAATAGAGAGTTTACAGAAGGTCCGCTCGACCATTTTTAGGATTTTCGCGATCTTCGCTTGTTACTTAGTCAGGGTTACTCTACTGTCAAATATCTCTAAAGCATAAGAGTATCAAAAGTGAGTTTTGAAAATTAACTGCTTTGATATGTCTTCTGAATGTCGTAAGAAAGGATTTGAAAGTTGATGTGTATTGAAATTTTAGGCGACAGGCTGACAATACACAGACTTCTGAATGATTTTAGTCTGACGTGGTGTAAATGGCCGTTTTTTACAACCGTTTACGCTCTGCCTACCCCGCAAGGAGTAAAGGCGTGATATATGTATGTATTATATATCTTCTCAGACTCGGGGGTATTTGGTGGTTGGTAACATAAAGAAAGGAATTCGACGGGGCGGGTATGATGACGTCACTGGTCTTTAGGTGGTCATTTATTTGTAAACTAGCTGCCCGTCAGCGGTTTCACCCGCTGCAACCTATTATTCCGCGGGAAGAAAGCTTTACTCGCCAAGAGATGTCGCTGTTAGTTTTCGGCGAAAACATTTAAAACGCGAATCGGCTCAGTCACGCCACCTTTGCAAAAATATTGGAATATGCGTGATCCCGTAGGAATAAGACATTTTCCCGTGGTAAAAAGTAGCCTATGTGTTATTCTAGATACTTCTTCTATATTTGTGCAAAATTTCATGTCAATCTAATAAGCCGTTTTAGCGTGATGTCGTAAGAAACATACACACAAACATCCGCCTTTATAATATTAGTAGGATACACACATCAACATATTGCAGTCCACTGCTGGACGTTGAGTAGGCCTTCACCTACAACCAACGCCATAGTTTCTGCAATCTAGTCACCACCACCCGTCTTTTTCAAATCATCGGGCCATCTGGCCTGTTCAAAGATCTAAAAAAACTGGGATCTATTCCAGTCTTTTTACCTATACGTAAATCAATTTTGGTTTCCAAACGTGATTTCACATATTGACCTTAACCAGGCTGTCTTAAGGTCCGCATTACCCAAAAATCATCTTAAATAAAAAGTCTTTTTATTACGTGTCATACTGTGACAAAAAAATTGAAACACTTTGTTATTGTTAACTAAGGTTATAAAATGTCGAAACACGTTCCAAATAAATGTCAAAACTCAATCAAACTACGCTGCAAATACTTTCAGATAAACCGAAAAGTCTGGACGCAGTGCCAACTCGCATGTAATTTTTTTACCTGTCCGAAACTGTACACGTATTTTCTTTCATACACAGTGGACAGTTGACAATTTGTCTGCTGTATTTACGTCACGTGTCGTCCAATTTCTACCAGTTTTGGAACGCAGTCATGCGCCAAGTCTAAATTGAAATCGTCACACATAATACATATAAGTAGTCGTTCATGGTTTGCTAGAGAAGATACGTATCGACAGCCAAGGATGCGAGAGTAGCAATGTAATACATCGTTTTATACTTTTAAAACCGTACCTTATACACCTTAATACCTGAATTAGGAACACACGTTACATTCGTTATCCATTGCTAGTTTTGCAGCATTCTTTAGCTGTCTATAGTTGAGAAGACCAATCGCTGCATTCGCGGCCTTATGATTATGACCCTTTCTCACTTGGTTTGGTGGTAAACTCAAGTGAGAAAGAGAGCGCCATACGGCTGTGAATGCAACAAATGGTCACTAGAGTTTTTGAATGAAGCCAAGATAGATTAGCAAGCGTAGGATGCATGCGCACATTCTTGACGCAAATAAAAGAAAAGGCTAACGTCGTGACCTATCAAGAGGTCAAAACATTAGCAGGAAATAGAAATGAATGGAAATTGCTCTACCGACAAGAGAGTAGGTCGTAAATTCTATGATAATATGCAATTACAGGTTTTCAGCCTGCATTATTTTCGTTAGTTACGATATTTCAATGCCATACACAGCAATGTACGTACACCCGAACGACTCCACGTCATCACGACGCTAACCTCAGACAAAACATGGCGTCTCGCGCGCAAACTGATTTGAATTCCGAACATGCGTACGCGCACAATGCGCGGACAAGTGAAAGAAATTTACTAATACACCGTCACAGTAAATAAATCTAGCAGTACACCATCTCTACAACATATAGTTAACAAAGGGGTATTACAAACACGACCATCTCTATCTACAACATTAAGTAACGAAGAGATACAGTCATTAGAACATCAAACTGAACAATTTCACCTAAAACGGCTACTGCATGTTTTGGAGTGCAACGTCGGTTCCAGTTCTATCTTTCTAATCTACGATGAATGATGATGATAAATGAAGAACTTTTAGCCCTAGCACGTAGCTTTTTTTTTAAACTCATGCCGCCTAGGCGTATCCTTACCCTTTTCAAGCAGCTAGACCCGACAACGCAGGGTCTAGGCTGACTAATCTTCTTCAACACAATGGATCATATACCAACTGGCAATGACCGACTTCTACAACTGCTTATAATCTAGCTAGATCATTTGCGATAGGTATAATTTGGTGGCTGTTAATTAAGTAAATTCGAAATGCGATATTGGCTAATAAAATTTCATATAGGCGAGACATTTTGAAAAGTAGATCACCGGCAACTGATGGTTAGGTTAGGTTGCTACTACCTGGTTCACAAAAGAAGAACCCGAAATGGCAACATTATTGTTGCCATCTTGCTCATATGTCATGTAATATGAAAAAGACGCAAACAGTAAGTTGCTATTTCGGGTCCCCTTCTTTTGTGAACCGGGTAAAATCACTTTAACAAGACGTTTGAATCGTTTGACTTGTTCACCTGTTCGTTTCACCTACTGTGGCTCAGTTGACTCTTCTGGTTGACAATACATTGAGAATGTCTCGAAATAGGTTGCTCTGTGTAGAAACTGCTGGATTATGTCGTTTTGGAAAGTGACAGTTTGTTTGGCCGTTCAGCGTATTGGTAAACATTGGCTTTCCTTACGAACTAGTCAAGAATGAAAATCGGAAAACCATATTAAATGGTAATAAATACAACATACATACACAAAAAAACACGACTTGGCAAGCGAAGCGCAAGACATAAGATAGACTGATGATTTCAAAGAGTGCGGCTGGTAGCGACTGGATGGGGAAAACGGGAAATCATGTCTTATGGCCATGGCGTAACCTAGGGGAGAGCTACGTCTAGCAGTAAGCAGTAAGCTGCTATGCTATAAGTTGAGATGTGTGTCTAAATGAAACTCAATTTAAATCGAGCTGTACACAGTCTGGAGCATAATTTCACATACTTATTTACCAAGTAACAATTAATCTATTGTTGCAACTGCCTCCGCAACGTAACAGTAGGAAAATCCGTGATCTTATCACATAGTTTATTTTATAATTACAACTTTCATAGGTTAATTATAATGAAATGCTGGCATAGCATCACCCTAAATTTTTCACGTGGGTGTTGTAAGAAGTGACTAAAGGGCTCGAGGGTTTCGTATGTATTACAATTTTAGGCGACAGCAGCCTGACAACCTTTTTGTTACAATAGCGATGTATGATAATTTTTAAACTGCCCTCAATTATTTGACAAATTATGCAGTTGCAATAACCTTAAGACTCTGCCTACCTCGCTAGGGATGAAGGATCTATTACGACTTACGGCAACTACTTCTAAGAACTACTTATACAATTAATCCTAGAAGGCGGGGTGAGGCTTAGTCCAGTTATTTCCAGCCAATCAGCTAATTGTCTGCTACGGGTCAGGTCGCCGTGATAATCCGGTAAAAATCCGAAGTAGCAACAAGCCCAGACTGACACCTGTCGTGTCTACTTAAACTGGCTTCTGTGCTGTAGTGGTCTGAGCCTCGGGATTTTGATGGTTTTTGAGTTTTTAGGTTCAGGTATCACAAAGGTGGTAAGGTCATGTCGTTTATCACTCTGTGAAATTGATTTTAGCTTTTTCAGAGTTTTGTAGTAGAAAGGCACATATTTGTCTGTAAAAAAAATCATGATTTTTCGGTAGCTAAACCTAGAACAACTGACGAAAATGGTCTTTGTGTGATTTACAATATAAGAAAGAAGCCCATAAAATTGTCCCAGCCAGACTGCTTAAAGTATCCAACAACAAGCACCAATGAAATCCTAATCTATCACTAAAAACTGCATCAAATTCTGGCAAGTGGTTTCGGAGATAATTTGCAACATAGGTTTGCACAAACACACACACAAACATTCTCTCACCCCGAACGCATAATACGGTAAAATGGGTAGCACTACACTAGTTAAAATCGTTTGAAAAGCCTCTAGAAATAGTAACAACTAAAAGTCAATAAGGAAATAAAATAAAAAATAGTGTTAGCTGTAAAAGGTAATCGAACGAAGCGTAGAATTGACTGCGTCTGTAAAAAACTTGTTGATCTCTTCGTTCCAAATAAACTACGGAAGTAAAGATAGTGCTTTTTATCACTTTTTACCTTTTCCAATTATAAGAAAAACAAGTTACCGCCATTTCTCAAGTGCTTCTATTGTTTTTATTGCTTTACTCATCATCTGCCTGCCCTTATCCCAAATCAGTTGGGGTCGGCGCAACATAACTTAAAATCATGTAGCAAAAGGATTTGTGTGTTTTATGACCGGCCGCCTGCCTGACGTTATAGTGCAAGAGCAATCCTCGTTTTTTGGAAAAAATTCGATATATGCCTAAATTTTTGGGAATGATTATTTTAAGCAAATCTAAGAACCTATGATATTTTCTTTTTATCAGAATCATTATTTTTTGGCAGCAGATTTAATAAAAAGTATGTTAAGAGATTAATTTTAACTACAGCAAAAAAAAACAGCTGAAACTATTTTTTACCAAGCGCTTAACATTTCTTTTTTAATTACAAAAGCAGTTTTTTGGCGGGGATAAAAATAAAAAGATTATATGTTTGGACGGTCGAAAATAATGTTAAGATGAAATGTTTCAAAGTAATAATATTTATACCATTTTCGCTGTGTTTTTACGGGAATAAAATGTATTTATTATTATTTTTATTGACTGTCGCTGTCATAAATATTGGCAAATTCTTTATAAATTCAAATTTACATTAACTTATCTAAGTAATAGCCAGAAATTATTACAGATATGATTTAATGTTTAATGCCCATACAACGGATTAAGATTGCTCTCAGAGTATTAACCCTCTTTAGAAATGCTATTGTTGGTGGTAGATATCACCACCACCATGCGATCGACCATAGACGACAGATATTCAGCTGATGTCAAAAACTCTACGTCGCATTTTACGAAATACATTGAGTGCACGCGATATTCTCTCCCAGTCTGGTTAGGAATCACCTGTTGCTATTGACCAGGTAATTCATCTTTAATTCCAGGCTTCATTGTGTCGTTCGTCGACTCCATAACCCAACACGATCTTCATTTTTCGTGTGACCCTCCATGACCCTTAGGGGCAAGCTCCATAGAATAGTTACGAAACGCGACGCGCTATTTGACATCTGTCAGACAAGCAATTGTCAGCCGTTATCGATGGGACGCGCGTCTCACGTGTGTTTCTTTTGTTTCATACATTTTATATGGAAACGGTTTCAAGCGTCGCGATGTCGCACGTCTCACGTCTTCGATGATCACTTGTTTGACAGATGCAATCTTACGTCGCAAGTCTCACGTCTGCTCTGTGGAGCTTACGCTTTAAGCAGTAACTTACATTGAATTCAGAAACACGTGTAAATCACACATGAACCACAGTTGACTAATTGACTATGTTTCAGCCAGACCACGTGTGATCCAAAGATCTTTAACAAGGCTAGTAACCCAATTGCCAATTATTCTAATTAGTAATGTAGTCTGAAGAGTACAGAAGTGTTCAAATGGAAACCGACTAAATAGCCGTGAAAATGTTGTGAAACGAAAGTAGTCTTGAATCAGACGCGCCATTTTCTACCGAATATCTAGTCATCGCTGTATGGTGCCGTCTTAGAATAGTATCACCCCATATCTTTACCGTGGGTGTCGTAAGAAGCGACTAATGGGAGTTGAGAGTTGATGTGTATTGCAATTTTTGGGGGCAGACTGACAACCTGACACTATAATGATCCCCAGTGTTTTTAATAGGCGTCATCTATGTATATATGTTTGTATGTATGAAACCATTCAAGGTATAGTCCATTCAAAATCATAGGGTCATGACCAGCCTAAGCGAAGCGGGAGGCAAAGTTACGCTGGTCGTGTATTATCTAAGTATTGCGACCAGCGTGACTTGCCCTCCCGCTTAGGCTGGTCATATAAGCAGCAGCATTCCCTGTAAGTACAACATCTTCTACAATAGATGGAAGTCTATGTCCAGCTGTGGACTGTTGTGGCTGTGGGCGGATGCTGACACTTACTAAGAAGCCAATACAATTTGAATAGAATTTGCCGAAATCACTTAGCATAGCGGCGGCAAACCGGCGATAATGAGCGAATTAGCATATTCGCTACATTACTGAGAACAGTTGCTCACTAAAAAACCCTTAGCCCGGGTGCATTGCGCTCGCCAACCCGCCAGCCAAACGTAGAATTGTTCTTAACGTAACAACGAGCGACTCGACAAACTCTGTGGTTAGAGTTTTTAAAATCAAATACGACTATTTGTCGCCACAGCGAATGCAAAAGAATTTTGTAAAGATTCTAGTTTAAAGGAAAGATGTACTCTTTGCCTGCCCCATTGGGAAAGAGGCATAATTTATGTAGCGTTGTTATTAACTACTACAGCCACAACAGTCCACTTCTGGACATGGGCCTTCTCTATCGGGGGTATTGCCATACTCGCCACGCTTGGCAGGCGGGTTGACGAGCGCAGTGCAGTGGATATCCACAGGAAACGCTGCTGTCCATTCCCTGGATCCATCCCTTAGTCGCCTTTTAAGACCCCCACTAGTAGACTGCTTTTAGAGTTAAGACTATTTGTTGCAAAACAAATATGTAAAGATCCTAGTAAGAGGAAAGATATACTCTCTGCCTACCCCACTGGGAAAGAGGCGTGATTTATTTACTTATGTTATGTGTACGGGAATCGAATCAGTTGCCAAAGTTGCCGAAATCACTTAGCTTACGTGGTGTCGTGGTGCGAATTAGCATATTCGCTGCATTACTGACAACAATCGCTCACTGAATAGCCCTTATCCCGAGTTCATTGCGCTCGCCAATCCGCCTGCCAAACGTAGAATTGTCGACGAACAACTTGATAAGCCCCGCTGTTAGAGTTAAGACTATTTGTCGCCACAACGAATGCAACAGAATACATACATAAATCATGCCTTTATCCGTTGTTGGATAGGCAGAGTGGCAACGGCCGTAAAAATACGGTCGTTATCGCCACGCCTGACAAATATTTAAGGGCCGTTTCAGGTTGGTGTCGCGTATCGCTATAGTGACAGGTTGTCAGCCTGTCGCCTATAATACACACGAAACCCTCAAGTCCCTCTTAAGACACTCACAGGAAAGAGATGGGGTGATGCCGGCATCACACGGCAACAGAATTATGTAAAGATTGTAGTTAGAGGAAAGATTTACTCTCTGCCTACCCCATTGGAAAAGAGGCGTGATTTATGTGTACGGGAATCGAATCAGTTGCCAAAAGCCAATGCCTGATTTTGGCGTCTTTTTTTTCTAGGTGTTACACGGATGGTACTTATATATTTGAGTAGAGGACAATGCAACAAACAAAAAAATATACTACAACTATACCTCTACCTGTCACTGGATCTGAGATATACGTGTTTGAAGTTACTATGGGGTTCTTTTTTTTCTAGGTGTTACACGGATAGTACTTATATATTTGAGTAGAGGACAATGCAACAGACAAAAAAGTATATGACAACTATACCTCTTCCTGTCACTGGAACAGAGATATACGCGTTTGAAGTTACTACGGGTTTTTTTTTCTAGGTGTTACATGGATGGTACTTATATGTTTGAATGAAGAACAATGCAACAGACAAAAAAATATACGACAACTATACCTCTTCCTGTCACTGGAACAGAGATATACGTGTTTGAAGTTACTATGGGGATTTTTTTCTAGGTGTTACACGGATGGTACTTATATATTTGAATGAAGGACAATGCAACAGACAAAAAAATATAACACAACTATACCTCTTCCTGTCACTGGAACAGAGATATACGCGTTTGAAGTTACTATGGGGATTTTTTTTTTAGGTGTTACACGGATGGTACTTATATATTTGAGTAGAAGACAATGCAACAAACAAAACAATATATGACAATTATACCTCTACCTGTCACTGAAACAGAGATATACGCGTTTGAAGTTACTATGGGGATTTTTTTTCTAGGTGTTACACGGATGGTACTAATATATTTGAGTAGAGAACAATGCAACAGACATAAATTATGACAATTATACCTCTACCTGTCACTGGAACAAAGATCTACGCGTTTGAGGTTACTGTGGGGTTTTTTCCTATATAAGGTCCTATTAAATTCACTGCAAATATTTTTAGGGTAAGTTCTACTCGTGAATCTGAACAACTTTTCTTAGTAACATTTTTCCGAAATATGAAAAAAAATTTTGGACCTCCCATACAAAAACGTCCAAAACATGTGTCAGTTTCTGGTCAGTTTGTATGGGAGGTCCAAAATTTTTTTTCATATTTCGGAAAAATGTTCCTAAGAAAAGTTGTTCAGTTTCACGAGTAGAACTTACCCTGAAAATATTTGCAGTGAATTTAATAGAACCTTATATATATTATTTATAAATAATATTATTTGCCGTGTGATGCCGGCTTAGAATAGCATCACCCCAATTCTACCTGTGCGTGTCGTAAAAAGCGACTAAAGGATAATTATCCAGGGATTGGGCAGCAGCGTTCCCTGTGAATAAAACATCTTGCACGGCGCTCGCCAATCCGCCAGCCAAGCGTGGTGAGTATGGCAATACCCTCCAATACGGAGGAGGCCCATGTCCAGCAGGTAAGGTATAATATATAAACATATATTTTATTATAGCTTAACTACGTTACAGCTACAAAAAAGGCTCATTTCATTTTTTTTTAAACTTCAAACGCATATATCTCTGTTCCAGTGACAGTTAGAGGTTTAGTTGTCATATTGTTTTGTTTATTTGATTATGTTTGACTACAATACATAAACGCCATCTATGTAACACCTAGAAATAAAATCCCGAAGGATTTTTTGTTGAAATTCAAACGCATATATCTCTGTTCCAGTGACAGTTACACGTATAGTTGTCATATATTATTATTTTTGCTTATTATGTTATGCTAATTTCAAATATATCCGCGCGTTCTATGTAAAATCTAAAAAAATGAAATCCCCATAGTATATTTTAAACTTCCAACGCGTTTATTGCTGTTCCAGTAACAGCTAGAGGTATAGTTGTCATATATTGTTTTGTTTGTTGCATTGACCTCTACTCAAATATATAAGAACCATCCGTGTAACACCTAGAAAAAAAATCCCTATAGTAACTTCAAACTCGTATATCTCTGTTCCAGTGACAGGTAGAGGTATAACTGTCATATATTTTTTTGTCTGTTGCATTGTCCTCTTCTTAAATATATAAGTACTATCCGTGTAACACCTAGAAAAAAAAAGAACCCCATAGTAACTTCAAACACGTATATCTCAGTTCCAGTGACAGGCAGAGGTATAGTTGTCATATACTTTTTTGTCTGTTGCATTGTCCTCTGCTCAAATATTTAAGTACCATCCGTGTAATACCTAGAAAAAAAATCCCCATAGTAACTTCAAACGCGTATATCTCTGTTTCAGTGACAGGTAGAGGTATAGTTGTCATATATTTTTTTATTTGTTGCAATGATTTCTACTTAAATATATAAGTGTTATCCGTGTAACACCTAGAAAAAAAAGACGCCACTAGTCCATACTAATCCGGCATTGCCTTTTGCCGAAATCACTTAGCATACGCGGTGTCGTGCGGCGCGGAGGCGGCAAACCGGCGATAATGAGCGAATTAGCATATTCGCTGCATTACTGAGAACAATCGCTCACTGAATAGCCCTACAGCGGTTTGGACAACTAGGGTTGCCAACAACACTATTTATCATAAATTAAAAATTTAAAAAATTGAAAAATTCATTAGGGACCGCCGGGACTTGAACCCGGGACCGTGGGGTAGCGTCCCACCGCTCTGCCAACAGAGCTGGGGGCGCCTAGCGGACCCTGATGAATCATTCAACCTCTTGATGCTTGTCTCGAAGCGACGATTAAGCGACATCTGGTAGTAATGAGCTAATGAATTTTAAAATTTTCTCATTTTTAAATATATTTTACGGTATCTTTTATCGATACTAAATTTATCCTAAAGCTGTGGCACGTATTTAAATTAACACCCTGTATATTCGACGACAGAAATCATATCCTGTGGTTTACACAATTCGCACGTTGTTATAAATGACACGAAGATGCGCATAGGTTATCGAGATCTCCTGACGGAAGAAATCTCCTATAAATCCCGAAGCACGGTAGGCATATCACAAACATGTATTCTGTGAGTTAATATACTGTCGGGATTTGTCGTGGCAGATAATGTGTTTTTTATATCCCTTTAAAATCCCTTAAGGTTACACTTTCATACTACGTCTATAGCCGCATCGGCGTTACGCGTCAGTCGCACGGCCGCAGCCGCCTGCGACTGCGATCGGCCGCACATGACGAGTTTGCACCTCCTTTGTCTAGAAGTTTTATCCTTCCTTGCCAAAAGCTGTTGTAGACAGTATAAGAGGGTTTATTATTTTACATAAATATATCACGCCTGTATCGCCTATATCCCTTGCGGGGTAAACAGAGAGTAAACAGCTGTAAAGAACTGCAATTTAAACCACATCTGACAAAAGTTTGAAAGTCATTCAGACGACGGTGTAGCACTATAGGGACAAGTTGGCAACCTATCGCCTAATATTGCAGTACACATCAACTCTCAAATCCATTAGTCGCTTCTTACGATACTCACTGGAAAGATACGGGGTGATGCTATTCTAAGCCGGCACTACACAGCGACTAATCTTATTTACAAAATATTTAGCAGCAGCCCTACCCCCGTGATCGCTTTGAATGGCCACCGTCGGACGAGTGAGGTCGCGTCTCATATCGGTGCCTCACGAAAGAATGCCCCACCATAAAACTCTTCATTACCGCGACATACTACCTACTTCGCTCTACATTCCTCGCTCACATACGATAGTTACCCACACGCTCTTGGTAACACAGAAATGGATAGCTATCTTGAACTATTATCGAAGATACTTTGCGTTTTCTAAGTAGTGTAGCGACGAAAAAGATTCATTTATGCTTAGAGTTTAGTTTAGTCTGCGCTACAGAAGAAGACACATAGTGCTTATTAATCGGCCTAAGTCTTTAAGAGACGCCTAGACTTTAGATTAACCTAAAGGGCAGATAGACCTTTTTCGTCTAGTATTTGAGCTAGGTTGTATAGATTTTAGTGATAATAACCAAGTTTTTGTGAAGGCGAATGGCGATTAGTGAAAATGTGTTTGTGATTTTGATTATGGACTGTCTGGAAGTCAAAAATGAATATGTATGTATCTATTTAATATTTTTAAGCACCTTAGTATTTTCTTTTAATGATATACCAAAGAGTTACAATGTCTGAAAGTAATGGTCCTCGTGCCTTACTGTATTCGCGTGGTTTCCCCATGCTAATGAGATATTTTCCATCACAAAAATAAAGCCCCTTAACACGAATCTCTATGTCGAATTTTATCTTAATCTGCTTCTTATTTCTTTTCTTAGGGAAACGAATTATTACCAAGTACGTCTTGAACAAGTAGATGTGTTAAAAAACAAAAACCCGACTGCGGTCATTTTAAAGTAGTATTTTGCTTAAAAAAAACCGCCATCTTCGCATCATCAATCGCGCTGCTGAGACAAATCTAACGACACCTCATATGTCAAAATCCGACTATCCGTTTGGGCTTTAGCCCGTGAAAAAGAATTTTCTTGTCCACATACATACTTACATACATACATACGCACATACATACATACATACTCTCGAAATACATAACCCTCCTTCTGAGGATGTCGGGTAAAAACAAACTAACTTCTACACCACTGTAACAAAATCTGACCCTGACTTATTTCGCCCATGCAGAGCAAAAATGACCGACAAAGAGAATAGTAATTTATTATTTTAGAACTCACAAAAACTAGTGCATTTCATTTGGCTGATTTTCGCAAATTTATTTCGTGAAGGCTAAATTGAACGTATTCAATAATTACTCACATACCAGTCACATACGTTCAGTAAATATAACAGCCTATATCTACTGAACGTAGGTGTTCCTTAGGCTTTCCCCATGGCTCCAAGTCTGCTAATTTTTAGCCATTGTAATGCCAGCAACACTCAACTGACATTGTATTGCCACTGCGATTTTTTATACAAAAAGCGGTTAGCAGACTATGAAACTACCAAAACCATCCAACTGATTAAATTATTAAACAACGAACAAGGATAACTCATATTTAACTTTTAGCACGACTAACCTTGTTGTTTTAAGACGAGGCTTATAGAGCCATCCAACTGACATATCACACACAACTAAAACGATTTTCATTTAGCGCACTTCGACCCCAGGGTATGAGAGTACCTACCCCACAATGCACGATTACCCGCTTTTGCTATCCAGTTGCTCTATAGCTCACTACTTGATCACTATTTCTCTCCTTGTGCCCTTCTTTGGCAACTACCGGTATATACCGGGTAGACATAGTCCGATCCGTTCTTCCCAGAAGAAGTCGTAAGCCCTGTCTCGCCCCAAGGGCGTGATTGGGCTAGTTCTTTGAACAACCACCCAAACACTTCCGGGTGAGCCCTCGCTCGCCACCAAATAGTTAAGTGTAGCTTTCAAGGCCCCAGGCCATAAGTATACTGGGTTATTTTTTAGTCAGTGCGCAAACTTTGCAGGGTGTTTCTACTCGTGATTCTGAACAACTTTTATTATGGGACCAACTGCGAATTCGCAAAAATTTGGATGTTCCATAGAAAAATTCATACCTACTCGGCAAAAATGTATGGAACAACCAAAAATTTTTTTTTTTATTTCGCAGGTGGCCCCATAGTAAAAGTTGTTCAGAATCACGAGTAGAAACGTCCTGCAAAGTTTGCGCACTGACTAAAAAATAACCCTGTATAGACCATCATAAAAAAAACGATTTCTCTCCTTTCCAGGTGGACGGCGTGGTCGGCGATGGGGTGCTTCGGCTCGCCGGGCGGCAAGAGCGGCGCCGAGAGCCGCGAGCAGAAGCGGCGCAGCGACGCCATCACGCGGCAGCTGCAGAAAGACAAGCAGGTAACACAGTGCTTCGAGACAAGCAGGTAACACAGTGCTTCGGGACAAGCAGGTAACACAGTGCTTCGAGACAAGCAGGTAACACAGTGCTTCGAGACAAGCAGGTAACACAGTGCTTCGGCTCGCCGGGCGGCAAGAGCGGCGCCGAGAGCCGCGAGCAGAAGCGGCGCAGCGACGCCATCACGCGGCAGCTGCAGAAAGACAAGCAGGTAACACAGTGCTTCGAGACAAGCAGGTAACACAGTGCTTCGAGACAAGCAGGTGACACAGTGCTTCGGTACAAGCAGGTAACACAGTGCTTTGGTACAAGCAGGTAACACAGTGCTTCGAGACAAGCAGGTGACACAGTGCTTCGAGACAAGCAGGTAACACTGTGCTTCGAGACAAGCAGGTAACACAGTGCTCCGAGACAAGCAGGTGACACAGTGCTTCGAGAAAAGCAGGTGACACAGTGCTTCGAGACGAGCAGGTGACACAGTGCTTCGAGACAAGCAGTTGACACAGTGCTTCGAGACAAGCAGGTGACACAGTGCTTCGAGACAAGCAGGTGACACAGTGCTTCGAGACAAGCAGGTGACACAGTGCTTCGAGACAAGCAGGTAACACAGTGCTTCGAGACAAGCAGGTAACACAGTGCTTCGAGACAAGCAGGTAACACAGTGCTTCGAGACAAGCAGGTAACACAGTGCTTCGAGACAAGCAGGTAACACAGTGCTTCGAGACAAGCAGGTAACACAGTGCTTCGGCTCGCCGGGCGGCAAGAGCGGCGCCGAGAGCCGCGAGCAGAAGCGGCGCAGCGACGCCATCACGCGGCAGCTGCAGAAAGACAAGCAGGTAACACAGTGCTTCGAGACAAGCAGGTAACACAGTGCTTCGAGACAAGCAGGTAACAGATCTACTACTACTATAACAGCCACAACAGTCCAGTGCTGAACATTGCCTTCCTTCTCGTCATATTCCTCAGCTTACGTCCACTTCAAAATGCAGCAACACTATCAATATCGGGTCAGGGGTACCCACATCAGTTCAAGGATCGAAAGCTGAGATGTGGTGCGTACGAGACCCCGGCTTCCCGAACTTCTATTGTCTTTACTTAAGTACCTTCCGTGCAGTAATATCCCACTACATTCCTTCCCACTCCTATTTCTACTTTCCTTTCTATCCTAGATTCAACAAAAGCAGCTCCCTCCTGCTTAACAAACGAAGTCTGTTTCGGCGAGAATGGTAACCCAATGCAGATAGTGCGAATGGACTTGGTGGACTCGGCGCGACTCAGCAAGGTAAGGTGGACGGCCTAGGGCGACGGTAGAGGGTGCGTGTTGTTACTGTCGGCCAGACACTGCATCCGACCTATCCTTTAGACAGTAGCAGTTCTCCGTTCCACTGAACCGGGGAAAGGACTAAGTGTGTGTGTACGCTTGCGTTTGCGCCGACGTCTGCGCAACCGACCGCTTCCGAATGCCACCTACGGACGCATCAGCGACAAATTGATTATCATCATCAAAAAACCAACGACATTCAGGAACCTTCAAGTAAGACTATTTATATTGTTATAACGGCGCGATCCTCTTTCATCCTTTCTAGGTGTCCGAGCCAGTGGATTCAGACTGATTTATTCTCGACCATGATTGTGAATATATTTAATATGACAACAGAAATAGAAATTCTTTATTTGCTCAAAATGTGGTGTAGTAGGTAACAAGATCTTAAAAATATTGGTATCACACATTTTACCAGAATCTGGCACGCAAAATAAAATATATATTAAAATTATTCAATAAGATAATCCTATTTACAATAACTTTAAATATATCATTCATACAACGAGTCTTAATATTGTTTTCTCTATGTTCCAGTTATACCGCGCGACGCACCGGCTACTCCTTCTGGGCGCGGGAGAGTCGGGCAAGTCCACCATCGTGAAGCAGATGCGTATCCTCCACGTGAACGGCTTCTCCGATAAGGAACGCCGCGAGAAGATCGAGGATATCAAAAAGAACATCCGAGACGCCATATTGGTCAGTATTCTTGGTTTGAGTAAAGTTCTATCAAGGGTTCTAGAGGTATAATAGATGAAAGGGTAATGTAAGCCCACCATCGTGAAGCAGATGCGTATCCTCCACGTGAACGGCTTCTCCGATAAGGAACGCCGCGAGAAGATCGAGGATATCAAAAAGAACATCCGAGACGCCATATTGGTTAGTATTTCCCCACACTATTAGACTGTATGTATTTCGACGGTTCTTTCCAAGATGATGATCATTGTAAAGGAGACGCAAATCGTCAAGTCAACGGTTTCTTCGCTAATGAACACCGCGAGAAGATTGAGGATATCAAAAAGAACATCCGACCGAGGCTCCATATTGGTCAGTATTTTTATGCTTTGGAGATGGTTTTGAAGGGTTTTTCGTAGGGACAGAAATTATGAACCAAAATAGTCCACTATCGTGGTATACTGCCTACCTTCATCATATGCTAATATTTATATTTTCCTTACTTTCAGACTATAACGGGTGCGATGAGCACGCTAACGCCGCCCATCCCGCTCGAAAAACCGGAGAATAAGGCGCGCGTCGACTACATACAGGTACTTAAGTTTTATGTAACATAATCATCTTGCTGCCCTTATCCCAATTACTTGGGGTCAGCGCAACATGTTTTGTGAGACATACTAGTTACTTAACGGTACCTGGGATTTACCTGCGATTTACCTGGGAACCCGACGTTCCCTCGTTAAGTACCTAGTATGTGTGAAAGTAATCGCGAGTGCTTTAAAAGTTATGTTTTGTTAGAGCAGAAAATCATGTTGCAAAATGATTTGGCAATGTTTTATGTCCGGCCGCCTGCCTGACATCAACCCTCTTTGGAAATGCTATTGTAGGTGGTATCACCGCCACCATGCAGTCGACCATAGTCGACAGATAATCAGCCGAGGTCAAAAACTCTACGAAGGTTTAGGTTAAGGTTAAGGTTTGATTTGGCTACTCAAAATTTATCTTTTCTTATTGGTAAATGAAGTATTGCATTTAAAAGCACCAGTGTGCCTCGCACTTATAGGTAGATTGCCTAAAGGTGCTATTCCGAATGAAGTGGCCGACAGCATATTATGCTTGCAGCGGCGGCCGAAGCAATCGGCCATCGGCTGCCGCGGCACTACTGGAGTATTTAGGAGCTCCGTTCGAATAAGGACCTTAAGACGTGATTTTGTATTAAAAAATTGGACAGGAGAAACTAAAAATTCAAGAATTTCGATACAAATTTCTGTCACAATCGAAAGCAATATCTAATACCTATGATCGTATCTTCCAGGACGTGGCCTCGCAGCCGGACTTCGACTATCCCAAAGAGTTCTACGAACACACCGAGCAGCTGTGGAAGGACGCCGGCGTGCAGCGGACCTACGAGCGCTCCAACGAGTACCAGCTCATCGACTGTGCCAAGTAGTAAGTAATATGTAATAAAAAATGGCGACCAGCAGTGGTTTTTCGCTTTTCTCGAAGAAATGGCCATGGTTTCCGCAGTAATTAGAAGCCTATATGTTATTCCGCGTTATAATCTATCTGTGGACCAAATTTCATCCAAATCCGTCAAGCTGTTTGAGAGTGAAGAGGTATATATGGTTCACGTACATAAGGAAAAGTATTAGATCTAGGATGCTACCCTGAGTAACGCCAATACTATCAGTCACATCATCATATAGGTCGAAATTTAAAAAATCCAAATTGACTCGCTCCAATGAGTAGCAGTTGATCGACTGTGCCAAGTAGTAAGTAGCCCACTGCTGGCCGTGGCCTCTACGAACACACCGAGCAGCTGTGGAAGGACGCCGGCGTGCAGCGGACCTACGAGCGCTCCAACGAGTACCAGCTCATCGACTGTGCCAAGTAGTAAGTAATATGTAATAAAAAATGGCGACCAGCAGTGGTTTTCGCTTTTCTCGAAGAAATGGCCATGGTTTCCGCAGTAATTAGAAGCCTATATGTTATTCCGCGTTATAATCTATCTGTGGACCAAATTTCATCCAAATCCGTCAAGCTGTTTGAGAGTGAAGAGGTATATATGGTTCACGTACATAAGGAAAAGTATTAGATCTAGGATGCTACCCTGAGTAACGCCAATACTATCAGTCACATCATCATATAGGTCGAAATTTAAAAAATCCAAATTGACTCGCTCCAATGAGTAGCAGTTGATCGACTGTGCCAAGTAGTAAGTAGCCCACTGCTGGCCGTGGCCTCTACGAACACACCGAGCAGCTGTGGAAGGACGCCGGCGTGCAGCGGACCTACGAGCGCTCCAACGAGTACCAGCTCATCGACTGTGCCAAGTAGTAAGTAATATGTAATAAAAAATGGCGACCAGCAGTGGTTTTTCGCTTTTCTCGAAGAAATGGCCATGGTTTCCGCAGTAATTAGAAGCCTATATGTTATTCCGCGTTATAATCTATCTGTGGACCAAATTTCATCCAAATCCGTCAAGCTGTTTGAGAGTGAAGAGGTATATATGGTTCACGTACATAAGGAAAAGTATTAGATCTAGGATGCTACCCTGAGTAACGCCAATACTATCAGTCACATCATCATATAGGTCGAAATTTAAAAAATCCAAATTGACTCGCTCCAATGAGTAGCAGTTGATCGACTGTGCCAAGTAGTAAGTAGCCCACTGCTGGCCGTGGCCTCTACGAACACACCGAGCAGCTGTGGAAGGACGCCGGCGTGCAGCGGACCTACGAGCGCTCCAACGAGTACCAGCTCATCGACTGTGCCAAGTAGTAAGTAATATGTAATAAAAATTTCCGACTTGCTGCTGTCTTTCGCTTTTCCCGAAAAAATGGCCATGTTTCCCGCAGTAAATAATGTCCTATATGTTATTTTGAGTTATGATCTATCTGTATACCGAATTTCATTCAAATCCGTCAAGCCGTTTGAACGTGAGGTACACTTGGTTCATGTAAATCAGGAAAAACACTGGGTCTAGAATGCTACCCTGAGTAACGCCACCACTTTTCTATCACTCACATCGTCATATAGGTCGAAATTTGAAAAATTCAAATTGACTCGCTCCAATGAGTAGCAGTTGTTCGACTGTGCCAAGTAATAAGTAGCCCACTGCTGGCCGTGGCCTCTACGAGCACACCGAGCAGCTGTGGAAGGACGCCGGCGTGCAGCGGCCCGACGAGCGCTCCAACGAGTACCAGCTCATCGACTGTGCCAAGTAGTATGTATAGACAATCATTTTCTTTAAAAATACCGACCTGCAGCTGTTTTTCGCTTTTCCCGAAGGAATGGCCATGTTTTCTGCAGTAAATAGTGGCCTATATGTTATTCCTAGTTATAATCTAGCTGTGTACCAAAATTCATTCAAAGCCGTCGAGCCGTTTGTGCGTGAAGAGGTACATTTGATTCATGTAAATAAGGAAAAACATTGGATCTATGATACTACCCTGAGTAACGCCAACACTGTTCTATCACTCACGTCGTCATATAGCTCGAACTTTGAAAGAAAATTGGACCTCTTGCACAAATTGCTTAACGAATACCAGCCTATCGACTGTGCCAAGTAGTAAGTAGCCCACTGCTGGCCGTGGCCTCTACGAGCACACCGAGCAGCTGTGGAAGGACGCCGGCGTGCAGCGGACCTACGAGCGCTCCAACGAGTACCAGCTCATCGACTGTGCCAAGTAGTACGTATAGACAAAAAACAATATTAAAAACACGATTAGATTCACGTAACTGCGGCTTTTTGTCGATGTAAATAAGGAAAAACACTGGGTCTAGGATACTACCCTAAGTAACGCCAACAATGTTCTATCAGTCACATCATCATACAGGTTAAAATTTGAAAGAAAGTTGGATTTCCTATTCAAATTGAGTCGGTCCATCGAATACCAGCTCATCGACTCTACGAAGTAAGTAATATGTAATTAAAAATTCCGACCTGCAGCTGTTTTCGCTTTTTCCATGGGAATGGCGCGTTTTCCCATATTAAAAAATTATTTTGTACTGATATGTTTTATCATAACATAGGATTTTGAAACTATGAATGTCTATTTCAGTTTCCTGGACCAGGTGCACATAATAAAGCAGCCGAACTACACGCCGACGGAGCAGGACATCCTGCGCTGCCGAGTGCTCACCTCCGGCATCTTCGAGACGCAGTTCGTCGTCGACAAAGTCAATTTCCAGTGAGTGTCGTGTGCAGGGACGCCAATCAGATCCACACTCGCCTTAGTGCCGGCAAAAGCGCCGGCTAGATTTGCCCTGGCCTGACCCACACTTGCTTTAGTGCCGGCGCTTAAGCGCCGGCTAGATTTGCCCTGGCCTGACCCACACTTGTCTTAGTGCCGGCGCTTAAGCGCCGGCTAGATTTGCCCTGGCCTGACCCACACTTGTCTTAGTGCCGGCGCTTAAGCGCCGGCTAGATTTGCCCTGGCCTGACCCACACTTGCCTTAGTGCCGGCGCTTAAGCGCCGGCTAGATTTGCCCTGGCCTGACCCACACTTGTCTTAGTGCCGGCGCAAGCGCGACGAAAACAGGGGAATACGTTTGTATGAAGACTTGGTCGTTGAGATTTGCTAATATTAACCGCTCCCTCTGCTTACAGCATGTTCGACGTGGGCGGGCAGCGCGACGAGCGGCGCAAGTGGATCCAGTGCTTCAACGACGTGACGGCCATTATCTTCGTGACGGCCTGCTCGTCCTACAACATGGTGCTGCGCGAGGACCCCACGCAGAACCGCCTGCGCGAGTCGCTCGACCTCTTCAAGAGTATATGGAACAACAGGTAGATATACAGCAGAAAAAGGACGTGGTTTAAAAACATACAAAGTTGATTTTACTAACAAAACCCGACTATGTGCAAACAGATCTGATTTAGTAACAAACAGACCCGGTCATGTACCATCAGACATCAGATCTGTTTTAGTAACAAACAGACCCCATTAAGACTAAACTGACCCGATTTAGTAACAGACAGACCCTATTAGGAAAATATGTTATTAAAGTGCTGTTTTTGTCGTTCCCCCAGATGGCTCCGCACGATATCAGTGATCCTGTTCCTCAACAAGCAGGATCTACTCGCCGAGAAGGTTCTGGCCGGCAAGAGTCGTCTCGAGGAGTACTTCCAGGAGTTCGCGCGCTACACCACCCCGCCTGATGCAGCCCCGGACTCCAGGGACCATCCTGAGGTGGCCAGGGCGAAGTACTTCATACGGGACGAGTTCCTGGTAAGACCTTCGTTGTTGAACCTACTACTGGTCCAGATTCCTTTCGGGATCAAACAGTATGAAATTTAATACAATCTGGACCATTCAGTACAATATAGACCCGATTTTTAGCAACCGATACCGGATTTAGTACTGTATAGACCCGATTTATTACGACCTGAATCGGATTTAGTACAATATGCACCCGATTTATTACGAACTGTACCGGATTTATAATAGTACAATATTGACTCAATTAGGTACAACCTAGGCCCATATTATCTACAATTAGGATATGATTTAGTGCTATTCAGACCCGATTCATTCGAGTAATCCGTATCGAATTTAGTCATGTGTTGACCTGTTTTTGCTAATACCCGATTGCCTTAATATTTGGACCTATTCAGTCTTTTTTTAAACCGTTTTATTTCCATTTAGAACTGATCAGAAATTCCTGGCTTAGCATCTAGCCCGGATTAAAAAACAGATTTACTACTCAAGTCGGGGTTTGAACTTCACTGATGCTGAGATTCATAAAATAAATACTAAAATATCTCTGGTAGGTCCGTAGCTACTATGTGGGCCGGTGTTGGCATGGAGTCGGTCTATTTTCTTGCCATCAGATATGTTGAAGCGAAATAAGCAATCATGTATGGTAAAATAATGTCAAATGATAAAATGATCTCTTTTTTCCCTGCAGCGCATAAGCACGGCGAGCGGCGACGGCAAGCACTACTGCTACCCGCACTTCACGTGCGCCGTCGACACCGAGAACATTAAACGCGTGTTCAACGACTGCCGCGACATCATACAGCGCATGCATCTGCGCCAATACGAACTACTCTAACCAAAACACACGGTGAGTAAATAAAACATACATAATACGCGTGCAATCGTGATTTAAACACATGCAATCATGATTTTAATACATGGAATCATGATTGATACACATGCAATCAATATTTCAACAGATGCAATCCTGACTTAAACACGTTCAATCATGATTTATACACAGTCATAAATTCATGTATATAATCATGCAAGCATGATTCACACCCATGCAATCATAATTCATATACATGCAACCTTGACTCATACATTAGCAATCGTGATTCGACACCGAGAACATTAAACGCGTGTTCAACGACTGCCGCGACATCATACAGCGCATGCATCTGCGCCAATACGAACTACTTTAACCAAAACACACAGTGAGTAAAAAAACAAGATTAATCTATTGCAATCATGTTTAATACAAAAGCAATCATACATTATACGTGCGCAATCATAATTTATACACATGCAATCATGATTTATACACATGCAATCATGATTTATACACGGTCAATCATGATTTGTAAAAATACAATGGTAATTAATAGGAATTCAGTCGTAAATTATTCACATGCAATCATAATTCGTATAATTCATACTCATGCAACCATGACTCATACATTGGCAATCGTGGTTCGACACCGAGAACATTAAACGCGTGTTCAACGACTGCCGCGACATCGACTGGCGCTGTAGCGCATGCATCTGCGCCAATACGAGCTACTCTAACCAAAACACACGGTGAGTAAAATAAAAACAATCATAATGTAAACATACTCGTACATTATACGCGTGCAATCATGATTTATACACGTTCAATCATGATTTATACACATGCAATCATGATTTATACAAATACATGAATAAAGGAATTTGCGAATGTATAAATCATGATTGCATATAGCAAGTTGCAATCATGTTTAATACAAAATAAATTATGATTTATACACTATTCAATTACGATTTATACACATGCAATCATGATTTATACACATGCAATCATGATTTATACACATGTAATCATGTTTTATACACAGACAAACATGATTTCTACAAGTGCAATCATGATTGGTACACATGCAATCATGATTTATATACAAGCAACCATAATTGATATACATTTAACCTTGACTCATATACATACAATCATTAATTAATACCGAGAGCATTAAACGCGTGTTCAACGACTGCCGCGACATCATACAGCGCATGCATCTGCGCCAATACGAACTACTCTAACCAAAACACACGGTGAGTAAAAAAAACTTGCAAAGAATAAAACAATCAATCATTTATACAATCATGCAATCATGATTTATACACATGCAATCATACTGTATACACATGCAGTCATGATGTCTACAGGTGCAATCATGATTTATACAAATACAATTATCATTACATAGTATAAAGTAAAGTCCCTTCCCGTGTCTGTATGTATGTTTCCTTATATCTTTAAAACCCCTCAACGGATTTTGATGCGGTTTTTTTTAATATGTAGGATAAATTGAGAGGCAGGTTTTTAGATATTCTTTACTTCAAATTTTAACCCTGAAAGGTATAAAAAAGGGGTTAAAAGTTTGTATGGAAAATAATTATTTTTAAATGCGATCTGTTTCAAAATTTGTGATTAGATCAAAGAACTAAAATAATTTAACACATGTTTCAGGGATTTTCGATTTTTAACCCGTGAAGGGGTAAAAAAGGGTTAATAGTATGTATGGAAAATCTTTATTTTAAAATGCGATCTGTTTCAAAATTTGCGATTAGATCAAAAAGCTAAAAAAAGGAAATACGTTTTTGAGGGATTTTCGATTTTTAACCCCTAAAGGGTTAAAAAAGGGTTTAAAAGTTTGTATGGGAAATCATTATTTTTAAATGTAATCTGTTTCAAAGTTAGCGATTAGATCAAAGAGCTGAAAAAATTGAGTACATGTTTCAGGAATTTTCGATTTTTAACCCGTAAAGGGGTAAAAAAGGGGTTAACAGTTTGTATGGAAATACATTATTTTTAAAAACGATCTGTTCTAAAATTTGCGATTGAATCAAACAGCTAAAAAACTTAGTGGTGTTTCAGGGATTTTCGATTTTTAACCCCTAAAGGGGTAAAAGATGGGTTGCAGCGGGTGAAACCGCTGACGGGCAGCTAGTAATTAATAAGGATTCAATCATGCATTATTCACAATTCATACACATGCAACCATAACTCATACATTACCAATCGTGATTCGACACCGAAAACATTAAACGCGTGTTCAACGACTGCCGCGACATCATACAGCGCATGCATCTGCGCCAATACGAACTACTCTAACCAAAACACACGGTGAGTAAAAAAAATTGTTTAACAATCGCAATCATGTTTAATACATAAGCAATCATACATTACACGCGTGCAATCATGATTTAAACACATGCAATCATGATTTATACACATACAATCCAGATTTATACACATGCAATATAGACACATGTAATCATGATTTATACAAATACAATCATATTTAATAAGGATTCAGTCATGAATTATTCACATGCAATCATAATTCGTATAATTCATACACATATAACCATGAAACATACCATATAACATGAATCCATATTTACTCATAATTTATATGAATCATGATTTTAATTCACGTAATCCTTTGTTTAACAATCGCAATCATGTTTAATACATAAGCAATCATACATTACACGCGTGCAATCATGATTTAAACACATGCAATCATGATTTATACACATACAATCCAGATTTATACACATGCAATATAGACACATGTAATCATGATTTATACAAATACAATCATATTTAATAAGGATTCAGTCATGAATTATTCACATGCAATCATAATTCGTATAATTCATACACATATAACCATGAAACATACCATATAACATGAATCCATATTTACTCATAATTTATATGAATCATGATTTTAATTCACGTAATCCTAGTTTTTACACATGGAGTCATAATAATAGAAATGCAATCACACGTGAAAACATAATTTGTACACTACGCAATTATGATTTATACACATGCAGTTATCATTAGAACACATGAAATCATGATTTTGTCAGCTGTAATCAAGCAGAATACCATTACCATAACAGCCACAACAGTCCACTGCTGGACATGGGCCTCCCCCTATCGGGGGGTATTGCCATACTCACCACGCTTGGCAGACGGATTGGCGAGCGCAGTGCCAAGATGTTACATTTACAGGGAACGCTGCTGCCCATTCCCTGGATGAATATCCCTTAGTCGCTTTTTACGACACCCACGGGTAGAATTGGGGTGATGCTATTCTAAGCCGGCATCACACGGCAGCAGAATACATCTGTAGTAAACATTTGTTTGTGTAAACCAATGTTATCAATTATCTCCAAAACCTTATATTTTCAGCAAAATTTATTTATTTACAATTAAAAACACATTATTATACACATGTCCGCGTCCCGCATCGTCATATAAAAACTACAAAAAAATAACTTAACTAAAATACATACAATTAAAAAGTCAATATGAACTTACAAATTAAAAATTTCTTCCAAAACTACTGGTCTAATTTTGATGCGGTTTTCAGTCATAGATGAAGATTTGACTGTAGAATGTTCTTTGCTAGGTATTACGCAAACAAGTCACCAGGGGACGCTGCAGTAACTTGTCGTGGGATTTTTCAAAATTTAAATTTTGTTTTCACTTGTTTATAGACAAAATCAACACTCGTCCGCGTCGCTACGGTCGCGGGCAGGCGGCGCGACGCGTCGTCACAGCAATATTTACGTTCAGTGTAAAGTTACGCTCCGTACTGTGTACTGTATCTAAACTAAATCCTTACCTAGCTATGATGCAAGCAACAGGTTAAAAACGCGTTTTGGTTAGGTTCTATCTTTAATCCGTCATATGCTTTTAATACACTTCCCATCACAAAAATCGAAACACCTCGGATTTTCTTGTTTTTGGCAGAATTAAACACCAAAAAGTATTGTTTGCATTAAAAAAATTATATGACTGTGTAGCTGGCAGTTTCGTCTTTTCAGTGTGAATAAAAAAAAACAAAATTCAAAATTGGAACCCCACCTGTTTGTTCTGTAAATGAGATGAATGACTGAGACACGTTTGCAGTTTGCGCCTTTTAACGATTCATAACATTTTCAACATTAAAATTTAGAGCTTGTCTTATCTTATTTTAAAACTTTTGTTTTTTTAATTGTTTACTGTGACTTTGGATCGCCTGAAAAAAGTTAGTTTTTATCTGAATCATGGGTATTTTGCCCGTAGAAGCCGCCCAAGTGGTGACATTGCCAAATTTTGGACTTGGTCATCGTTTTGTGGCTGAATGTTTGCTTTTAAGCCTTACCTCTGTTCATAAAGCTTACAAACGCTATCAGAAGAAAGGTCTGTTTACGCGACGTTCAGAATCTGTCGGAAATCAGGTCAGTTCTGACCGACATGATCGAATTAATGTTATGAGTTCTTTGCAAAATCGACACCTTAGCGCTTTTCAACTGCGGCAAAAGCTATCAAATGTACAAAAGGTGGCTAAAAGTGGCTCTACAATCAGAAGAAGGTTAAAGCAACGTAGACTGGTACCGCAATAGCCAGGAAACGGGCCTAAATCAACTGAAGACAATTAAATAGCGCGCCTTAACTTTGCAAGTGAGCACCTAAACTGGTCGTATACCCAGTGGATGAAATTCCTCTTTTCTGCTGAGTGTAGAATTACGCTGAATGGTAACCACGGTAGCACTATGGTTTACAGAAGGGATTAAAAATGCTTTACACAATGCTGCATTGATCAAAAGGTCAGTTATGGTGACATTTCGTGAACGGTTTGGGAAGGAATCAGCGCCGACGGCATAACAGATTTTGTCTTCGTGTCTGCAGTTGATTTGGGCCCGTTTCCTGGCTATTGCGGTACCAGTCTACGTTCCTTTAACCTTCTTATGATTGTAGAGCTACTTTTAGCCACCTTTTGTACATTTGATAGCTTTTGCCGCAGTTGAAAAGCGCTAAGGCGTCGATTTTGCAAAGAATTCATAACATCAATTCGATCATGTCGGTCAGAACTGACCCGGTTTCCGACAGATTCTGAACGTCGCGTAAACAGACCTTTCTTCTGATAGCGTTTGTAAGCTTTATGAACAGAGGTAAGGCTTAAATGCAAACATTCAGCCACAAAACGATGACCAAGTCCAAAATTTGGCAATGTCACCACTTGGGCGGCTTCTACGGGCAAAATACCCTTGATTCAGATAAAAACTAACTTTTTTCAGGCGATCCAAAGTCACAGTAAACAATTAAAAAACAAAAGTCTTAAGATAAGATAAGACAAGCTCTAAATTTTAATGTTGAAAATGTTATGAATCGTTAAAAGGCGCAAACTGCAAACGTGTCTCAGTCATTCATCTCATTTACAGAACAAACAGGTGGGGTTCCAATTTTGAATTTTGAATTTTTTTATTCACACTGAAAAGACGAAACTGCCAGCTACACAGTCATATAATTTTTTTAATGCAAACCATACTTTTTGGTGTTTAATTCTGCCAAAAACAAGAAGAACCGAGGTGTTTCGATTTTTGTGATGGGAAGTGTATGTTACTTTTAGAAATTAACTTGTGCAATATTTTTGAGTATATTTAATTATTTATCCTACATATTTGATTGTTGTGTACCGTTTCGAAATTTTACTATGATTCCTTTTTTACTTTTGCCATCTTTACCTCCGGTAATACCAAAGGGACGTGAAAACTAATCAGTTGATTGTGTCAATGCAAGGTGTATAGTATACTTATTGGCCGCGTGATATTTCAGATAAAGATACACGTCACGAATATAATCTTGTCTCTTTCCATCTCCTGTATTTTTTACTATATGAAAAGGACGGTCGACAATTTCAAAAAGATAAATGAGATTTTGAAATTATGTAATGTAGTCATCCTAAAATGAAATAACGTCATAAGAAGTTTTTAGTTTATTATTATTTGAACTTATTTATTTTCAAGTGATACGCGTCTTTAACTGAAATTTCAGTGTTGCCAGTTCCGATTAACCTTTCCTACCACATAATCTAAATAATATAAGCACTGAACAAATTCTGGACGGTCGCAATGAAAACTCCGTCAACACGGATCTAGGAGAAAGTAATGTAACGTCTACTAAAGTAGCCTGACTCTTTTCTACCGTAATAAGGATAATACGGGCAATATTAATATTATTTGTGCGATAGTTGTCATAGATAAAAACTATTGCTGTTCGACTTTTTTTAAACGGAAATACTGTTTGACCTTATTTATACATTATAACAGTCAGTTACCATTACTTTTAAAGACGTAAAAAAGGACGATGTTTTGAGTATTACATCAGACAGTAAAAACTGGTATTTTTACCGTCGAAACGTCAGAAGGCTCGAACAGTTTTCGTTTTAAAAAGTTGGACATGCAATATGTTATTTTTCTAGTATAGTATGGGTAACACGGGCGGTATATAAACATTGTTTATATTAAGGATCATCGGTGTATAGCGTACCGGAAGCTAGATAGTGATTCTTTGATTAGATTCGCCTTGTTTCTACACGTTATTGAAATTTCTCGACGTTTTTACTGTCTAATTATTTACCTGCTAACCTAATCATTATCGATGCAATATGTTTTAAACGGGTTTATTTCGGTTGAATGTCTTGTAAATAATGTTAAATGTCGGTAAAGTTTCAATTACCATTTCTGATCTATTTGTTTGAATCAATATCACAAATATCAATTTTATTTTATATTAGGCGTCACAAGTTTGAATAACGTGCTAGCTTCTTAATGCCTATAGTTTGAATGTCACTATTTCTTTAAGCATATCACAGTAGCGCGAGAGTATGCTCAAAGTAGGCCAAATCTCCTCACACTTACTATTTATTCCTATCTGTTAATTTAGCAGCGAACGCTTATTGGTGAACTAAGAATATGGACATTATTATATACTTAACAGACTTTCGATATGCGCAATCGAGTATCTAGAATGTCGCGTAGTTCCTAAGTCTACTTTCGACGTATAATTTCGCTTATAAATAAAAATATTAATTATTTTCGACTAAGTCTAACACGTTTAAGGTCCATAGGAGGATAAGTTCCCGAGTTACTCCCTAAATACACAGTAAATTAAATTTTCACACAATCTACGCATAAATAATGAATTCTTATGTTTTAGTGAAATTTACAAAACGTATGTATAGCTTTTTTATTTGTAGCACAAATCTGGCTTGTGGAATTGTTATGTCTGTATATTTTTGATTGCAGAGGATATATTTTTTCTACTATTTTTAGTTCATAGTTTGTGAAGATCCTGTCATGTCGGGTCTGTACATTTGTAAGTCTGCCTCGGTTGAGTCATCAGCATTTTATATTATTTTATTTAAATCAAATTTCATTTTAATTCAATTGTGTAAATATGTAATAAATATTTTTATTGAAAGGTGAATTTATAAATTACGCACAAGTATAAATAACGCTATATTTTATCCTTTGAAAAATTATTTTTATGTCGGCCATTTTGAATTCAGTGAGATTGCAAACGAGGCACGCTTATCGATCTACCTTCCTCACTGTCGCGTCATTGTTTTCCTCTTTTGTTAATATATTTTAGGTTTATAATTTAGTTTCTATCGACGTATGTGTCTTCCAATATATCGTTACATATAGTTTTTATAAATTAACATTTATTTTTTGTTTTTATGGAACGATTTATTTTAACTTGCTACCTAATTTTAAACTACCTTAGCACAATTTTTTTGACTAAAAAATATAACAAATGGCAAGAGCTTTGCTGTAGATTTAAATTAGGTTATTTAAATATTTTTTAATATGAGCTTTTAGTGTAATATTAAGGTCCAAAGATACTTGACGGCGGCGCATGTGATGCCCGCCTAGCATGAATATCAATATTTAGCAGTATTTGATTTAAAAAATAATATTTCAAAGAACTTTTATTCGGATTATAGTTATAATAGATTCTATGTTTTTGTTCGTTTTAAGGATGTTAGCCTTAAGTACAAAATGTTACTAACAGATTCGCCCTAACCTAAACATTAATGATAGCAATTTATTATTTATAAAAATTGGTTTATTGTCTAATAGCCTAGTTTTTGGAATTCAAACGCCAATAGAAAGTAAATTCAAAATTTCTTGTCCGAAACATAGCATATTAGTCATCCTAGTTTTGAATATTTCTACGGCGAACTTTCGAAAACTGGGCGCATTTCCTAGATCTATAAAAAGCAGTATAATATTATTCTACTTTCCTTATTTCTATTTATAATCGAAATGAATCTGAAGAACTACTAATTATTAAGTAGTAAATTGTTTCTTTTTTGTGTTCTGTTGGAGATTGATTGCACCGTGATAGGTTTCCTCTATACGTAGTAAGTAGGTATTTTGTAGGTTTATTTCATTTGAGAGCAGCTACTTTTTTGTATATTTTTTCTTTTTTCAGTTAGTCAATGGTGTTTTGTAGTCAGTACCTGATATTTAAGGTGATTCGTGATAAACCCGCAAAGTATTGGGAAAAAGATGTAAATCGACCTTTAATCATCTATTTTGGCATGTCAATGTAGCAGCTAATGTAAGTAGGGATATACATACGAGCATTTGAAATACTGTAGTATGATATGAGACGAAACTGCATTTAAAAAGCGTTTTGTCACGAAACACATTTTTTTCTTATGATATGATTGTGAGTCAAAAGTTGTGTAATTGTCTCCAGCAGAAAACAATACTAAAATGATTTGTTAAATTAATCTTAATAATCCTATATATGGTCCTTAATATAAGAATGCAAGCTGGAGTTAAAATGTGCCATATAACAAGTGTTGCCAGCGCAAATACAATACCTTAAATGTTACCATATGTGAAAAATAACTTCAACAATGTATTGACTCTGTGAGCTACTTCCTTCCTCTTAAATACTTGTAAAGTAACGGATTGCTATATTTTGCTTTTTAATAACACTTATCGTTATTATTTTTTTAAATATAACTATATTGAGAATTGTACTTTTTCTTTTCTTTTTTGTTATTTTAAGTTTCACTTTGAATGTAAGTAGAACGAAAATTAACGTATATCTAAATTAAATAAAAGGGATATTTTAAAAATTCATTATCTGTGGTTAAATGGAGGTTGCCAACATTTTGTACCCGCGTAATTTTATTGTACTAAACGATTTGGCTTTACCAAACCGAGAACAATATAAATGGCGACCTTCTACAACGCTCACACCATTAAACTTAAGTTCTTAATTTGGCAAAAAATACTTGATTAAATATTGGTAACTCATTCTGTATGGAAGGCACAATTCTTTGATCATTAGAAACAGACACCAAATTAAACTTATTCTTCAACTTAAAAAAAAAACGCAACGCGCGTCTAACTTTTATGTGACAAGGCCCAAAAAGATTGGGCGCCATTTTTATTGCAAATAGTTAGGATAGTTTCTATATTCATAATTTATACATGATACAATCATGATTTATACACATTCAATCATGACTTATACACGTGCAATCATATACATGCAATCATGATCTGTATACTTTCAATCATGATTTATACAAATCATTTATATTAATTGTTGCCAAACTAAGAACTTTAAAAAGCATTGTGTAATAAATATTGGCATCTTAAACTTATTGTACATGTAACTAAAAGTAAAACTATTTGGTAGCTATCTCGGTGTAAGCTCTAGAATATCGCTAAAATGTCGGAAAAGGCAAAAGATAATAATAATAGTAGACTGCTAAAGTACCTAACTACTACAGATTCTTTTTTAAATCCAATTTGCAGCTGAGCAAAGATGCAACATTCAAAATTTCTTTTGAAGACGAATGTACCACTTCGTAATACGTGGAATGAAAAAAGCAAGAAAATATCTATACTTAATCAAAGTTTGACTAACTTGTAGCGAAGCTTTGCTAATCTACAATATCATTGATAAAAAAAAATACTAACACGCATCATTATTAGCGGGGTCATGCTTCTTCTTTTCGTGTGGGACACCAAGTCGTCCAACAACCCGATAGTCATGCTTAAATTTATTGGAATGAAAGCAAAAAACCAAATTCTTTAAATCCTAAAATTCAATACAGACGTATTTTAGGTTTTAGTAAATTTCCGCTACATATTACTCACTTGTGTGAAAGATAAATTGATAGTATTATTGGCAACTATAATGCTTCGCCTTTTAGGTACGCCTGAACCTTTTCAAGTACCTATTCCTCTAGATAAAAATACTAAAGTGGGTATAAAAAGAGCTCAATAATTTCGACTCCTTCGCTTAGGAAAATAATTAAATTAATTAAAAACCACACAAAATAGACACCAATTTTTTATCATACTAGGTAATAAAGGGCAGGAAACAAAATATCTTACTACGATTTTATTATTGGATGTTGTATAATACAGGGTGTTAGGGACGGTGTACCGAAAACTTTGCAGGCATGATCAGACCATCAAACTGAACAACTTTTACTATGGAGCCAATGGTGGGAAACGAAAAAAAATTTCCGACCTCCCATACAAAATTCACGATCAGCTGACTAACTTTGTATGGGAGGTCGGAAATTTTTTATCGTTTCCCACCATTGGCTCCATAGTAAAAGTTGTTCAGTTTCATGGTCTGAGCACGCCTGCAAAGTTTTCGTTACACCGTCCCTAACACCCCGTATAGCCTGTCTCCAATCCCTATACAAGTAAGTAAACGCAATAACATGTGAGTCAAAATATGTATAAAGTAGTAATATAGCATATTTTCTATGTTTTTTCGATATTTAGATGAAAAACTGCCAGTGTTGATGTCAACTCAAGTATATGGTGCGTATTGTGTAAAGTTAATGTGTGTCGCTACAGAAATATTAGAATATAATATGGTTTTTGTTACGTTATTACATGGTACGTTAGTTGTATTTGCATTTTACACAAAAGATAATGACAAATTTAAACATACAGCAATAGGTCAACGAAAACGTGATCCATTTTTATACCTTCAAAATAGTAACGCAAAACTGAACAACTATGCAGGGTATAAGGGACAGTGTACCAAAAACTTTGCAGGCATGATTAAACTATGAAATGAAACTAAACAACTTTTACTATGGAGCCAATGGCGGGAATTAAACGAGAAGACATTTCCGACCTCCCATACAAAATTCGCAATCATCTGACTTACGTAAGGAAATTAAAAAAGAAAATCGTTTACTTCATATGATCCATGAGGAAGTTGTTCAGGTTCATGGTCTGAGCACGCCTGCAAAGTTTTCGGTACACTGTCCCTTACACTCTGTATAATTTTACAATATAAAAACATTTTGTCGTGACACACATAAAAGAGAATTAGATATTTTCTCTCGGTTTCGATGTATGGAATCGACATGTATAGGAATTTTCTTTTGAGATTTCGAATCTTCTTTGGCGCGTAAGTAGTATTTAATTATATTTAAAAATACTTATTTGCGTGAAAATCCTCGACTAGGTATAACGTCCGTTGCCAACAACCTGATAGTATTGAAAAAAATCCTCCTTTTTTAATATTAACTTCATAGTAGTAAGTGTACTTGCGCACAAAAAGGCTGTATAAGTCGAGTACAGTTTTGTTTAAAAATGCAGTTTTGACTGCGAATATTTTTGGTAATATTTTACCTTGGGTTTATGGCGTCCGTGTTTAAAACCTCGTCTGTGAAACAACGCGAAATAATGTCCCCAACTTAACAGAGAATGTCGACAGTAAAATTTATAATGCCACCCGTTACACGTTGGCACTCATACGTTTTGGAAGTGGTAATACAGTGAAGTATTATAACTTGCGCAGATAAGGAATGGATCCCGAATTAGCAACATTATTGTTTGCCTGTCATATTATGAAACATGAGCTGGATATCAACAATATCCATCTGCGCAAGTTATACAACACCGTTTACGTGTGATATGATTGTCAACAAAATACAACTACACTGAAATAACTTTACTGTTCTAGAATCGAAAGGCAAAGGTCTACGCTAAAAATACACTATCCTTTCGCAAACGCAAAACGCCACGATTATAAAATGTGAATGTCACAGACGAGGTTTATTTATGCGAAATGCGCCGGTTCCTATCGTAGTATCGTCAGTCACTGTCCATTCGCCCTGGTAGCTCAGTCGCTAAGTAATTCGACGGCATTTACCACACAACCTCATAGTTTTCTTTAACATGTAGCGCAAACTTTTCTCTAGTTTTTTTAATAGACTATTTTCTAGCATAGCTCAAGACACTTTGTTTAGGATCTGTATTATATCAGCACTATTGTATCTTTTACTGACGAACTGCGAACTATCGTACGTGGTATATATATCTATCTTGATACCTTCGTTTAATATACACTGAAAAATCTATATTTTTAACAAATTTAATTTTAATAATATACCTAATTAATGAAATTCCTAAAGATTAAAAATGAAATTTTTAATATTTATGTGTATAGTAGTGTACTGCGAAGTTATAATGTAACGAACGCTTATAATTTGTATGGTTTCCACATCGTGCAGAGTATATAATTTTACTGTCCATGAAATTAATAATAAATCTATAACTGATGTGTACAAAAATCAGTATGTTTCAGGCATTTTGAATCCGACTTAATGTATGTAAAAATAAATGTTGTTTTAAACATTGTGCTTTCATTTTTCACCTACCTATTGGACTGAAATATTTATTTAAAAAGGGTTTTGTAAAAGATACACAAGGATTATAAAAAATACTTTATTGAAAATTAAATGAGCACACATTATGTGTAAATCTTAAACAAATAAGCCAAATTGACTGGAATTTTGTAATTTTAAGCAACTAGTTTTAATAAAACCTATTTTTTATCCTTTCAAGGCACTGAGCAAAGACATTTTCTCACAAATAAATAATATTTACAAGAGTATGGCAATACTTACGTACGAACATCTTTGGGCATGCACCTATCTTAAAAAGTACTATCAAAATCAAACTATGAAATATTAAATACACGAGTCAAAAGTTGTAAAAAGAATATTTAGGAAGAAACATTATTTGGGAAAAACAGTCAACATAAAAAGTGTCTAGAAAAAATAAGGTATGTTGACTATTCTGGTAAAAACTAAATAGTATCACTTGGTAGGTACCACCAAATAGTTTTAAGCACACGCCACTTAAAAAACAAAACACAAAAACTGTCAATATTGTAAAATAACACTGGATATTGGTCACATTCATACCAAATACGCATAGGGTCAAAAGAGCATAGGTAAGACCTCAAATGGTTCAAAATATCTTTTGTTCTCGTGAAGTTTTTTGCTTTTATAAATAGTATTACTTGCTACATAGACGACAAAAGAAATAATATGCGCTTTTGAACCCGACCGTATCTACAACATAATATTTCTATACACTTCAAAATCTAATAGTATCAAAATTCGACCTAAACTCTAAGTACAATAACTTAATCAAAATATCGAGTTATTAAGCGTATTTGAACTACAATAGGAAACTAGAGAGCTAGTTTTATTTTTACTTCGTTGAAATCTGTTTTTGTTTAACTACTTTTTAATAAATCAGTAGTGCTGCCAGATTATAAAATAGTATAGTACCCACAAACATGGGAGTCGGGTCAATTTCACCATCCAAAATAATTGAAACTTTTTAATTCCTAACATAATGTAACTATGTTCTAGAATCTCAAATATCTTAAAATATTTTTAACCTAATGAGGTTGGCACATTACAACAATAACGTCTAAAAATAGCATAGCAACAATTGGTAATTGGTCCCATCTCTCATTTTCAATACAACTCGAAAATAACGTAATTTACATTTAGTTCAATAGAAAGAATAGAAATATCTGGCCAATGAAAAAAGTTTAGCTCAAATAGATGTAAAAACTGGGTGTTTGACAATTAAATTAGTGGCCAACTTGTATGTTTGTGTGGGTGGTGCACTAACCATACTATCTTGATTAGCGTTATAGCAGATCAATACAAGAATTTGAGTCATTATATTTTTTTTACCAAGAAGCCAGATTAGACTGTTAATTTTAGTCTGTAGGCTGTTTATTTTTTATGTCTAGGGATTTCAAACTAATCTAAATACACAAAGAAATTAGGTGTTTCACAATAATTAGTCGCCATCGCCAATGCCTTCCCGGCAGCAGTTAGCAGCTCTATACAAAAATGAGGGCCTATTACAATCAAACATTGTCGTCGTAATAGTCTTCTCGCGGAGGCGAAGCCTACAGGGCGTTGTCTGCCGCTGCCCGCGAAGACGGGCAGATCATGGGGTAACATTGTACTTTATGGAGAGCATTTATATTAGCTTTTAAAAGAGGATAAACTTTATGCTGCTTAGTCCAAATAAACATAGAAATTGGGTGTCTCGCAATAATTAGTCGCTAAAGCTTTACCCGCAGCGGTAGGAGCACTGAATACTATATTATCTTGCTTAGTGATAGATAGTAGCTCCATACAAGAATGAGTTTCTCACGCAGTCTAACATAAAACTTTATGAATTTATATTGGAATTTAAAAGAGTACAAACTTTGTACTGTTTAGTCCAAATAGACATAGAAGTTTGGTGTCTCACAGTAATTAGTCGCTAGCGCCTTCCCGGCAGCCGTAGGCGCACTGAACGCTATATCCTGCTTAAAAATAGCAGCCCCATACAAGAATTTTGCTATAACGCAGCATAGGACTTTTTGTGTGGCGCTTATTTATATTAGACCAAACTAGAAAAGATATTTTTTCTTGCTGCTTAGTCTAAATAAACATAGAAGTTGGGTGTCTCACAGTAATTAGTCGCCAAAGCTTTACCCGCAGCGGTAGGAGCACTGAATGCTATATCTTGCTTAGTGATAGCAGCCCCATACAAGAAGCTTACCCTAGCCCAGTCCATCATGATGGGAGACATTTATTTATATTAGACCCAATTTAAAAGTAAATGAATTATGTTGTACTTAGTCCAAATAAACATAGAAATTTGGTGTCTCACAATAATTAGTCGCCAAAGCTTTACCCGCTGCGGTGGGCGCACTGAAAGCTATATCTTGCTTAGTAATAGCAGCTCCATATAAAAAGCTAGCTCTTGCGCAGTCCAACATAATGGAGGCATTTATTTATATCTGACCCTATTTAAAAGTAAATGAATTTTGTTCTTCTTAGTCCAAATAAACATAGAAATTAGGTGTCTCACAGTAATTAGTCGCCAATGCTTTACCCGCAGCAGTGGGCGCACTGAAAGCTATATCCTGCTTAGTAATCGCAGCTCCATATAAGAATGAGGCTCTCGCGCAGTCCAACATGCGTGATGCTAACCCGCGTCGTCGGTACGAGCGGTGCGTCCATATGCGAGATATGCCGCATCTGGAAGTAACAGGTAAGTTTGGTATCTTGCGCAGATAAAAAATGAATGTAAAACTTGTAACATCGTTGTTTGCCTCTATCATATTATATGGCATATGAGCAGGATCTCAACAATAATGTTGCTAATTCGAGTCCATTCTTATTTGCGCAAGTTGTACTTTAAACTTTATCGCACAAAAAAGGTAAAAAGAAGGACGCGTGTTCATTTGGCAAAATTTGCATGTTCAAGTACCGGATATTTTCTAGAATTAATAGGCGTGCTTAGTTACACACAATGAAGCAATAACAAGGGCGATCATAAAGTCGCTTTCACATAATGTATCTTCGACAAAAAAACGTTTGCTATGCACAATTTAGCTTTCGCAAAATGTCCCTTTACTTCAAGTCCTTAAGTCGACTATTAAACATAGGCCTAGGGTCTTCCTAGGGTCCTTCCTTATCTTTGAGGGAGGATTGTATGACATACTACGCTTAGCGTAGTACTACGGGTACTACTTTTTTCAAGATGGTGTATTTGACTTATTTATACTATTTTCTTTTAAGTTTATCACTTTTATAACCCACATTAACTGAGAAATGAATTATCAATAAAAGGCCAGACTTACTTGACAGGATAATCCTCTATGCTGCAGCAATCCGGTTCCCCCGGGATGAGTTTATGCGCCTTCAGTTTCGGCTCCACAATCAGACAGCCCACTATCGTGCGTTTGTCGATATACAGGTATGCCTAAAACACCGAAATAGTAGTTATAAAGGGCATTATATTACAAGAGGTCTCTTATAGTGATCTAGTCTATTTTATTTACTACAGAATAGTGTAAAAACGGCCAAGTGTGTGAATGTGTAAACACAAGATATGGCACCCTTCGTGCGCGCGTCTGATTCGCACTTGGCCCTTTTTTTGTAAATCAGTTTTATTCATCATCAGTTTGTGTTTAAATTAAATCAGTTTTGATGTATGAGATCCCTTAATCTTTATTTGAATAAATTTTTTAGTTTTTTTTTGTCATAGCGGCAAAAATAATACATGTTCTGTGAAAATTTCAACTGTCTTACTATTACCATTGTTCATGAGATTACAGTCTTCGAAACAACATTAGATAAAATCAAGCAAACACGTTTAGGAAACTTTTAAATTAATTAACCCCTAATTGTTTTATTATTCTTTCAAGTAGGTATTTGTTATTATAGCGGCTATAGAAATATAGCATAGCATTTGTTAAATTAAATTTTCACCCTTTTGATACGGCACCCTAAAAATTGGACAAAATTAATTCAACGGGTGGATCGACCCATGATACTGGAAGTTTACTCTTTCCATCCATACATAATATGCCAAAGCTAACCGATGGCACGGTAGATTATGCACAAAATTAGGGGAATAACATAGTCAATTTTCGTCAGCTACCAGAGGCTAAAAGGACATTATCATGTCTTTACAAAAAGGACATCAGAGGCTAAAAAAGGAGAAGAGAAAAGGACAGGAACCAATTGCCCTGCAATGAGATGTGGGCTACCAAAAATATTCTTTTATTACTTACAGTATACAACTCCAACTGGTCATTGGGCAGACTGGCTCCGTACCCCAAGTGTGGATGCACCACTCTCTCCAGTAGGGTTGTCACTTTCTTCCACCCCGGGTCGCCACCCCTGATCCGTATGCAGCGCGCGCTGGCCGAGCGGCCCACCACGCATTCGTCCTTTAGACCCTGGAGATAAAATAACATTAAGTAAGGTCATAAAAAATTGAAGTACGATGAAAATAAGGCCGTAATGTAATGATCCCGATAATAAAAAGCACTCGTAAACTTGATGCGAAAGAATCTCGCGCAAGAAGCGGGTCAGAAATGTTTTTAATGACCAGTATTCGTAAGAATATGTTTGGCAATATTTGTTTCACGACAAATAGCGGCGATAATTGTAATCTGCTTTTTATCGCGCAATTTATGTGAAAAAAAAAAACGAAAATTTTGATGAGATTTCCCTCATCAGTCTCATCTCAATGTGCTGTTGATATAGAACCATTACAGTCACCTTTACAGCTACATCAGTCCACTGCCGTACATGGGCCTCCCCCTATCGGGGAATATTGCCATACTTAACGCTTGACAGGCGAATTGGAGAGCGCAGTGCAAGATGTCGCATTTACAGAGAACGCTACTGCCAATTCCCTGGATTATCCCTTAGTCGGTTTTTATGACACCCACGGGTAAAATTGGGGTGATGCTATTTTTAGCCGACAACATAAAATACTGAGAAACAAACTTACGTTAAACTTGAGTACATCCGTCGCGTTATGATGAACCAAATGGTCGTGCTCGTCCTGAGGATCGCCAATCTGAAAACAAACAAAATTACATTTATTGTACCTTAAACAGTCTTGCATTTTTCTTTTCATATACTACTAAGAAAATTTTAATTTAATAAAATTAATACTTAATTAACTAAATTAAAATAAAGAGCAGTAGATCGTAGGTGTCGATTCTGCAGGGTATCCCCATTAGGCAAACAGAAAATCTAGATTATAGACATCCTTTATCTTTCTACTGCTATGCTGGCAATTTCAAATATAGGTTTAGAATATTCTAAGAAAAGAATATTTTGTATAAACCGTAATTATTTTTCTTCGAATATTATTAAAACGGTATTCTACTTTGGTAGCTAAGGAGTTCCAAAATCTAGGTTTTTTTCTTGGACAGGGGAACAACCTCTATAATCCACCTTGGTGTAACTAGGAAATTACCTGATATATGACTCCACACTGTCCGCACTGCGTGGCGCCGAATTTGATCTGTCCGGCGTCAATCACGTACTGATCTTTGCCAGATTTCAGTATAGATTTCTTTTTGTCTGACCCGCCTGCAACAAAAATAAAACATTAATGGCCAATAAGAGACTAATTCAAGGACGAGTAATATTGCAAGTGAATGAGGCCAGAAATTGTCATTTTAGCCGAGAGAAATATATAGTACTTTTCTTTCATTAGCGAGGAATTATCAATAGTATCGTAACAAATTCTAAAACACAGTGTATAACACTTTCAGAATTTATTTCGAAAAGCGAAAGCAGCTTGGATCGTTGTCCCATTTGATAAAAAAGTATGCGTTGTAAAATCACATTCATTCTATTGTGTACCACAAAACACTAAATCATGAAGTGTGAAGTTAAAGCTTTTCATTATTGGACAGGACAGTAATGTTTAAAGAAATTTCTTTATTGTGGTGTTGCCTCTGGCGCCTTGAATAAGCCTATTTACCTTTTTTTTTTAAAATAATGGCCTTATTTCAGAACAAATGGAAGAAAACAATAAATTATTAGCAGAGATTTAAAAGCAAAAAATTGTGGGAATTCGTTCCACCTCTCTGGCATTTGATTGGTGAATTGTTTTTTTCATTTTATATTAACCTTTAGCAGTAGGCGTGGTGGCACCAGGGTTGGGCTTGCTGAAGATTGGAAACAGTTTCGGCTTCTCCTCGCTCTCAGACCCCTGGGCAGCTGACAACCCTGAAAAATACAATATTGCTCAACATAAACATAATTATAAACACGTAAACAATCATGAGGTCTAATTATTTACTGAACTAGGAATAGGAATTTTTGTATCACTGGTAAAAAAGATATGAGAGTCTGTGCCACAAAAAAGCCTTTTGTGATTTTTAGATGTTTTATATTTTGTTTGTTATTTATTTTAACGGTAGTGATTGTTTATAACTTAAAGCTTATTGCAGACGGCAGCAGGCGCGACTACGCCTAAATGCCCCATAACTAGTAACTGAACTTTGATATCCTAAATTAGTGCGGTTCATTTTGAACAAAAGGTTTTCTAGATTCATCTGACATCCGGCTATATAAGGTCCTATTAAATTCACTGCAAATATTTTAGGGGCAGATCAAATAAAATAAAATATAAGCATGTACTAGGCAAATTTTTAAAGAAATCTACACGCTAGTTTTCGAGACAATTGCATTTAACAAAAAAAACATAAAGAAAAAAGTGCACCCTGTTTGTCCTAGAAACACACACTTCGATGAATTTAAATTACGCGCGAAAAAAAGGTGCTGTGATTGGTTGGTTGTTAGTGTGTGTGCCGTGTAAGTGAATCCTGTCTACGTGGCGGAACGTCAGTCGGGTCAGTCAAAGGGTGTTCACATAAATAATAAAAAAGTTTGTTTGAAAATGAAAAATAAAAACTAGCGTGTAGATTTTTTAAAAATGCCTTATATGTTTTTCTTACACATATTTACGCATGCCCTTAAAATATTTGCAGTGAATTTAATAGGACCTTATATGTTTGGTACCGTTGGATTCCTCGTGATGTCCTGAATCAAGATCCAGAGTCGTCAAGAAATCGTGTGTTCGGGGGGGAGGGAGGGGGAATCGAAGATTCTTTTTTCAATCATGTGGGCAACCAAGGCATCATGATAAATGCAACGATACCAAACACAGGTATACATACGGGTGTCAGATGAAAAATTACCTCTACCATTCTAAATCAGTTGGAGTCGACGCAAAATGTTTTGTGAGGACGTAAAATGTTTTGTGAGAGCACAAAATCATGTTACAAAAGGATTTGGCAATGTTTTATGACCGGCCGCCAGCCTAACGTCAACCCCTCTTTGGTAATGCTATTGTAGGTGGTATCACCGCATTTACCGCCACCATACAGTTGGCCGTAGTCGACAGATATTCAGCCGAGGTGAAAAACTCTTACGTCGCCTTTCACGAAACACCCTGAGTGGACTAGGGGTGGCAGTATCGCCAGCCGCTACCACACAGCGATTGTTAGCCGCCACCACACGTTTTCGACCAATCACAGAAACAAGTAGATGTGTTAAAAATTAAAAACCCGCGTTAATTTTAAAGCAGTATTTTACATCTTGAATCTACAATTTTTTAACGCCTCATATGTCAAAATCCAACTATCCGTTTGGGCTGTAGCCCGTCAAAAAGAGTTTTCTTGTCCACATACATACAAACTATACTCTCGAAAAACATAACCCTCCTTCTGAGGCAGTCGAGTAAAAACAAAAACAGTCGAGAGTGGCGCCATTAGTTTGCTACCTCATTATAATCAATTGGTTATTTATTTATTACTTGTATTAATAAAAAAAATCAATGATCAATACAAAGCTCTTTTTGTTACGAAATCACATGAAAATTTGCATCATATTTTCATAAAGCAGCCTACATACTGCGCTTCCTCATGCATTAAAAATATACATTGAATTTTATATTTCCATGCCCTTGAAAGAACAATGCAGCAAGTAATCATGTTAAAAAGTACTAAGAATAAAATATATAAATAAAAATGGTACTTATTATAATGTGATGATGAAGCAGGTAAATATAATAACTAATAGGTTCTTTTGTGTACTGTGTGTGAGGCATAATATTATTGTTGTGATTGATATAGATGTAAGAATACCTACTGGAAGTATTCCCACAGTGCATGAAACATGTATCCCTATCATAGAGATAAAACTATCCGAAGCTGTCAACCTGTCAGCTAAAATTGTAATATACATGAAACTATATACAGTACGCGAATGAGTTCATGACCATGTTGAGGAATGCGGTAGTGCTGTGACTAATTCATGTTGATGTCGATATCAAGAATTGTTGCCGAACAGTTCAGTTCAGACTACTCATAGTTATTAGTTAACCCCTTAAATACCAGCTATTGTTCTGTTTTTTCATAGGTTTTGAACTTTAAGTTGAGGGTAGTAAGATTCAAAATCACTGGTACATATGCTGTACCACGGGGAATGAGGACTTAATGGGTTGTTTTTCCTACAATATTGAGTAGGTAGGGTATCGTTGAATAGGTCTTTATAAACTAAGGGCAGGTTTCTTTAAAACAAAGTAACTAAAATGTATATGTCTCGAGACATTTGCTTATTAAAGGGGCCTTTTTAGCCATAGTTTGTTCGAACTGTAACTTCACTGTTTGTGAATAATATTAAAGAAGGATTTATGGTTTCTACACAAAACACAACACAACGACAAAATATCGACAACTTTGTGACACACTTTTTTCCCATCACTCGACTGCGGGCGAATGCGGGTAGTTGGGTAACCGCGGGGCGCGCCGCCCCCGCGCGCCTCCTCATTCCCCGATGGCCAAGAACTCATTCGCGTACTGTACGAGTCTCTTAGTGGCCTCTTCCGATACACGCGGAAAAGAAACAGGTTCAGAGTTGGAAAAAAAATATTCGCGATAAAATTGTACAGCGAATAAGTTTCTAATGGAACAAGAAATAAAATGCAGGATTAATTCATTATTGCAAGATAATTACTATGCACTATTAATTCAGTACAAAAGTTCTTTGTGAATAATTTATACTTATACGGGAATAACTTTTTTTGCCCAATTCTGTCCTGGTTTAAATAAACCTGCATTCACAACTATGGATTTACCTGGTACAGCGGGCTCTGTAGAAGCGAGGACGGTTGTTGGGTCAATGTTGTTAGAAGTAGCCATCTGCAGAATCTGTTCATCCAGCATTTTCAATTCGCGCTCAATCTCATCCAAGTCAGGGAGCACTTCTTGTTCTGAAACCGAAATATTCTGTAGAAAAATCATACAAATTACGCCAAAATCCTGGCATTTCGAAAACGATTTCGTCTCAGATACGGTTTTATCGCCCATTGTCGTCTAAAATTATAATACACACGAAAGAAGTTGCTTCTTACTACACTCTACCCAGAGTACTAGTATAAGTCTATGTCAGACATGAATAATAAATGGGGCATTCCACGAAAATGTCGGGTACGTGACGCTCTTATTTTTATATTTCCGTGTAAGTCACATAGATATTGCAAATACGGTATTGAAAAAAAAGGCATTAATTAGGTTTTGCAACTCTCGTAGCTTTGTATCTTAAACATAAGTGTCACGTACCCGACAAAGTTGACCTTTTCGCGGAATGCCCCAAATACATACATATATCACGCCTATATCCCTTGCAGGATAGGCAGGCAGAGTGTAAACGGCTGTAAAAAACGACCATTTACACCACATCTGACAAGAGTTTGAAAGTCATTCAGAAGACTGTGTATCTATAGTATAGGGACAGGTTGTCTGCCTGTCGCCTAAAGTTACAATACACATCAACTCTCAAATACCTTAGTTTCTTTTTACGACACCAATGGGAAAGATATAGGATGATGCTATTCTAAACCGGAACCAAACGGCGTATTATAAGCCGGAACTACACGGCGAATAAAAAAATGAATACAGAAAATGAAAAAATAAATATTTATTTACCTGGTACACGATCGTCCACTAGAATATACCCTCCATCCACTGGAAGAAAGTCGCCCTTCACATCACCGTGACTGTCCCTGTGGCCCGGCTCAGACATCACCACATCTTGGACATTCTGTGCACCAACTGACATTTCTTGTGCACTAATTGTCATTTCTTGAGCACCTAATGCCATCTTTTGTGCATTAAATTCCTGTAGACTTGAATGTGCAACACTGTTGCCACTCTTTTGGGCACCAAGTTCTAAAATAACAGCTTCATTGTCATTCGGAATGTTCTGTGTTAAGACCTGAAATGGAAATAGATAATAATGAAAGAAAGTTAAAACCTTTTGGTAACAATTTTCCACTGAGACAAGGAATTTGAAGAGTTTCCTTGGTTGCTCTAGGATTCTAGGATTATTTCTTTTAGGATCTTTTCCTTTCCAAACAACATTTGAAAAACTTGTTTGAGAATTGACACCCTCCAACTTCTTTTTATTCAGGAGGCGTTATCATACGAAATACATAATTTAAATAGTTGCAGGCTTGTTCAGCCAGTTACATGTAGGGAAATCTGCACAGCAATATTATCACTATACTAAATGGCTAATTTAATGGCACAAAGGGGAATATTCATTTCCAGCAGTGGACAATTTACATGATAAAGTTGACAAATACAGCTGTAATCTATAGTAATAAACATAATATTAACCTGTACAGCGGTGACCGGTTGGAATATCTGGTTGGTCTCCTCAATGACGGACTTGGTGAAGCAGGGCAGCTCCTGACGAGGTATACTCCGTTCTGACTCCGGGACTTCCTCTTCCTCCCACTGGCTGAGCAGGGCTTCAATAGTCTGCTTCTCTTTGTCGAAAGGATCGTTCCGGTCTGTAATATATACGGAGGTAAAATAATATTGGTACAGTAATCATTTTATGTTTCTACATGGACATAAAAAGGAAATCTAGTGGTCTGCCTTTTTTCTGCCTGCCATTTTTCATTGGGATTATGAAACTTTCTTGAGATAGTAAAGTCCCTAATCTTACCTAGAAGTGATTAGATGTTTATGAAACAAAAAACTGATATGATTTTAATTTCCAGTTCTAAAACAAGTTCTAATTATTATCAAAATGGGTTTTTTAGTTTTGGTATGTATTAAGCGCGTCCACACAGCGCGAGGCAACTGCAGAGACATACGCTCGGGTTCACCCAAGGTCATGCTCGGGCGAGCGCGCGCAGGCAACTCAAACGTACGCGTCCAAATTGGGCCGAATTGGCTCGCGAGCCTCACGAGCGTATGCCTCATGAGCATTTGCCTCGCGCAGTGTGGACGCACCTATTGAAGGCTGCTGTAGATAAGTAATCACATTCAATCCTACTAATATTATAAAGGCGGATGTTTGTGTGTGTGTTTGTTACGACATCACGCAAAAACGGCTGATTAGATTGACATGAAACTTTGCAGAAATATAAAAGGGCATCTGGAATAACACATAGGATACTTTTTACCACGGAAAAATGTCTCATTCCCACGGGATCTCGCATTTTCCAATATTTTTGAAATAGGTGGCGTGACTGAGCCGATTCGCGTTTTAAACGCTTTCGCCGAAAACTAACAGCGACATCTCTTGGCGAATAATGCTTTTTTCCCGCGGAATAATAGGTTGCAGCGGGTGAAACCGCTGACGGGCAGCTAGTTATTTAATAGTAACAAAACAAAAAAATTAGGCAAGCTCACAAAGTTGCCAGCTGTTTCTAATTCCCATGGGAAACAGTTTCTTACTATATTACCAAAAAGACTGAACATTGCAGTTTGAATAAAGTAATATCATGCTGTTCAAGCTGACAATGCAATATCAAGAAATAACTTAAATAATTTTTCTTACCAGTGCCATTAAGAAGCTCCTGTGAGGTATCTTGACTGCGCATAGAGCTGTCCTGACTTCTCATTGAACTGTTCACTAAAGTGTCACTTGAAGCAGTACTGTTTAGTACACTTGCATTCCCTGCATTAGCCGCCATATTGTTTCTGAAGGGTGCCAGTTTATTTTTGTGGATTTTAGGCTTCCGTATCCTGTGCCTGACACCCATGTTTATCTGTCCAGGCCTTCGTTTGCGCTTGTGTGAGTGTGACTGAGGGAATAAGCGACGGCGGTGCGATTGTGTCGCTTCTATCGCGTTGGATAGCTTGTGAGATATTGTTGGGTTAAGTTCCGGGTTGGATTTGCCATAGAAAGACTTGGTGGAGAGGATCTCTTTCAGTCTGTCTGTGTTGAATAATGATGTTCTAGCTTTAGGCGCGTTGTGAGTTTCCAGTCTAGCATATTTTGAGGTAGGTCCGTGATCAGTTTTGCTGTCGTAATTCAGTCTTTTCTGACTCTTCTCACTGCTGCAAGCAGATTCCGGGCTTTCTTCGATTTGGATCATGGAGCGGCGGTTCGGGCCCAGCTTAGGTGGAGAGGAATTAGCACTGTTTGTCTCAGATGTGGTGTGTGGGGTTTTCAGCATTTGAGTTGGAGAAATTGTGTTCAAGTCTATTTTGGTGATGGAAACTACAGGGTTTAATGGAGAAGCATTCTTCTTTTGCTCAGACAGAATGCCTCTGAAGCTGCTAAATTTGGGAGTCATTTTGGACCTCCTACTGGATCTTCTCAGAGATTTTGAAGGGGTGTTCTCTTTGGAGTCTGTGCCAGAATCTGTATCAAAGTTAAGGTCTTTTAGGGAGCTACTGCAACTTTCAGTGTCTGCGATGAGACTAGCGAGGCTCTTTCGAGCTCGGCTTGAAGTGGAAGAGGTTGTGTGAACGCTGGCACATGAGTGAGTAGAAGATGGAGTTGTAGGGTGGTTCTGAAGGTGTGGGGTTGCCGGTGTGGATAATGAACCTGTACATTTCTCTGGAATGTATCTGTTTGGGTATTTCTTCAATGTGAACGGAGATTTCATGAAGTTCTTCAGATCTTGAATAGTTTCCAAATGCAGCTTCTTAGATTGACTTCTCGTGCCCACTGTAAATAATAACAATTTTATTGATTTCATAAATAGTACCTGTGATTAGCCATCATAATAAATCTCATAAAAGAATAGGTTATAAAACCTTGGTAGTAAATACATTAATCATTCTATTGAAACATGAAATCAATAAACTATCATATTTTAGCATAAAAAGGTTGTAAAATTTTATGTCTTTATAGGAAAAAAGCAAATTACTTTGAACTAAACACAGTGTTCTATAGAAGGATAGTTTCTACCATTCTACGTTCAATAAAGGGTATTTTTATTTTATTGCTTTGATGGTTTCCTGATACTAATTAATACATCGGTTAGAAAGACAAATAAATGACCAGATTTTATCTAATTTGAAGTGTTTGTTGTCATAAAATCACAACAATGAAAGTAAAGCACATTGTAGTCAAGGACAATGTTCATATTTTAAGGTTTTCTTAGCAAAATAAGACACAATTCAGATGAATAGCTATCTCAGCATGATGAGCATGATTTATAACGACAGTTACCTCATATTGGATGCTAGGTTGTAAGTAAATATCAGCCATACTCACGCCAAACCTTCCGCTCTGGGGTCTTGGGTGCATTAGGGTCGTTCTCGTCACACGAGCTGGAATCCAGGGCTCCCATGATGCCCAGGTCACAGTCATCGCTCTCGCTCTCGCTCTCCAGCACCGTCAGCTGCCGGTGCTTCGTCAGCGAGTCCCGGGACGCCGAGGAATCGCTCTGGAACAACCCCTTCTTCCTGTCGGACATTTTCGGCGTGTGCTGGTGCGGGACGCGCGTAGAACGCCGTGGTGTCGTCGCAGCCATGATTATTCAACAGGTTTATCGAGAAAACCAGTCGATTTACCACGAAAACAAGGAAATTACACGAGTCCAAGTAACGTTCTCCCGCCAATGCCACTTTTACATCCAAGTTTGCGTCACGAATGTCAAAGAAATATATCACATTTTGTGTTGGAGTAATAATTAACGTTTATAAGAGTATTTTCACGATTAATTCAAGTAAATCAAGCAGTAAAATATATCAAAAACCACATAAAATCATAGCAAAACGTTAGCCAGCAACCATTGTTGTTTGGCGCGTAAACACCTGTCAGTTTTTTTTTATTAGTGTTACTAGATTTAAAAAATATTTGGGCGCGTAAGAGAGGGACGTTATTATAACGACATAGGGCAGGTATTCATTGGGGACAAAATAAAATACCAGATACTGTTCCCAATGTGGACGTATTATAAACAAAGTTCCCGAAGAAAAAGCGAACACATTGGGAACATTGTGCAGATACATTGTATAATGGAAGTGTCTATATAGCGGGGCGCCCCGCTCGATAGTCATTAAGGCTATTCACCGAGGCGCCCTGCTGAATAGCGCTATGTCTATGGATAGGCTATTGAGTGGGGCGCCCTGCTAAATAGCGCTTTGTCTGTGATTTGGCTATTGACCGGGGCGCCGCTCCGCCGTTATTTCGACTTGTATGTAGGTATCATGGTAGATTAAGTACAGGGCAAGTGTACCCACTTTGATTTGATATAGTAAATCTAGGTTTGTTTGATCTCGCTCGCATATACCTACTGTCTAACTAGAAAAAAAGACGCCAGTAGTCCATACTAATTCTTTCTCATCCATCCTCATTACTTCCTCACCCATCCTCGCCCATCCTCATTACTTCCTCACCCATCCTCATCACTTCCTCACTCATCCTCATCATTTCCTCACCCATCCTCATCACTTTCTCATCTATCCTCACTCATCATCATCACTTCCTCGGCCATCCTCATCATTTCCTCACCCATCCTTATCACTTCCTCACCCATGCTCATCATTTGCTCGCCCATCCTCACCCAACCTCATCACTTCCTCATCCATCCTGATGAGGATATTCCTCACCCATATTGGTGAGGAAGTGATAAGAAGGGTATGTAATGATTGATATAAATATTTTTAATATAATTTTGTTTGATATACCAACAAATTATCTAATTTTGTTTAATATAACGTCTCATTTAATATAATGCACATTTGTTATAATTTTACTTCGTATAACGTTATTTCACATAACAATCATTTGATATAATTATTATTTTAAATAATTTATAAATGATATAATGATTACTTGCTATAATATTACATGTTATAACGATAAGTTGGTATAATGCGTGGTAAAAACCTTATAACAATTCTTTGTAGTTTATAGGCCTTGTAATACAATCACTTGTTGCAGATTATTACCGAAAAAGTGGCGACCAACTATTTTTTTCTTTCTTTGTATGGACTACTGGCGTCTTTTTTTTCTAGTTAGACAGTAGGTATATTATGAAAGCGAGGTCAAACAAACACAGATTTACTAAATCAAATCAAAGTGGGTACACTTGCCCTGTACTTAACCTACCATGATACCTACATACAAGTCGAAATAACGGCGGAGCGGCGCCCCGGTCAATAGCCAAACCACAGACAAAGCGGTGTTTAGCAGGGCGCCCCGCTCAATAGCCTATCCATAGACAAAGCGCTATACAGCAGGGCGCCCCGGTGAATAGCCTAAATGACTATCGAGCGGGGCGCCCCGCTATATAGACACTTCCTTGTATAATATACAAAGTATCTGGGATTTTGTCCTCAATAAATACCTGGCTTTCACGAAACCACCCGTGATCACCCTAGTAAAAATAAGTATGTGATCACCCCAGTAAAAATATGTGCCTTCTTGAGCTTCTTTCTTTGAGCTACATGTTTAAGAGATAACAAAAATCTAACCTGGTGGTAGATATAAGATAAAAAAATATTTTTCTTTGATTCAATACAAGCGTGGTCACCTTGTAAAGATAGATAATCTCTTAACTTAGTTAAGTTAACTATGCACGTTTTAAGAAAAAATAAATATCTTACCCGTCAGTTCCGAGAAATATTATTATTTTTAATAAAGAAAAAAAAAATTTTTTTCTTGCATTCAATACAAATGAGTGACCCGGTGGTTCCGACCGAGTGTTTTTTAATATTTTATCCTTGATTCAATAGAAATGTGGTCACCCTAGTTATGATATGTGACCTCTAACATGTTCGAGAGGTAAGATAGATAAATAAAATCTGGCAGATTTGAGAATAAAATTGTTTTTCTTGATGTCACGTATAACGTGGTCACCCTAGTGAGAATATGTCACTTTTTCTTTAAACAATGTGTTAAGAAAATCAAAATCAGCCATGATAGTTCAAAAAATGATAGCCTATTATCTCTTTCTAACTCGCTATGCACCAAATATCCATGAAGAAAACAAAAGTTCACAAGTGATTTTCCCAATACTTACTGAATCGATTTTGATGCGGTTTTGCACGAAGGCATAAATAAGATATCGACATCTAAATATTGTTATATTCTCGAAATATCGTCATAGCCCAAGTCCCATATTACACGACCCTGTCTCCTTTAAGATAATTAATAATTATACCGTAAGGTAGTAAACCAGTCAGCTTATCGGCGATTTGTATGGGATGACCAAATTTTTTTTTCGCGTATCGAACCATGTTCCACGGGGAAAGTAGTTCAGTTTCATGAGTACCTTCACGTCCTTTCCCTCTCCTTTATATTGTAGCTGGGACCAACTTTTGTGGTGAAATTTTAAATATTCCTCCCTAAAAGATCACATTTTTGAAAATGGTAACCCTAACTTTTCCCGCTTTTATTCGAATTATTTTCGAACTCTTCCTTTTCCATAGCCTGCTCTTTGCTTGCACTGCACGCTTCAATAGAGACACGGAAATATAAAAATAATAGAATTACACGTGTTAAGCTATTTCATAATTGCATGAGAGATTTCTTCCAATCCCCCGTTGTTCTTGAACAGTTGAACAATAAGCAGCCTCGGTACGAACGTTAATCGCCGGTAATACGTATTGTAATGTAATGTAATAGCAAGGCGGGCAAAAAACAACGCGCGCTATTACACTCCTCGGATTCTCCCAGCCGTGACGGACGAGCTAGGAGTTATAATACTGGCACTAGACTAGGTAAAGTATGAGTAGCGAATGGTGGTTGACCTCTGACATTTTAGTTTTTACTAAAAACTACGTTTACATTTACCTACAATGTTACCATAAGTAGTACCTGCTATAAAGAGTACTATCAACAGCACTTCGAGGGTTTCAACCTTCTCTGGAGCTCCATAGATAAGTACTGTGGCGCCAAGCATTACGAATAGATATCCGTTGATCTTTCACAAGGCTACGTCAAATGCTGGCTGATAGTATTGACCCAATTTGACCCATTTTTGTTTGACACGCTGCGTCAATAATCGGTTCAAATCCCTTGTTCAAATCTCTGGTCAAATTATATTTGCTGAGCTATACCTACTTTTCTATCTGTGGATGATGATCTCTCCGACCGATTTCGGCTATGGTGACAAGTTCTACTCCTAATCAAGTCGGCTGATACGCATGACATTTAGATAGGTAGGCACTTATTTACAATACTATAAACCAAAACAAAATGGTTGTTGTTCGGTGTAATTTAGTACTTACTTACCAAGTAATTAAAAAAGGTAAAGGAAAAACCCCACCATCCATCTTCGTCCAACAATCGCGTTTCATATGACATTACAACCAGCCCAAATCTGCCTTGAACGAGGAAACCAGTTCGCATGCCCTGATTACATAAACCAATGTCAGAAAAACACACGCGACAGTCTTTCTTTTTACCTTATTGGGACAGTGGCAAAGGTAGTTCAGTCAGACACACTGTACAATTTAGCGATATTTTGCCGGTCCGGTTTTATTGACGAAAGCAGTAACGGCGACAACGCTGTACGGCTATCAAAGGCTGTTATTTTGTCCGGGCTTTAAAACAAGTACTTAGATGTGTTAAAAAACAAAAAACCCGACTGCGGTAATTTTAAAGTAGTATTTTGCTCTAAAAATCCGCCATCTTGAATCTATAATTTTTTAATAAAGCCAGTGACACTCGCGCTGCTGAGACAAATCTAACGACACCTCATGTGTCAAAATCCAACTATCCGTTTGGGCCAAAGGTTTGGGCTGTAATTTTCTTGTCCACATACATACCTACTATCGAAAAACATACATCATAAAAAGAGTAGACAAAAAATGAGGGCGCCACTTTGTATGAAATTTCGAAATTAAATGGCAACATTGACTATGAATGGCAACAATTTAGTATGAAAAATTTTTAGTTCCATTTTATTTAATTTCTACTCTTTTTTGCTGCACTGTAACCCTCCTTCTGAGGCAATCGGGTAAAAAATTTGAGGTTCTGGCTTCGAAAAACATCACCCCATTTCTACAATGAAAAGGCGACTCAGGGAATGGGCAGCAGCGTTTCCTGTAAATGCAACATCACTTCGCTCGCCAATCCACCTGCCAAGCGTGGTGAGTATGGCAATACCCCCCGTTAGGGGAAGGCCCATGTCCAGCAGTGGACTGTTGTGGCTGGTATGGTATTGACTATTGACTAATGAGACACAACAGTGCAAACATAAATGTGAAAATATTAAAAACCGCACCATTGTGGGCGCGTGTGTAGTCCATTCTAAATGTCAGGGGTCAAGTGTGACTGGTCGGCGGTAAGGGCGTTGGACCGCGGGTCATGCATCGCCGAAATGCAGATTGTTCGTTCCACAACCTGTGCCTGTATGTAATGCAAGCAGACAGGGCTGCACTCGGGGATATAGAGGAGCCCGTTTTAAAATTTAAAGCTTTCCTACTCCTACTTGTAAGAGTAGTAACGAATCTGATCTACTTACACACGGAATGATTAATTAGTAAGTAGGTCTTCTTAGCATGCGACTACGCGACATAGATCTTGTCTACACCTTCTAAATAATTCACTGTACGATTTGACACTTCTGATGTCATCTCGCGCGAGAGACAAGTCTTCCTTCGGTGCGCATGCTGCATCATATAGGTACTGGGTATCTAAAACGCTAAGAACGACCAGTCTCCGCCGGCTTGTTTTGTATGGAAATCCATTCCGCAGGGCTTACGTCCCAAGCCCTGACGAGATGTCAAATAGAGTTTGACAAGTAATTTCTATAGAAAACATGTAACGTCATCGGATTTTTTGTTCCTTTCTACGATTATTTTGACACTTTTGTCTATGCTCGGTCGAGCTATGACAACCGTGTGTACGAAAATACTACGCCAAAGAGCAGTCTCAACAATCGGCGCCTTGTTTGGTGTCGTAATTGAATTACTTTTGAAAAATATCGAAAAATAAAAACAACTTTAACATTTTTGTGGGTTGTTATAAATCTTGAGGATATTTGAGACAATGTGGGTACAATAAGTACACTTGAAAAAGTAGTTATGATAGTTTATCAACGCACTAAAATTAGGTATAAAAATTACCACTTGCTATCTATACTTGCATCGAATAGCTATTTTGCGTGTGCGTAATCCCAGCAAGAAAGTATCTCCTACAGATAATTGAGTATGAGTAGCAATTAGTGCATAGTCTTCTGTAAATGTGCGTGAAATAAAAAATTTGTGCGTGTTGTAGTTTTTGAGAAAAACGGAAAAAACTGATCCTGCTGGGGTAACGTTCTTCCAGCAGGAAGATTCTAAACTAAAGCCTGGAGAGAGAAGTTTTGTATATGACCAGATAGCTTATATTTGTGCATATTTGTGCGCCAATAATCAAATTTGTGCCTATTACGGTTTTAGAGATATTTGATTTCCTGCTGGGGTAACGTTTTGAAGAAACTCGTATCTCGGAAACCATCAAATGTGCAGCTGTGGGATAAACATATTTCAATAGCTCTTAATTTGTGCGAATTTGTGAAAAAATAATATTTCCTATAAATATGTACCGCTTTGAAGTAATCGTGCATTATTGATATATAAAAGAAATCCTTGTAGTTAAACTAGAAAGCGTTAATGCTCACTAAAAACGGTGTCAGGCTTTTTTTCTTATTCATATCAAGTATTATAAAAAGTTTCAAGAATGTGCATGCACGCGTTTTTGAAAAATCTGACTTAAACCACCTTAAACTTTAATCTAGCAATGTCATAACTTTGAATTCAAATTACAAAAAACCAAGTCAAGCTAGGATTTGTGGGAATAAATTAATAATTAGTGCCTGGTCAGACATATATGTCCTGAAAATTTCAGCTCAAAATGCCTAGTATTGTAAAAGATACAAATAAAACACTAAACCTAGGGCTACATAACCGGTTACCCGACCAAATTAGAATGATCACAAAAAAGCGACGGTTTCATAAAAAGGCATGACCTTCTTAATTTGACTTATAAACAAGTTTAGGTTTAATGCGTCTAAGTACACTGAAGTACAAAAGTGGTTTGTAGAATTGTCGAGTAAAATATTATTTTCAAATAAATTTATGTAATTTAAGAAGATTGATTTAGAGATGTAAATGTTACTTAAATAAATAAATTTAGCAAGGATTTTCTTGTCTCTGCCTGTTTTCTCGAATAGCTTTGTCGCGCACAGAGAGTGAGACAGATAGTGTTCGCACGGCAGTAGTGTGACAGGAATAGAGACGAGGGTATGTTTAGTTCGGTTATCGCCGTTACCGCTATGAAAATAAAACAGTTGCATTAGTTCCAGTTCACTTTTTTGCCGCGCGACAGTCGGAAATCCCTTTCACTCTCTTCGGATAGAGAGAGATGTCCGATTATCGCCCGGCCAGATAGCGCACGACATAAAAAGTCACATGTGTGATCGGAACCTTACAAGTGGCTGGAGTCACAGTTGTCGCTTCTTTGATGGAACTAGTCGCGAGTTCACGACGATTTTTCTGGCATAGTAGTGGCTGATGATTACTGCAGTATATTTGGCCAGATGGGTGGAAGATTGCCGGTTCTGTTTTTGGTTGGCTTGTCTGATTGGAATTATAATACATGTAAAATAAACTAAGTTCTTTTGTTTGTTAAAATTTACACTTCATAATGACATGCCGTGTGGTGCCGGCAGAGTATGCCGTGTGGTGCCGGCAGAGTAGAATAGCACCACCTCCTCTCTTTCCGTGGGGGTCGTAAGAGGCGACCGAGGGATAAACGCGACCCAAACAGCCAGGGCCAACCGTATGGTGGCGGTTAATTCACCACAAAAGCATCCCAAGGAGGTTTGACGTTTGGTAGGCGGCCGGTCGTTAAATTCAGCCAAATCCTTTTTCAACACGATTTTGTGTTCAACGAAACGTGTTGCGCCGACCCCAAGTAGGTAATTGGGGTAAGGGCAGGAAGATGATGAATGACAAGGCACATTCTAGAATAAACAAGACGGACATATTTCACGGGAAAAGTTTCACGGGTTTCTCGGATTCATTGTGGTAGCTGCCTACACCTATCTCGGTTGCATTGCACCGCATCGCAGATAAAGGTTCCCCCACCATAGAATCATGTGTCAGGCGCTCAGGCGTGCGATAATTTAGCGTCCTTTGAACGGATGTCAAAAATGCAAAGCATGGGACGTTACGTGTGTTTCTCGCCTAAAATTCGCGATATACGGGTGTTAGGGACGGTGTAACGAAAACTTTGCAGGCGTGCTCAGACCGTGAAACTGAACAACTTTTACTATGGAGCTAATGGTGGGAAACGAAAAAAAAATTCCGACCTCCCATACAAAGTCGGTCAGCTGATCGTGAATTTTGTATGGAAGGTCGGAATATTTTTTTTGGTTTCCCACCATTGGCTCCATAGTAAAAGTTGTTCAGTTTGATGGTCTGATCATGCCTGCAAAGTTTTCGGTCCACCGTCCCTAACACCTGTATAATTAATACCCATCATGTCAATGTGGGTAAATTTTGATAGACATGTTAGTTAACGTATTAGCACATCGTACTTATAAAGTGTAGGTAATTAAAATACCTACTGATAATGCACTAAAACTAGGATTGCCGATAAACGTAATGAACGCGATTGTACGGGCGTTAATACTGTGCATTTAAGAAGGTCATACCTTTGTATGAAACCATCGCTTTTTTGTGACCATTATAATTTGATCGGGTAACCGGTTATTTAGCCCTTGGTTTAGTGTTTTATTTGTAACTTTTACAATACGAGGCATTTGGAGCTGAAATTTTCAGGACATATATGTCTGACCAGGCACTAATTATTAATTTATTCCCACAAATCCTAGCTTGACTTGGTTTCTTGTAATTTGAATTCAAAGTTATGACATTACTAGATTAAAGTTTAAGGTGGCTTGTGTCAGATTTTTCAAAAACGCGTGCATGCACATTCTTGAAACTTTTTATAATACTTGATATGAATAAGAAGAAAAGCCTGACACCGTTTTTAGTGAGCATTAACGCTTTCTAGTTTAATTATAAGGATTTCTTTTATATATCAATAATGCACGATTACTTCAAACGGTACGTATTTTTGGTAATATTATTTTTTCACAAATTCGCACAAATTAAGAGCTATTCAAATATGTTTATCCCACAGCTGCACATTTGATGGTTTCCGAGATACGAGTTTCTTCAAAACGTTACCCCAGCAGGAAATCAAATATCTCTAAAACCGTAATAGGCACAAATTTGATTATTGGCGCACAAATATGCACAAATATAAGCTATCTGGTCATATACAAAACTTCTCTCTCCAGGCTTTAGTTTAGAATCTTCCTGCTGGAAGAACGTTACCCCAGCAGGATCAGTTTTTTCCGTTTTTCTCAAAAACTACAACACGCACAATTTTTTTATTTCACGCACATTTACAGAAGACTATGCACTAATTGCTACTCATACTCAATTATCTGTAGGAGATACTTTCTTGCTGGGATTACGCACACATGCAAAGCACTTCCAGGGTCAAGATTTGCGCAAATAATCTTGAATTTGTAAAAAGTAATATGGCAATTAACTTTTATTATATTTTTACTCATTCAGAATGATAATATTATCTGTTTTCGTTGTTTAGGTAAATTGGATAATATAATTAATATTTAGGTAGGTATTAGGTATTTATTACATGTCTACTAAACTTTTTACTTCTTCAGAATGTCGATAGATGGCGTTTCTCATCAACCTATTGGAACTAATAATAACACATAGGAAGCGACCGAATATTCTATTTTTGTTTGATATGATAGCAAATTCCAACGGCTTGCCAATGGCTAGCCTATTGCCGCGCGATATTCTTTATCAGTAAAAGCTATTACTAAAGATAGAGATCCCCGTAGGTGCACTCGGGTGTAAAATCATCATAACATGACATAACAAAATGTAAATATTTTATTACTTTTTAGTAGATCAAGATAGAGACTCATCACATCATACCCATCCATCACTCTAGAATGTCTGAAACTTTAAGGTTCTACTTGTGCTTATTTTTGCAGAAATATGTAACAGTATTCAATTGTTGTTGTAAAAAAAACACAAATTGTAATTATAAACACCATTTACTTAATATTATTAATTGGTTAGGCAGAAAACAATTTGTAACATTTTCTTAACAACTTCAAGCCCTCTCAATTTGAGGTTTTGGCAGCACAACGGCCAGAATGGCGCGGTCTTGTAATGAGGCGAATCCGTGACTTTGAGTAGCAGCGTAAAGCAGGCCTTGACGATAAACGCGATGAATTGAAGGCCCGTCCTCCTGCTGCCATTAACTTCAATTATATCAATGGCACACACTGTGCTCGGGAGTTTACTGCCACAATGGCTACATACAATAGCCACCTACGGGAGCATCAGCGCCGGCTCGATCAGGAGTAGAAGTAGTCGCCATGGCCGAAACTGGCCGGAGAGATCATCATCATCATCATAATTTTTGTTTGCAACTGTTATTCATCCATCAATGAACCAGCATACATACTTATTTATAACAATATATGTTTGGTCTTGCGCTGAAACATACACGAAATTTTAAAACTATTGAGTATTAAAAAATTACAGTTATATCATTCATAGTATGACGCTCTGTTACTTTTATAAGAGTGTTGGAACATAGGTAATATAAATATTTGGGAGTTTTGATTATTATTTTCTGCTGGATTTTAGTAAGGCGATAAGATAAAGGGATGAATTCAAGGCTGAATTGGGGCTGCTGGGGTTCCATATCAATACAACATCACATGTGTATTCGCAAAGAACGCTCTTGTATCATAACTTTTAACGGGTCGTTGAACGACTCGGTGTCCCACACGAAAAAAAAACCAAGCACTTCACTTATATATGTAATGGTAATGGTTAAACGGGCTGTTTTCCGCTTCTCGACGTCTACATGCGTGCGCCTATTTTGCGTGAAGAATGGGGGCTCCCTACCCTTCCTCCTTTCCCCGAGGAAGCTCAGCAACCCTACCAAATCACTGAGTGCCCCAGGAATTGACCTCGGACTTCCGAGGTGCTTTGCCTGGTATGTTGCCACCTCTTTGCAGTGTAGTACCACGTGGGCAGCTGTTTCTTCTTCTTTCATGCAGGCTCTGCACAGAGGACTCTCAGTAATACCTATGACTGAGAGGTGCTTGTTAAAGTGCTACTTGTAGTAGGCTATTGTAAAACTCTGACACCAGGGTTTATCGGCTCGTTTGACGACACGGTTTCCCACACAAAGAGAGACAGAGAGATTTACCGGTTTCATATTTTTCCTGTCGTGTAATGCCAGCTAAGAATAGCATCACCCCATTTCTACTCTTAGGTGTCGTAAAACGTTATTTAGAAATGAATTCAAGGCTTTGATCATGATCATGGTATTCTGTTCTGGTCATGTTGCGGCTTCAGATTTTAGTTCGGAGGTCCCCATGTACAAACTAACATAGGAACTAGCTTAGAGTAACAGAATATCCATTTAAATGTATTTATCTTACCTATAACTATGAGTAAACTTACGTGAACTGTTATTTTATTTTATAATTGAATTGTTTTGAATTATAAATTTGGTTTGTTTTTGTGAACCTTCCATTTGAATGACATTAAGTATAGTGATTTTATCTGTGGATTTTATTGATAAACTCTTTGGTAATCAAAGTTGGTCACATCAGACTTGCATCTTGCATCAGACCACCATCAGACATCTATGAACACTGATCTATATTACCTATTCTAGTCTATGAAGGTCTATACGAAGGTCTATATAAAGGTGCCATATACGAAGCGATATCGTCACATATCACGATATCTACCTGCTCGATATATCTCGCCAATTTTTTTTAGGTTAATTATTATTTCTGTAAATGATTTTAAGCACAAAATTACTAATAAATTAGTTTTAATTCTAATCTAAACCGGGTGTCATTCTTTCTTTATTTCCTCGTCATATTGCTGGCACAGGAAATAAAAAAGGCGTTTCGATATCCAAAAAAGGTAGTGCGTAATGAAATATAGTTTTATTTATTAAAAAAGCAAAGCTGCTGTAAAGCAGTTGCTTATATATGATTCTTTCGAATTTGTAACAGGAAAATTATGTATGAAGTGTAGATAAAATATTAAATTTTTAAATTTGAGGTTGGTAACTATACAGCTGCAAACAATCAAAATTAACTATGCTGAAAACCTGATATTTAAACGTTGACTACGAAACTCGCCTGTGAAGGTAAGCGATATACACTCGGCTTCAAAAAAATCGCACCTTTTAAGAAATCTATTTCAAACATCTTTCAATCGTATTTGTATTATGAAATATTGGTAATGTTCGGTATCATTTGAAAGGTAAGGAAACAGAGAATGCAAAAACAATAATTTATTCAATGTTTTTTATTGGAACTGAGAAAAATTTACAAAACAATAAAAATCCTTAAAAACCCTAATGAAATCTGATTAATTTTTCAGAACAAAGTTGCTTAAAACTAACCTAAAACCTAGTGTTACCCCCCTAGCCCAAATGACGTCTTCCATGCGCTCCCTCATGGATCGCACCAACTTTCGGACCTCTTCTTGAGGGATACTGTCTCATTCCTCAATAACGGCGTCTTGGAGCTCCTGAAGAGTCGCGGGAGCGGGATCACGGGATCTAACCTTGCGTTTTAGCTGGTCTTAGAGGTGCTCTATCGGGTTCAGATCTGGACTTTTCGCTGGCCACTGCATGACAGGGATCCCAACCTCTTGAAGGTAGCCTTGCACAATACCAGCAGTGTGCGCGCGAGCGTTATCGTGCATTAATGTGAACCCGTCGCCAATAAATCCAGCATAGGGGACCACATGTTCTTCCAGGATCTCTGTGATGTACCGGTGAGCAGTCATCGACCCTTGCCCGCGAGCACCGCCGGTCCGAGAGACGCAAGAAAGTTCAGTTTTGCCATCGGCAGATATGCCGCCCCAGAACATGCAGGAACCGCACCCGTATTCTACCGTTTCTTGGATGCAGGCTTGGGCAAAACGTTCCCATTGTCTTCTGTATACTCTTTTGCGTCTATCGTTGCAGAAAAGGCACACTCTCGTTTCGTCTGAGAAGAGAACAGTTCTCCATTGGTCCAGGGTCCAATTAACGTGGGCGCGAGCAAATTGCAAGCGTGCTCGCCGATGCGCTGCGGTTAATTTTGGACCCGTGGCAGGTCTTCTAGCCACAATATTTCTCTCCTTTAGTCTTCTTCTAACTGTAGAGACACTCACGGCCCTTCTACGAACTGCTTGAAGCTGCTGTTGCAACTCAACAGCATTAGAGAACCGATTTCTCAAAGATTTCGATACGACGAATCGGTCATCTCTCGCAGAAGTGCAGCGATTTCTACCAGACCCACGCCTTCGGACAAAGCCACCGGTCTGCAGGAACCGCTGGTACACTCTTCGAACAGAAAAGCGACTCAAGTGCAATTGCCGAGCAACATCACACTGACGTAGTCCTGATTGCAGTAGTGCGATAACTTGGGCGGCTTCAGCAGCTGTAGTGTCCATCTTCAAGGACGTTTTTCTGATGAAAGATATTCTTCTGTGTCTTCTTCGACTGTTGGTAGCAAATTTATCCCCCAATAAGCTGTATCGACCCTTTATACCCAAAAACAAAACAATACAAACAAAATTTGAAGAGGAGAATCAGTTCCATTGTCGTTCACAGTGACGTGAAGTGTCAAGCTTTTTCTTTATTCAAATGAAATGGATATTTTATTAAAGAGTTTTTATAGGGCTCTCAAATGATACCAATATTGCTACGAATAACTGCTTATCTTAAGGATTACCAGTGCTTGAAGCCTATTTTTACGGACGTGCGATTTTTTTGAAGTCGGGTGTATGTGGAGGGATATATCGAACAGTATCGTTATATGCAACAATATCGCTATCTATGCGGGCACCTTTATTTATACCAGCATACATGTCCAACCATATGTCTTTGCCAACCATATATCTAAAGGTGGCTACATACATAGCTATAACGTTATCGTCAGCTATCGGTTGATAGCGCACGATATCGGTCTATATGTCGCAGTACGATGGTAGAAACAGGTTATTGGCCAAAAGCCGGCATATGGCAAAATCGTAGACTTTCTTCGGCCATCGTCCTAAGTTGATCCAGGTTTTTGGCCAAAAACCTAGGATTTTGACCAAAAACCTAGGATTTTGGCCGAAATCCTAGATTCGTTTAGTATTATGGCTTTTTTTGCATTTCGAGGGAACTTCTTTGTCTTTGAGTGGTACACCATGTCGCCGAACGATCCGATGGACCCTGGTATCAAAGTTTTTCAACCGCCTACTGCAAGTAGCAGGCCACTGACATGGTTATGTAACGACCGCCGTCTAAGTGATCATAGAAAGCAATCGAGACCGACGGCTTACCAAGCCCGTGTGGTTCGGGGGAACGAGGAGTGAAGAGGTACTTACTTTATGCACCCCCCTCTGATCTTTTGAGGGTAGACTTGGACACCGCGAAAGCGATGGACACCCTGAAGGATGGGGGGTAACATCGGACAGCCTGAACAGCAGGATTGCCTCGCATGCCCGGGTGGGTAGGGGGGAGCGTCAGACACCATAAGAGCAGGATGTACCACTGAACGCTCTGGAGGATTGGTGGTAGCGTTGGACACCCTGGAGGACAGGAGGTAGCGTCGGAGCCCCAGAAATTTCAATGCCTGTCATCTTTCATCCTCCAGAGTGTCCGACGCTACTCACGCCCTCCAGTGCGTCTGACGCTACCTCCCACCCTCTAGAACGTCCAGAATTCCTGCCTTTTGTGGTGTATGCCTGAACTACACGGGCACGGTAAGCCGTCGGTCCTGATTGCTTTCTATGGTCACTTAGATGGCGGTCGTTACACAACCATGTCAATGGCTTGCTACTTGCAGTAGGCGGTTGTAAAACTTTGATACCAGGGTCCATCGGGTCGTTTGGCAATTTGGTGTACCACTCGAAGACAAAGTAGTTCCCTTGAAATGCAAAAAAAGCCATAATACTAAACGAATCTAGGTTTTTGGCCAGAATCCTAGGTTTTTTGCCAAAAACCTAGATCAGCTTAGGACGATGGCCAAAGGAAGTCTACGATTTTGCAATATGCCGGCTTTACCTAGGTTTTTGTCCAAAAAACAGATTCTGCCATCGTACTGCGACATATATAGCTGGATTGCCACCTCAGTCGCCTTTTTTATTCCTTTCAAAGATAATTTTTGGCTATAACAATAAAACATATGAAAGTGGAATCATAAATAAATTCCACAATTAATAATCCAATAATTCCACCAATTATAAGTATGATATCGTCGTCTCGTCTAAGAACTATCATCGATATATGGCAGTGTTGTGATATGAAACGATATCGCTACGTATGCGGGCACCTTAACAAACTCTACCTAGTAACGAAGGCCAAAGGAAGTCTACGATTTTGCCATATGCCGGCTTTTGGCCAAAAAACTAGGATTTTGGCCAAAAACCTAATTCTGCAAGATTTCGCAATTTTCGGTAAGATCCATTTTGTATTTACCTCATTTGACTTGTAACTTCTGTTATGAATAAGTAATTTTATTGTATTCATTGTATCCATAAACGAGACCCCAGTATCGAGCTTTGCACAACTTTCTGAGTGACATCTAGCTGGTGGGATAGCTTTAGTTTAAGGGTCTAAGTTTCAGCCTCGTTGGCCATGGCGTCATGACTGGTAAGACGCACTGATCGAATCGAGTCTTGTGGAATTGAGGCAAGGGTGATTTCAGCACATGACGCAACTACCCAAATGTTGCCCAGCGCATTGCATTGTTCTGATCATTCCAGTTTCTTCCCCAACTGCAATGTTTTCCCTAGTCATAAGAACTTCTGGAAAATTCAAAATATTCGACAGAGACTGGCTCGGGGATGACGTACGGTTATTTGGTTCTTCTATTACTCTCTTAACTTGTTTGCAGCGATTTTAATGTTCTTTGAAGATACCTGTAAAAACATTTTTTTATTGTTTTATTAGTTTATTCCCCAGAGGCTAATTCTATGAAGGGTTCAAACTGACGCGGGCTCTACGCGTAGTGTGCGCAAGTTGACGCGTATTAGAATAGAATAGAATGGTACATTTTAATTGTAAGTACAAAGTCACACCTAGGTCACACCACAGCCTACGTACGTGGTGACTACGCGCAGCTCACCTGAGCGACCAGCGCTTGGGGGCTGATGTGATGTGATGATGATGATGATGATGATTATTCGGAAGCGGTCAGTTGTGCAGGTTATATTATGGTGCGCAGACGTTCGCGCAAACGCAAGCGCACACACTTAGTCCTTGCCCTCCCCGGTTCAGTGGAACGGAGAACCGCTACGACTGAAGGAGAGGTCGGATGCAGTGTCTGGCCCGCGCCCTCTACCGTCGCCCTAGGCCATCCACCTTGCCGCTGAATCGCCGAGTCCGCCAAGCCCATTCGCACTATCTGCATTGGGTTGCCATTCTCGCCGAAACAGACTTTGTTTGTTAAGCAGGAGGGAGCTGCTAAGCTGCGCGGGAAGGAAGACTTTGTACTAACTCGCGGTGGACACGGGTAGTGATACTAGGCTGAACTGGCAAGTATCGAAAACAGCGGCGCATTATGTTATTGATATGACCGTCTAGTGCAATTTTGGAAAGTATACTTAAGTAAATACAATTTTTGCCCCATGGTAAATGCAAGACCATTACAAAATGAGAAATTGGATAGGTCAAGCAGAAGACTGCGATTACCTCTAAAGAAAACACCTTGCACTGCGCTTAGCAATAGTGGTAAGTATGGCAACTACCCTTCAATCGAGCCTGTATCCAGCAGTGGACTATTTTTGCTGCTGAAGAACAAGACGACATCTTATAATGAAAGACTTAAAACAACATTTTGTTTACTTACATCTCAAACGAAATTTTCTTTGCATATTTACCTACAAGTACCTAGGTACATTTTTTAATTATATTTTTTTATAAATGACTTACTTTCATAATTTTTTTGCATGATTTGCATGTTTATTATTATTAGTAAATGTATGTTTTATTCAAAGTTTTATTTTCTTTCATCCGAGATTTTATTCCTGTGTTTCATTCTATTATTTTCACAGTTTGACATTGTCAAAAATTATCAACAATCATGTCAACAATATCAAATTTTAGAAAAGTGTGTTTGTTTGTTTATTTATCTTTTCTGATCCTACACGTGTCGTTTCTGCTTCTAATTTTATGTTTTTTAGTACTATTTTATGTTACTTAGGTACTATTTTTGAGTGTAGATTGAAAAACTGAAAAGCGATATAGTTATTATTACGGAAAAACATCTAACAAACGTTAAAGAAATCCAAAAAAACATAGAGACGGTGTCTCACGACTCGATAATAATGTGCTACAAGATAGGAGAAGAAAAAATAATAAAACTGGATAAACATTGCTGGAAATTCTGGATAATTTTTGTCATATCTTACCCTAAATTAGTCCTGATACTTTTCGTCAAAAATGGTAAGAACGAGATAGGACATGATCGCAACTAAATTAATTATTTTTTTTTCAAAATAAGGCGACGACAATAAAGAATAGCGACTAAATTGACTAGAAATCGAGAAGAACTAAAAAATTACAAGACTTTGACATCTATCTGTCACCGTGAAATTGCAAACAACGCTAGATAATAATATATCTCGCTAAATTACAATCTGTCGACTCTCCCATTAGTTGTTCTCGGACATGACTCATGTAGCGATTACAGCCCAATTCATCGTCTAAACGTTTAAAAAACATTCAAACGCTATAAAAGCTTCGTTTACGAGAAAAAAGCCGCGTCTGTTGACCCGCCGATTCGCGCCATTTTATTCCGTCTGGTGGATCGCGACAGACAAGGGATTTGACCTTGTCCGATTCGCGGCATTGCGACAGACTAGAGGATATTATGAAGTAAAACAGTAAAACTGTCAACTCGCGTTCTGATTGGTCGAACCTCATGTATATCGCGCAGCCATGTTTATTTGACAGCTGATCGCCATTTCGATGGGTATCGAACGTAAACAAACAGTGCATATGAGATTATTTTCTTATTTAATTACTTTATATGAGCAATTTTCAACACGAAACTATAATAAAATGGAACAAAAACGGTTTGTTTACGTTCGAGAACCAACGAAAGCAATCAGATGTGAAACAAAGATGGCGTCGTTGGCGACATGATGCTCGACTTGACCAATCAGAACGCGAGCTGCGTAATCGTATCACATTTTCACGGATTTAGTTCGTTATATTGTAATCTACTGAAAAATTATACGTTAAATTGGAATACGTGTGAATGTGTTACAATATTTCGACAGATTATAATTTAGCAAGATAGATTATAATCCAGCGTTATATTCAATTTTACGGTGACATTTCCTTTTCTAACTCTGTTTGAAAGCCACAGCAGGCTAACTAAAGGTAAGTTAAGAGTATGTGAATCCCGAAAGGTTAGCATTGTATCGTATATTTTAATTTCCTCCGTAATACTTTATGCTAACTTAACTCTCCCGTGGGTGGGTGTCGTAAGGAGCGACTAAGGGATAAATTCATCCAGGGGTTCAATCCCTGGATGAATTTCGCAATCGCATTGCAACATCTTGCATTGCGCTCACCAACCCGCCTGCCAAGCGTGGTGAGTATGGCAAATACCCTCTACTTGGGGGAGGCCCATGTTCAGCAGTGGACTTTATTTTGGCTGTTATGATGATGATGATGAACTCCCTGATAACACGTTGGTAATAAAAGCTTGTTGTTGCAAATGTTCCAATGTAAAAGCATTAATCAAATTATCTAATCTTTGGCGTCACAGAACTTGGAGGGAACATAGGGGTCACACAAATCATGGTCGTTGTGTTGCTGGCAGAGTAAGATAGCACCGACTCCTTTCTTTTCGTGGAGGTCGGGTTGAGGGGTTAGTCCCTCCTAAGCACAAGGGCCTTGGAGTCTGACAAGTCATACTTAAACCAAAAAGGGGGTCTTTGTCAGGCGCGTGGTACAGACATTAACGGCACACTCCTTTAGCCAACTTGGCTCCACGTCCGCTGACTTGTCTTTCCTGCATATTCAATAAACAACAAGGTCCGGAAACCTGGCGTTTTGACTGAGTTTTATCAGTCATGGTCGCTGGAAGACTGTCGCGATAGGACCAGGTTAAGTACCTATTATGAATCAGGTCCTTCTTGTTTGGTTTCTTTACGAAATAGTGAATACCAGACTAAAACTGGATAATCAGCACCGTTACTAAGCCCACTAAACGCAAAAAAACAAATTGCTTGAGGAAGGTTTTTTTATACGTGAAACAAATTAAGGCGTGTAACGAACGGACGCATTATAAACGACCAAGACGTCTGGTTTGAGACCTTGGCGGCCAGAAGGTTGAGGCAGCATCAAACTTTTTCCGCCGTCAATACAAACCCATATACCTGCAGATGTGTGGCAGAGACTTCCGCTACAGCCACGAAAAAACCAGGTTACATGATTGATATGACATTGCTTAAATTGACTGAAATAGACACATCATCATCTGCCTGCCCTTATCCCAACTCATTTGGGGGTCGGCGCAACATGTCTTTCTCTTCCATTCATCTCTATCAGCCGTCAAATCTTCGTTAACACCTTTTTGTTTTATATCATCTTTTACACAATTATTTATCCAAACTTTTTTAGGCCTTCCTCTCCTTTTGCGACGTTCATGTTCATAACTTTTTTCGTCACATGATTTTCATCCCTCCTCATTACATGCGCATACCACGATAAACGGCTAACTCCCATCTTTTTTGTCAGTGGTGCAACTTTTAAACTTCCTCTAATATAATCATTCCTTATTTTATCCATTCTGGTCACACTACACATCCATCTCAATAATTGTCTTTTATTCGTCACCTTTGTAGGCTCAGAACTTTGTAGGCGTCACTCAGAACCGTACATGACGACAGGTCTCACTACTGTCTTGTAAATCTTGCCTTTCATATTCGGGGGACACTCACTGGGCCCGTGACCTGTCGCCATTTCATCCATCCTGCATTTATTCTGTGCTTGATAGTACGGTCTATCTCACCATCGCGTAGCAGAAGTGAACCGAGGTACCGGAAGTCGGAGCAAACTGGTAAGGTCATGCCATTCAGCGCTACCGGAGCATAGCCGGAGAGACCGCCGAAATGACAAAAAATTTGTTTAGTCTTCGTTCTGCTGATTTTCAGGCCAACATACTCAAGATTTTCCAGCCATTTTTCCAGTCAGCTCTGTACCTCATGTCCACTTTCACCGACGAGTACAATGTCATGGGCGAACATCATGCACCAGGGTACCTCTTCCTGTATGTCCGACATCAGAGCATCCATTATAAACAGGAAGTGGTATTTTGATTAGAAGGGGTTGGTCCTGTGCTACCAACAGCTACTGCGACCTTTTCAGATCTATTGTAGCTACAGGAAGTAGTAAGGACTCAAAGCCGACCCTTGGTGCAAGCCTTCACCAACACTAAACTAGATTAAACCACATTAAACCAACCTAACACAGATATAGACCAATGATAATAAAAAGAAGGGTAAAGCCGCGGGTAACCGCTAGTCTACATATGCATATACGAAGTTTTAATGAAACCTCAATCAATTGGTACATCTTTTGTTCAAGGCTAAATAATAGTAAAAATTGTCTGTGGTTACATATCTTGCCTTCCCTTCTAGCAGTTTGGTCGAGGGGGAAGTGACCATGTTCAGGTTAAACTCGCCCCGCGATCTTGCAAAACTGTATTTAGAGCCCTGGTTATGTTACCTACGTAGGTAAGCGTACAGAACAGTACGGCACTCTACAAACACAGTAATCGGCGGATCGATTCAATGATTAGAATGATATAGTAAAAACACGAGGTCAAAATGTTTGTTATCACTGGCTGGATTGGTCGGTACGAGAAAGAAATATAAAGAACGCCTCTTTGGTATATCGGACGATTCGCGGAGGGAACGTTAAACTCTGTCGGTTTTATTCGTCTCAGACCGCTAGACCACGGAGGTAGTCATACTCGATTATCCCCGTCTCGTGGACCCCCTTTTAAAAAACCCTCGTCTAATCCATCCCTGTACTCGAGTCTAGTTTCATGGTTGGAGAGAGAGCTGGTGGTCGGATGTATGAATGGTCGGACCGGAGGTAGATATAATATCTATGCTTCAACGTTAATTTTGGTGGGAATTATGTCTATTAAATTAAATAGAGTTAGAGTGAACAGAGCTTCAGGATCAGGATAAGTATTGAAGTGTAGGTAGGTACCCGTCTCATTTCTTGCATACATATGTATGTATATCACGCCTTTATCCCTTGCGGAATAGACAGAGCGCAAACCTCTCTCATTTCAGTGGCACCTCATGTTTTCTGAGTTTAAACTTTGAGTTTAAATTATTTTCTAAGACACCAGCAAAAGTCCAAAAAAAAATTTGCCGAAAAGTTCTGCTCAATTGTTTCGAACAAGGTTTCGAATGTCAACTTTGACTAGAATGTCAAGGAAACGTTGTATTTTCTACTTGCTTAAAGTTTTCGAGAATAAGTTTAGTGATCCCAAATTAGTGAGCCTTCTCCAACCGTAATAGGTATCTACTGTAAAGTTCAGCCTCCGTCGTGAGGCTGGCACCCACGTCCCTATTTCAAATCATTCTGTGTCTGAAGGAGGCTGAAACTTACAGAACCTTAGGTACTCAAAGAATGTGACAGTTTGGTATTTTAATTTTAAGCCCTTTTCAAGCTCGTTGATGTCTTTTGTTCTAAGAATTAATTTGTACTTAGTAGTTACCTATGTAGAGTGTCGCCCAAGAATCAATATCATTCATCACGTCATAGATATGTATGGGATCTGCCCACAGGTGTCGTAAAATCCTGCGTAAGGGGGATTGCCAAAAATGGCTACAATAGCCATAGCCACCAACGGGCGCATAAACGCCGACTGGAACAGGAGTAGAAGCAGTCATGACATGACCGACCGAAATCGATCGGACAGATCATCATCATCAAGATCCATTCCCAGAAATGCTTTCAGCCCTTCAAGCGTTTCCTTACCCACAACTCTACTCTTTGACAATACTCTTTCCTTTGAGTAGATTTTACTGCGCTCACCAACCGCCAACAGTGGACCGTTGTGCTTTGTTGACTATTGATGATGGTGGTTAATGAATGATACTTTTTTTTCAAAGTTTATTCTTATCCTCAATTATGGTAACCCAACTTTCACCAATTTTCTGAAAATATAAAGAAAAATACCTATCTACAAAATAATAATGATCATGATATGAACCTTCGGGCGTTCAGAATTTGTATTGTCATGTTTTTCCATTGCGTTTTTCCTATACGACGACAAAAACTGTGCGATATACCTACCAGCAATGTAAACAAACTATCCATTTTATCTTTATTTATTTGATGTGATTGTGACGAAAAGAATCACCCATGATATAAACATGGCAACAGTTGGTAGTGGTGTCTCTTTCTGTCGTACACGACTGGATATTTCCGTCCTCTTCTAGTGGTATTACAGTAGCAAGTACCATAAAAACAGCTGTTTTTATTTTGAGAGGGTAATTTTTATTTGCTTCGGTCGGCTAGCTTAGCGCAACAGGTAGAAACATACCTACCATAGATAGAAATTATATGTAGAGCCATGTTTAAAATGTAGGTAATACCACAGTAATACAAAGGTATTAATTTAATTAAGGCCTAATTAGGTATTTATGATTAATTTACTTTTGACACATTGATCTATTACAATACAATACCTAGGTACTAGCGACCGCATGACATAGCATTTCGTGATCTAATTAATTAAATACCTAGGTAGGTAATTGGGAAAACTAGCAATCTGTACAATTCCTAGAACAAATAGAACAAACAGCATCTAGGTACCTTCTGCCTAGTACCTACCTACTTACCTATCTAAGAATGAATCATACCTACCTATTTTTAATACTACCAGCTAGTCTAGTAATGAATAAAAAGCAGCCTAGCTTTATTACAGTTATATGAAATGTAGCAACATTCTGACGTCTGACGTCATTCGAAATTAGCTAAAGAAATGTTGTCAGAATCGAGACTAATAAATTCCCATTTCTCTAAAGATTAGGTACTTTATTGTTATTACCCTAGGAAAAGTCAAAATTCACCTCTCTCTCTCTCTCTCTCTCTCTCTTCGTGTGGGACATCGAGTCGTTCGACGACCCGATGAACCGTGGAACGCATATTACCTACTAGTACCTGCCTAGGAAGGTAGGTGCCTACCTGAAATTTTCTCGACTGAACATTATAGGCGCCTAGGCGGGTGCGCTCTTTGTGCAACAAAAATTGTACGACGAACATAACGCGTCACGTTTTGTGCAGTAAATAATTGACGACAGTGACGAGGATGCTCGGGGTGAATATTTTTTAACGCGAATTCCTGTGTTGCACTTTTCTGTTGTGAATGTGGTTTACGCGACGTTTTTTACGCGGAAAGCAATAGGCGACAAATAAAATGCACTCCGAGAATCGGTGTCAAAAGTTACTGTTGACATGAAATACTTGTTGCATGTTTTCTACTGCTCAATCTTCATGCGCTCCGAAATTGTGCAACCCGAGAATTCGTGCTAGCTGTCATTCGTTTTGTTTTTAAATTTGTTAGAGATGAACCATCGCCGTTGATCGTAAAAATCGATAATCATATTTTAAATTGGGGATTCGAATAGCGTGTCGTTTCTGGCACATCGCCGGCCGCTGCCGCGGCACGCTCGCTCCGCTCGCTCGGCTCGTGCGTTGTGGTCGAAGTTCTAACCTAACCTAACCTAACCTGGCGCTTTCTGCGCCAGGTTCGGTTAGGATAATACCTAACGGACCTATAAACTCGAAACTACAACTTACCGTTTGAGTACATCTCTAGTAAAGTTCAATGACATGACACCCAAATTTCGGGTTGCATTTTTTGTGCTGCATTTTTCTGAAGCGCTTCGAGAATTGGTGTTTCTTCTAAACATGATCTTTTTACTGCATTTTCCATGACGCGTTTTATTTCCTGCATGAATTTTGACATCAATTCACCAAGCGCTTCAAGAAAATGCAGAAAAAACTCGGCGTCACTAAATATGCAGTCCGAGAATTCATGTCAGGATTACGTGAATTCCAGTACTGCATAATATTTGACGCGAATTATTTAGTGCACATTTTCTGTTGCGCATTGTGGCAGCCCGCCTAGGCTGGGTAGAATGGTAGGCTGCTGGTAGGTTTTAAATAGATTTATCTAGGAGTTTGGCAAAAATATTGATTCTTGAAAAGATTCAATTTATTTTGTTATATTTCCTTGAATAGATGGTGAAAGAAAAGATTAAAATAATTTTCGGTTTCTCGGTGGTATCCCAACTCTCAAGATAGGCGTCCATCTTGGATCAACAAACGCCCAGCCAATCACGAGCGAGTGCGGGGGCGGCGCGCGATTTGACCACTTGACACAACAAGCGCAACACGAGATGAAGTTTTGATTTGATTGCTTGGTGGGTGACATCTTGATTTTTTTTGTACCTACCTACATTCTACCTAGGAAGACAGGAATAGGTAGGAAGATTTTGAAGGCGGTCTTTTTGAAAAATATCTGACCTTAAAGAAATTAGGCATTAGCCAAATATTAGTAATTATCTTCTTTTGTTTGGTTAAGTACCTACAGTCAATTGAATACCAAAAATTTTAAAACACTTGGTTAGGGCGTCGGCAGTACTGAGTACTGATGCCGAAGGTCGCAGGTTCAAATCCTGCCTGCGGTGAAAATTTTCCAAAAATAAGTACAGTCAGTCGAGCTCAGCTCAGTCAGGCTAAACAAATGAAGCACTGTAGACTGTGGTAAAAACTTACAATCAATCCTAGATGAGCTGTACCTAGAGGTAATTTGTATTTGTACCTTATTTTACTTATACCAAAATAGAACCTAACTACAGCCACAGAATACATAATAGTACCTACAGCTATGAAGATTGTCTATCAAAACAAAATATTTCCAAAATACCTACCTACCTGCAGATCCAAATCTAAATTTCCGAAAACGGCGATCATCTGGAAGTTGACAGAATGCATTGCTGCGTCAGCATGACGACGCCAGCCAAATAAATACCGAATCGACAGAGCAACAGACAGCGTAGCAACGATGTGTGATTTTTTTAGATAGAAGCGCCATGCCTCGTCAACATGATAATAGCGGTCTGGCAACGTCGCGCGCTTCTCACCTGGCTGGCCTACCTGCGCACTGTCAACCAGGGGGGCGAGTGAACGAAGCGACGAGATTCGAAGCGAGCGCCAGTCAGTCGATTCACCGAGCCGGCCGACGCACACGCTCGTCTCGTAAAAACCTTTACAAACCCTCAAATTATTACATCAATCGTACTAATTAACAAATCGAATCAACAGACTGTGATTTACCTGTAAACTCAGTGATAATTACTCAAATAAGTGCGCAAGCGACTGTTCCGTGTTCGATTTTCGAATCGTACGTTGACACCGATCAGAATTTCGGGTTTCTACAGTGACTGGATGAACTAGGTTAGGCAACATTCGTGATTGTTCAATAGTAGATGTGTTCAGTGAGTTAATTCCAGATTTTCACCTGCAGCGGAAACGGCTTACGTAGACGAGTAGCGGTAAACGGTAAAACGGCGGTCGAGTCGCACGCGAGCTGTTGAGTAACCAGCCGCCCGGTTTCTAAAAAAACGCGTTCCGTACACAAACAAACTTCAAGGCTTTTGAGTGAATAGAAAAGAAAGTAGAACTTACCTACACGTGGTTTGTGACAAATTATGCGTAATTGTCAGTGAGGCAGAGTAGTTTCCCCGGTGGTAAGCAGTGCATGGCGCGATGATCAGCGGAGGCTGGGTTTGTGCCCTGCACGTAAGGACGGGCGGGCTAGGAGGCGCCGCGCTCGGGTCTGATGAGGAAGAGATCGTCTACCTCGCCTACATCGTCATCGATGTTCTCACCAACCAGGTAAGCTAAAGAATAAATAAAATAACACAATCTTCAACCAACTTCCTACTTACTTAAGATTTCCCTTAGTAGGTAGCTAGCATTCGAAGGCAAATAGAATGACATGTGGCAGGCAACCATCAGATCGAGTACAAACAGTGAGGTACTAGATACTAGATGTATTACCTACGCCCTACCTACCTACTACCAATACTACCAATGAGAAAACGGGCAAAGATACCTATACAGTACTATTACCTACCTACTATTACTATTCTGTGCCTATACCTATAAAATATAAAGCTATTTATTTATTAAAACCTACCTGAGTTGTACCTATGACAACATTGACAACTCACGGAAACCATCTTTGATGTCATATTCGAAAATCGAATTCAAATAGGTAGGTAGGTATTCCAAATTTCTGCTACGCAGATGGGTCCGGCCGTTATGCCCCCTAACCCCGTTGCCCCCGGCCACAATGCCCCCGTATCGAAAAAAAGGCACTTGATGAAGTACTGTTAAAGTCAAAAGTGTTATTCCAATACATACCAAGACATATCTACACACAGTAGGTGTAACGAAAATAAAATCAATATGGAATAGGTGTCAGTATTAAATAAAAAAAGAGTACAAGTACAAATACAAAATTCTTTATTCAATTTAGAATATAAAATATTACTTATTGATAGTCAATATTACACAGAAATGAATTAGTCATTGTAAAAAGGAGAAATTTGCAAGGCACTATTTTATCCTTTTTATAATAATTTTTTATTCCTAGTATAAACGCGGCTCGGGCGGGATAAAAAAATAAAAATAAAGGCACTGCCTCGGGGCTGGTCAGGCTAACCACACGGCATGTAAATTTATGCCTCAACGACCAGTAAGTGAAAGCGTATTGTTAGTTAGTGTTAAGTAAAATCACAACATTCGTATATTGTTTATATTAGTAGTAAATTTTGATGTAGGCGTAATAATGTTATTCAACTACCATTTTCAGGATAAAAAATTACTATTAAATAAAAATATAAAAACAAAACAAAGTAAGTAATTGACTTTAACAATTTTTAATCACAGGTTTCGCCTATTCATATTAAGTCAGCACTGGATAACTGTCTTAATACATTTTTTTAGCAATCTCTGCTAAAATCGTGTTGTTGGATGACTCTTTGTTCAATTCAAAAAGGGAGAGGGTGATTGCTAATATTATAAGTCCAGACACTATTTAAAATAGGTAAATAAATGCATAACACTTTTATATTCAACAGTACTTCTTATTTTTTTCGAATCAGGGGCATTGTGGCCGGGGGCATTGAGGTTAGGGGGCATAACGACCAGAGCCACGCAGATGAGTGCCGCTTCGGACATTTTTATCCTTCTTATTGTAGCTAGGTAGGTAGGTAGGTCCTAACCTACCTAATTTGATGGGGACTGATGGTGATCATGACCATTCTGCTATAAATAACATCACCATGTCGTTTCTATGGAAAATAACAGCGCTATACGACTAGCGGTTTTAGTAATATTTTAATTAATTTCATCGTCAATTTCTTAAACATGTTAGAAATCTAGCGACTAGCATCTAATTTACACGTGTCTGTCATTTTTTTAGGTGTGTGAAATAGCGTAAGTAGAAAGGAAGGTCCTAGACTTTGTGTGTGGTCAGAATTAGGTAGGTACCTAACGTATTTAACACCTACACTTTTGTAGGTAGGTACAATCGATAGGTAAAATATTATCCTATGATTCTTTACCCGAGTGCCTCAGAAGGCCTCTTTCTAAAGTCGGGTAAAAATGGAGTATAGGTCTTATATAGTCGGCGCGCGAACTGATTGCAGGCGCTGTCAAAGAAAATGTATGACAGGGCCCGCGATCAGAGGTCGAAATATAGGTAGTTATTTACGACAGCTTTCCGCCGGCTTGTTTTGTATGGAAATCAATTTCGCAGGCCTTTCGTTCCTGTTTCGTCCCAAGCCCTGTCGAGACATCAAATAGAGTTTGACAAGTCATTTCTATATAGAAAACATGTCACGTCATCAGAATTTGTCTATCTGTATCGATCTAATTTCACTGACACTGGTTGAATTGCTTATCATGGCAAAAGCCATAACCAAAAAGAAGAAGAAGGGCTATGATGATGTGTTTTCGTCACTCCGATCGCGCGGACAGCAGATACGCACTAGAAGTTAAGGTATCCTTGCACTGGCTGGTTCCTCTCAATAACTTAAAACCGTCCAAAGTTGATCCCTTGTTATCTGATGCATATGTGAATTGTAAAATGCCTACCTAACTTTAGGTAAGTACATTTGTTCATTCAGAGCATTCCAATGTTTCGTTTTTAGGGTTCCGTACCTACAGGGTTAAAACGGTAACCCTATTACTGAGACTGGTGTATATCTGTCCGAACATCTGTTATCATCTCATAAAGCTGTATCTTATAAACCGTGATAGTTGGATAGGTAAAGTTATCAGAGATGTATTTTTTTTTTCTGTTGCCGATCTAAAAGTTTGAATAAAATAAAAATTGAGGGCGTTTCCCATGCATTTTTTATACATTATGGTACGGAACACTTCATACGCAAGTTGGACTCGTACTTTGCCGATTTTTATATAATTGTCAGTCTATTACGATTCGTTTGTGCAGTTGTAGGTAATGTTGCTTCGATTATACATATACCTGTTTGGTAGTTAACTAATCTATGACTCAAAACTTATACAGTGTAATTTTTAAAAAATTTGTACATCCTCTACCCAGGTACCTAATTGAACTACCTACCTCTACCTACTCAAAACTTTAGAAAAAATAAGAAAATATGTAGTTAGGCGTGAAACACACATAACGTCCGTTTGTGCATTATTTTTACGTAGGGCTATTTTATTATTTTTCATCCCCTCTATTCAAAAAACTACGCTTTGGTCGCACATAAGTGGGATTAAAGTAGGTCATTTAATCCCAAGGGATTAAAATTCATTTGAATTTGGAACACAAATATTTGCAGCCAATCAATCGAAAATTTACTACTGATGGGTTTTTTCTCTGCAACACTACCTGTTATCTGCTATTTAATTGAGTATTTTACACCTAGTTGTTGCTCATAAAAGACCTAATTCCTAGCAAAATTTGAAATTAAAAAGTAATGTGTCAAATTTTATTTTTCTTTTGGCGCGTTAACTGGCCGGCAATGGACAACAACAATATAACCTCACAATTGCAATAATATGAAATGAAATGTGTGATGATGATAATGATTTTGTAAATATTGGATGTTTATAACGCAATTTATGGGATGTATTGTAAAATAATAGCAAGCTTTATAGAACTTCGCAGATTAAGTAAGTATTTATTGTTTTTCTCATAGAGGGGGATGAAAAGTAGTATGTATCACTCGGGTATAAAGTTATTTATTCTCGGGCGACTTACATTGAATCCCTCGCTTCACTCACGATTCTACTTTAAAATCCCTCGCTACGCTCGGGATTTTACTCTAGAATCCCTCGTTCCGCTCATGATTCAAAATAGCGCCCTCGCCCTAAATATATCACTTTATTCCCTTGTTATAAAAACTTCTATATTAAACTTAATGCACAACTGTACAATGGCGGACTTAACACTAAAGGCGTTATCTCCCAGTCTACCTTAGGGCATGTGGAAAAAAACAGGGCAGGTGCAATTAAAGTATTGAAACTTTACCAAACAAGTGCAATAATAATCATGCAAACAAAAGTACCTACCTATAATCTATCGCATGCGTAAGACAATTCGTTTTCATTTTGACATTTTTTATTGAATAAATACATTTTCGTTTAGACAAAAATAAAACATTCGTTTTGCCACCTTATACGAATTTTTATGTCAAACGGTTTGACATAAAAATTCAGTTTGATATAGAGTATTTGTTTGAGAATAAGGTCGAAATCAGTATTGTCCTTACGCATGTTTTACGCAACGCAAAAATAACGCACGCTTTACGCATAAGACAACCAGTATAGGTACTATGTAAGTAGGATGATGTGGTTCTACATTTTGGAGAATTAGTAGGTACCTAAGATGGCCTTTTTTGATAGAAGGTAGATTATGTCATGTCATATCTAAGTATTTTATTTATTACGTTTTTCTACAAAATTGGACGTTTTATTTTAAACCTGTTTTTATTTTGATACCTTTTATATTCTTTTGGAATCCCTACTACGATTCGTTTGCGTTTATCGATTTATTTATCAATACCTAATCAGAATCGCAAGTACAAACTGTTTGCAAATAAAAAATCACTGCAAAAAACTGATAAAGTTTCTGTAATGTTTGTTCAGAAACACGGATATTCCAAGTTTAAATGTTCTATTGATGTTTTTAGTGTTGAAAAGCCTTGACGTGCGTGTTTTTAGTTTTTAATCATCTTTTTACCAAAATCGTACGAGTATAATTGATTATCAACATATCAGTAATCGAGGAAGTTATTATTTTTGTTGTAGGTCGGCATGACACGATTACAGTCAGCAATAGCATGGCTACAAAAGTGCGTGTATACGTACGCAGAATTTCAGATTGATTAAATATGACATCGTATCAACATCGTACGTAGATATAAATCTTTCAATTATTATTTTGTTTATTTTCCGCACGAGTTGTCATATACCGTACAGTCCGCTTCACGCGCCGTTTTCCTAAATTACTTTGTGCTATTTCTATTACCTATGTAGATTTTTTTTTCTATGCTGAATGGCAATTCGTCCCGTATCTGCTATCTGTCCACTGTCCATCTGCAACGTTCCGTTGTACGCAAGTAGCGCTGACCCGTTTGAGCAAACTTTCGCCCATATAAGGTCGAGTCAACGACTTGCTGATGTGTTGTAGAAATAGCGTGTGAGTAAAGACGGCCCTTTGCGTACAGAACCGTAAAAAGCGCATCTTTTGACGTTACGTACTACGCAGCTGTCCACTGTCCATCTACGTTCCGTTGTACGCAAGTAGCGGTGACCCGTTTGAGCAAACTTTCGCCCATATAAGCTCGAGTCAATGACTTGCTGATGACTTCTTGTGTATGTAAGTATGTAGATGTAGCTCTAGCGGGAAAAGCTTGTGGAATGCTTTTTAAAGAAAGGTCGTTTGAAAGTTACTTACTTTATTTTTACAGTTTACCGCGTACACGAAATGAAGAAATTATCACACAACACGTCAGCTTATTTATATTTAGAATTTTATTACACCTTAGACAATATTTATCCGCACGCTTATCTCTTATGATCCTAAAATCCGCGACTGTCTATAAGTACAGTCAAGCTCACGTCCTGTTAAACATTGAACCGCCAATATAAGTCTTATGCACGCGATATATGAAAGGTCCAAAGTCCAAACTTCTAACCCACCCTGAGCTTGATCTTATGCCCAAGCTCCACAGAGGAAACGGGCGATGGGCGATGCGACGCGCAACATGACATCTATCAGACAAGCGATAGCCATCCGTTATCGATGCAACACACGTCTCACGATATGGAAACAGTTTCGAGTGTTGCGATGTCGCATGAGAAAATCTCCGACGATCTCTTGTTTGACAGATGCTATATTACGTCTCACGCCTACTTACTCTATGAAGCTTGCGACCAAGAAGGGTTCAAATTCCGAACTGTCTAACCCAGCCCTAGTTTTTAGGGTTTCGTAGTCTACTAGAAACCCTTATAGTTTCGTCATGTCTGTCTGTCTGTCTGTCTGTCTGTCTGACTGTCTGTCTGTCTGTCTGTCTGTCTGTCTGTCTGTCTGTCTGTATGCCGCGCCCTCATATCTTCGTCAGTTTTAGAGCTATCGACATGAAATTTGGTGAGAAGATAGATCGTGTTTACCCAAATAAAAAAAAGTTAAGAAAAAAATATTTTAAATGTTTTTTGGACCCCCTCCCATACAAGTGAAAGGGGGGCAAAAATTTTTTTTTTTTTCTTCTGCAATATTAAGTAGGATATCGTTGAATAGGTCTATTAAAACTAAGGTGAGGTTTCTTTGAAACAAAGTCACTAAAATGTTTCTGTCACGAGATATTTGCTTTTAAGACTATCGTTTAGTGACATGGCTCGCGCGAAATGCTTTTTCCACATTTTATGTGCTATCTCGACTCCGGCGCGGCAAGCACCCACACATACAAAACCTTACGCACACATCAACGCGCACCAGACCATACCGGACGGCCGCGCCATGCGGCAGCGGAACATTCATTCATTACGATTTGAATCCTAGAATTTCACGAAACCGACCAGTCAGAGAGAAAACTAACCCAATAATAAAATTATATATTTTATTCTGTTTCAAGTAATTACTTTTATTAATCGTTTAATTCATTCATTAGAAAAAATAAACTTAGTTTTTTATAAAAAATAAATAATGAAATATCACACCATAACATAGAAATAAATAATACAATATCATACGTCAATTTGCGAATAACTGGAAAGTGGCCGACAGCTAAACAAACCGGCACATTTACCCTATACACGAATAGTTGATAAGACCGAGGGGTGTTGGATCATTTTTGTCATTTTGCTTCGTAACATAAAATTCTATAAAGATAATTCGAATTTGATTACACAAATAGATACTGAATTTCATAAGCTTTCAAATGATGTACACTTTAGAAGTGTAGGTAAGTGTAAAGTCTTTAATAAAAACTCACCTTTAGTTGAGCAAGTCATTTTGATCCAACACCCTCATACCGAGGATTGTTGGATCAGGTACAGAGGGTGTTGGATCATTTTATGTTAATGTCATGTATTTAAAAATTTAAGTGTATTACCTCAAAATTAACCAAATAATTCATTTCAAAGAATTAACTGGGGCACAGTAGTGCCTACTATCTGGGGGCACAGTAGTAGAGAACTACCTACCTTTTCTCGAAGTACTTCGTAGTTTTTTTAAACTCTCATAACTTTAGTTTTCGATATGTTACTGGCCAAACCCGATTTTAGGATAAAATAGTTTTCCTAGGCCAAAGTAGTTTATCCTACATGCGGTTGGATAAACCGGTATAGACTAAGCTCAACCGGTCCGTCCGATGGCCGATAGGAGAAACTAGTTAATCCTAGGCTGAACTAGTTGAGCCTAAAATTAATAAGTACACTTCAGGATAAACTGGTTGGGCTTAGTTAAAATTGGTTAAGGCTACAGTGACGTAGCTCTAGAGGGTAAAGGGTTACGTCGGTCATCCTGGAGACATCGGACACCCTGGAGACTCGAACACCCTAGAGGGTGGGGTGTAGCATTGGACACCCTGAAGGCTCGGACGCCCTGGAAGGACGCCCTACAGTGAGGTACTACGTACACCCTGTAAGGCTCGAACACCCTGGAGGATGCGGGGTAGCGTCGGACACCCTAAAAGCTCGGACGCTGCCTGCCGTGGGCTGGGCTCCCACAGACCAACGACACCTGTGATGTGACAGCTGGTGAGAGCTATCGGTGACAGCGACGTTGCAAGTGCTCGCATCAGGACCTACAAGGTGACCTACAAGGTGCCTTCAGGGTGCCCGAAGCTACCCTGCACCCTCCGCTTTACGCTCTATCTAGAGCTACATCACTGTAGGGCGTCCCTCCAGGGCGTCCGAGCCTTCAGGATGTTCGATGCTACACCCCACCCTCAAGGGTGTCCGATGTCTCCAGGATGTCCGACGTTACCCTCTACCCTCTAGAGCTCCGTCACTTTAGCCTTAATCATTTTTAATTAAGCCAAACCAGTTTATCCTGAAGCGTATTCATTAATTTTAGGCTTAACTAGTTCAGCCTAGGATTAACTAGTTTCTCCTATCGGCCATCGGACGGACCGGTTTATCCTAGTCTATACCGGTTTATCCAATCGCATGTAGGATAAACTACTTTGGCCTAGGAACAACTATTTTATCCTAAAATCGGGTTTGGCCAGTAACATATCGAAAACTAAAGTTATGAGAGTTTAAAAAAACTACGAAGTACTTCTAGAAAAGGTAGGTAGTTAGTAATCCTAAAATCGGATTTGGCCGGTAACAGATATACCATATGGATCAAACTCTCAGGATAACTTGTAAATAGTAAGCGTAATAAACATGCAATGTTTCAATTACATAGCTTTGACTTTTGATTTTATGTAAGGTCAGGTAGGCAACAGTAACTCGGATTTCTTCAATCAATAAAATTTTATAGAAAACTTTGAAGTATCAAACTGAAATTCATATCTAGGATGTATTGATTATTACTCTTTCGTTTTGCATCATCATTTTTTACAATAACACGACACTTAGGGCACCAGACATATATTTCTAGAAAAAAGAAATGTGAGTCACTGTGTACCGGTACCTACACAGACTCAACCCCTGTGGTACACATTGACTCTAACAATTTATATGGACTTGGCAACCCTGTCGTGCATGTATAATTTTTATTTAAACTATGCATTTTTATCAATTATATATGTCAAAGAATTCTTTTATATCAATACTATTGCCATAAGAAATATTTAACAATTTTCTGTTAATGTTTCTAAAAATAGAGAGATGAGCCAGTACTGAATGTTAGAGTCACTGTGTACCACTTAAATTTGAGCCAGTGTAGACGCCGACGCTATTTTGAAATAATAAGCTACAATTAATATTACCAGACTTCTCTAAGAGCTAGCAAATCTGAAATGAGGATAAAAGTGAAAGTGAAAGAGAAATTGGTAATGAAAATGAAAACAACATACATAAATCACGCCTTTAGCCCTTGTGGGGTAGGCAGAGCGTCAACAGCCGTAAAAATACGGTCGTTGTCGCCACGTCTGACAAATATTTGAGGGCCGTCTTAGCTATTGTCGTGTATCACTATAGTGACAGGTTGTCAGCCTGTCGCCTAAAATTGCAATACACGTCAAACCCTCGAGTCCCTTAGTCGCCTCTTACGACACCCACAGGAAAGAAATGGGGTGATGCTATTCTAAGCCGGCATCACACAACATTCTAAGCCGGCATCACACAACAAAACGAAAACAAAACGTTTATTAATAACGTATTCGGTTACAAGTCACAGCACGTGGTGCCTTTGAACATATACTTACACCTGGCTGGCACAACACGCGTGGTGTTCGTGTACGTCTATGAAAATAACCATACAAAATTTTACCGAGGGGATGAAAAATGGTGCCAGTTTGAAAAAAAAACTGAGATAAAACCACAGATAAACAAGACTTACCAGTGGTGCCATTTGAATCCTTAATAATAACGGTTTCATATCGTATAAAACTTAAATGAAAATATAAAAGCACCTCCAAAATATTAGACTGACAAATCAGCAAAAAACTTACTTTTGACGATGATCCAATAAAAACAAAACGGCGCGCTATTAGTCAGGGACGCTAACTAAGGGGTTAACAAGGGGCAGAAAGAGGCACACTTGCATCGTAGTCTGCTCGTCAATGCTTCTACTTTTCGAGAAAATAAAGCTGATCCAACACCCCTCTGATCCAATACGACTCCGTCTCTCATACTTATTACTCTCATCTATACATATAAAATTGTAAGTAAATAAGCTAAGTAAAGGAAAAATGAAAATGATACGAAAAAATGGTAGGTAGTGCCCCCGTGCTTCACGTGCCTCGTCTTGGTGGGGGCACTGTCGTGCCCTCAGATTTTCCGATGACATATCGTCACATCACCACGTCTGTCATATTTTTGAAGGCCGTCGCAGAAAATTCGTGTATTACTATAGTAACAGGTGGTTAGCCTGTCGCCCAAATTTGTAATACATGTAACCCTTGAGTCCCTTAGTCGCCTTCTACGACACCCGCGGGAAAGCATATTCTAAGCATAATAATAAAAATATATTAAAATAATATACGATACTTTAACGTACACATTCATAACCCCCACTAGGACCCCATCCCTGTCACGAGGTAACGGGGTGGACATAAGTGCACAGAAACACCGTAAAAAACACCTATACTTGGGAACAGAACAGATACTTCATACCGATCATTATTATTTTTGTCGATATTATCTCAAAATCCCAACTCTATTATCGTATGTATCGATGTTACTATCGTACATCCCTAATGTACGTTTACTTACCGTAACCCGCCCCCCATCCCGATTGTGCGATAGGGACAGTTGCAGGCTTCCTGAGAAATTGTCTCGAAAGCAGGGCAAAATCGAGGTACGGGCGTTAACGTTTTACTACCCCTAAACTTCAACCGAATCCTATAATTTTGGTCTTAATCGCTTAGGTATGAATTGAACTAGGTTTGTACGTTTAGTTTTTAACCAAATTGTCTATAGTTTTATAATTAAACGTGCTCAAACATGAACATCTTTCATAACCGAAAAAGTGTACTTTGGGACCTTATTATTTCAGAAAGTATTATTAATATCAAAAAAAGAAAAACGTATAAACCTAGTTTTTGTTGGTCTCAATAAAATATCAAAAAATCAAATCCATTGGTTACCGATAAATATGATAAAAACGTTAACGCTTTTTGTATGAAAATTTACAGCTAAACGATCCTCTTAAAAAGGGCGTTTTTGACCCATAATTTGTTCCAGCTGTAACTTCTAAAGTATAAACGCAAAAAATTTGAAATAAATATGGAATATAGCTTACAATCTGAAGTTACAATGAAAACTATAACAAATATTGTACCTTTAAAGGTTTCAGAAAAAATTGAGTTTTTCTATTTGCGGTTGGTCATCATACTGCTGCTAACAAACCAGCAACAAATTAAGTTTGTAATGCTGAAAAACCTGATATTTAAACGTTGACTACGAAACCCTATTTGTGGGCGTGTCTGACACGCTCTTGGCCGGTTTTTTATACTTCGGCTGTTCAGACGCGGAATTTTCGAAATTTATGAAATACAGGGAGTAACCGAAAGGGTAGGTATAACAAGCCGAAAGAAGGTCAAGGTACTCATGAAACTGGGGGAAAGTTGTTCAGTTTTATGAGTACCTTGACCTCCTTCCGGCTTGTTTATACCCTTTCTGTTACTCCCGGTATAATGAATATGGCGCAAAATCTTTGATGCCATATCCAAACAATTTGAAAGTCGGCTGAATTCTATCAAACATTTTTTCTATTAAATGACAATGTGCCAATATAGAATAATACTACGGCGAGTAAATACAGTTATCAAATCATAAGCCGAGACTGACTGATAGGAGATAGCAGTTTTATCAGATAACATATGTTCACACATGAGGTTGATAAATACAGCACGTGAAATTGTTAGAAATACGAAAAATATTTGCAAGTCAATGGTCCCAATGACGTAACTGTCAAAAATAACAATTTTAGAATAGCGCTGTCACTTTTAATGAAATTGGCTTAGATAAGGATAGTAGTAGACATCATAGACCATATTTAGTCATGTCTTGTTGTCAATAAAATGTCTATGGTTGCTCCGTTTCGCAAATTTTCTTCTATGTTTAGCTGACATCTTTTTGATAGCCGCCTGATTTTGACAGATGACAGAGAGATAACGCGTAAAATCGTAGACAATTTAGTTGAAATTACCTCCTATCCTCCTGTGCATGACAACTTGCAAAGTAGAGAAAAGTAGTAGCATAGTAGAGAAAAGTTTTGGAACCCCTGCAAGGTATTTATCAAGAATTTATTTATTTCTTTGACATTTGCGCCTCATAATCTTTATTAATTATTGCTGATATTGTGCTATCATATCAAATTGCATTAACTTTGTAGATGGCCTTTGGACCCGGCTTAAAGTCCTAATACCCGGTTACGTCAAAAAATATTGGATTTTGTATCAAAATAATACCTTTGTATCAAAATAATACCTTTGTATCAAAATAATACCTTTGTTTATTGCATATTTTTATCTTTGGGTACATACCTATCTTAGTACATCTAATCTATACTGAATTAAGCTTAACAGCTTTGTCATGCTTAGGTACAAGTATTGTGTGCGTGGTGCCGGCTTAGAATAGCATCACCCCATATCTTTCCCGTGGATGTCGTAAGAAGCTGTGTATTGCAATTTTAGGCGACAGGCTGACAACTTCTCAATATGTTGAAAAGTCTTCCGAATGACTCTCAAACTATTGTCAGACGTGCATGGGGAAAATAGCCGCTTTTTACAGCCGTTTACGCTCTGCCTACCACGCAAGGGTTATAGGCGTGATATATGTATGGAACAAGATTTTTAGGTCTAGTTTTCAAACTGGTTAAACTACTGCACTGAATTCCAAAGAATGAATAAATTATACGGATATAAATAGAGATAATCATGTCAAACAGTTCTAAATTCTTAGACTGAGTTATATGTAGGTAGTGTATTTCTTAAATTGTAAGAATGAGATATTACCTACAACCCTCGAAGAAAATCTTGACAATGTCAAATTAAAGTAGTCTTATTAAGGTATCACTGCGACAACGAAGTGAGTTTACGGTATTTTGGGATTATTTGAATGCGACGTAATTTTTTTCCGCTTAACTTGTCATATTTTACCAATGTAATGTTTACAATTTGACGGCTTCTTCATACAACAAACTGCATGCGTCAAGGGCTTAATTTAACTTTGATCCTTAGGGCAAGTTGTTCAGTTTAACCTGTTGATCTTAGCTTTTTCGGGAAAGTGGGTCGTTTGGTACCACCCTGTCTACAATAGGATCTATAGGACTTATAGATGGGTTTTATAGGATTTACATCAGGTGATGGTAATAAATAATTAAGCAGAAACATCCGGATTCTAAAATTGAATAAATCCGTGTATGTAATCTGCTTTTATTTATCATTAATTCACTTCTTATCATAAGATGATGTAATACGATAACAATTAATGATAATTTAATGATAACAGCCCCCACTGACCTCGATTTTTATTATTATTTTTTTTTATTAATCCGCCTTCCTCCGCCTTATTAATCCGACTTGCCTGTCTGTGTATACGAGAAATTCTGTAGTTGATAGCATGCTATCCACCTCTATAAATAACCGTGTGGTAGCAGCTGAGAATATTGCCACCCCTATACCACTCTGGGTGTTTCGTTAAAGGCGACGTAGAGTTTTTGCCTTCGGCTGAATATCTGTCGACTATGGATGGTCAACCAATACCACCTACTAATAAATAGCATTCCCAAAGATGGTGACGTTAGGAATGCGGGCCGTCATAAAACATAGCCAAATCATTTAACTACATGATTTTGTTCAGGTTGTCAGTCTGTCGCCTATTTTAATACATAGAAACGGTCGAGTCCCTTTGTAACCTATTACGACACGCACGGAGCATTCCCAGGGAGGGTTGACGTCTGGTAGGCGGCCGGTCGTAAAATTGAGCCAAATCCTTTGCAACACGATTTTGTATTCAACAAAACGTGTTGCGCTGACCTCAAGTAATTGGGATAAGGGCAGGAAGATGATGATGACGGGTAAGAAATGAGGTGATGCTATTCTAAAACTGCATAACCTAACATTCCAAGGTTGGCTATTATAACTATTATACCTACTGAAAAACGTTAGATGGAGCTATAGGATCATGAGATGATGATGCGACAAAAATTATGAAACCATAATGAAACCTCTGCAATAGTATGAGAACCTATTGTTTTACTCTGCACTAAGTTTTCCTATATTTAGGAATGTCCTAGCTGCTGCAGGTACAAAGGAGAGATTTATATTACATAGAAACTTTAAAGAAATTATTTCGTTAGTTATCGAGACAACGAATTTCACCAGCGTAAAATTAAGTCGTGTATTTTACGACGTAAACAGCTTTCGACAAGCTGGGCGGAAAATCTTTGATGTCATGTATACTAATTAATGTACCGGCACTGAACTTCCCACCAGAACCCCAAGACTACTAATTTTTAGCCATTGTAATGCCAGAGACGCTCAACTGTCTATCTATTGCCACTGTGATTTTCCATACTAAAACTGTTAGCAGAAACTACCAAATCCATCCAACTGACATGCCATCGACACCCAACTGTAGCGATTTTTATTTAGTAGTCTTCGGGCCCAGAGTTTCCCTCATATTCATATTCCCTCTTACATCATATTAATAGCTGTAAAAGAACAACAGTCCATTGCTTGAAATAAAACAAGAAATAAAAAGAAATTCGACGGCATTGCCATAAATACTCATCATGCTTCGCAAGCGGGTTGGCGATTCCCTGCTGCCCATTCATATTTTATCACTTAGTTGCTTTTACGACCCAAGGATAGAATTGACTTGATGCTCCTCTTAATCGGCATCACACGGCAATATAACATCATAATATAACGTAGTACAAAATCTTTTTACTGTGGCATTTTTATAACAAACAATGGTTTAAAATTGCGAGTTAAATATAATTATTTTAATACCATACAGAGTTCTTCCGAGGCTTATTTACTCATAGTTAAAGTAATTATAATAATATCTTATTGTTTAATAATAAAAAATGGTATTAAACATTTAAGATATTATACAACGTGTTACAAAACAACCAATAAATCTCCCATACAAAGTGAGTTCATTTTGTATGGGAAGTCCAATTTTTTTTTTCATATTTCGACCCATGTTCCATGGGAAAAGTTGTTCAGTTTCATGAGTACCTTGACCTCCTTTCAGCTTTATTGGTTGTTTTGTAACACCCAGTATTACACACAAGACTAGACTGGTTGTGTATCTTTTTTTTTTATTGTGATATTAAATTTGTGCTATTTGTGAAACTCAATTTCAAATAAAATTTCGTTTTCTGGAAATCTTTAAACCATTTAGAAGTAGAATACCAAGGTACATAGATTTCTGAAAATTTGTGCAAACTGTGTTTATTTTTAGTAACCGATAACTTTTTGTTAAATTTATAGCTGCGCTATAATATAGGTGATACACAGTATTTTGAATGACTCTCAAACTTCTGTCAGACGTGGTGTAAATGCCTTTTCTCTGCCTACCCCGGAAGGGACAATGGCGTGATATATGTATGTACTAGCTTTCCCCCCGCGGTTTCACTTGCGATATTTATCTGTTTGGTCTAATAAAAGAGTTTGAAATATCTACATTGCATTTATAAACGCAACCCAAATAATCGTTGTTCTGAATGGAGTTCAACTACGAGACAACAACAACAGATGGCGCCACTGTTAAGGGGATGGAAAAGCCCTTATATCTTTGAAAATGCGCCCTGTGATTTAAAATAGGAACTTTCTTGTTCGAGGAGGGATAAAGGGATATTGCACTATAAAAGTCCCTTTATCGTACCGATGATCCTTTTTAAGTTTTATCGGCACGTACATTTTATAAACTTAGTTTTATTATATATAATGATGTACGTTCTATGATCCCGACTGCATCGAGTCGCAGACTATGGAATATACATTATTGTTTTGAATGATTAACTGCCCTCTAATACACTCTATAAACACTAAAATAAAACTAAATCTTATGTAAAAAGTTATCGACCGCAAACTAAAATTAATACTTAAAATATTCAAATTGCTCCTATATACCTAAACACTGCGTCCACCTGCGTCAAAGAAAAATGACATTACCTACCAACTTATAAAAACTAAAGTCTATCTAGACAAGAAACTTCATTCAATGTATATTAGAGGTATAACTTTAGACTTTATAATCGCATAGGGATAGGGTCAACATTTGCATTGATATGTCAAATATATCTACTGTATGGTACTGGGTTTTTAAGCGGCGACTATTAGTAGCAAGGGCTTCCCAAAGTTTTTACAGCACCACGTCAAACTCTTAAGCTGTCATCTGTCATAAAAATAAATTTAGATAACTAATTGTTCACCAATTTAAGGTAAAAAAAAATACACTGACGACGGGGACGAAGATCGAATCTAGCTAAATTATTCATTTTCTTTTTGCATATTTTCGTACAGATTTTGGCATTTTCTGCGTATTTCCATGTGCATTATGCCTATTTCATTAATTTCCCTCGTTAACAATATACGTAAAGATACTTGAATAAATTATTAGATTACGATGATATATTGCTCTATTTCCTACCTTTTTTCAACTGTAGCATAACATAGTAGAATTCACTCCCTGGGGCTTCGAGGACAAATTATGAGTATGAAACATATTTCTTTGAGTTTCAAATATGAACATAAAACATATTTGTGTAGTTATCTTCCAGTGGTAAAGAGTCCATACATGCCGATTCCCATCGGCTTCCCTTTCAGAAAGTACAAATCCTTACTCTCATATACCGGGAGTAACGGAAAGGGTATAACAAGCTGAAGGGAGGTCAAGGTACTCATGAAACTGAACAAATTTTTCTATGGAACACGGGTCGAAATATTAAAAAAAATTGGACCTCCCATACAAAATGGCCGATCAGCTGACTGAATTACTATGGGAGGTCCAAATTTTTTTTTTCATATTTCGACCCATGTTATTCAGTTTCATGAGTACCTTGACCTCCCTTCGGCGTGTTATACCCTTTCCGTTACTCCCGGTATAACTCTAATTACATTAAGTATTTCTTTTTTTGCTTTGGCCTACCTTCGTTCAAATGTCACCCTTCGCCACTGCTTCTAAAGTGACAAATAGGAAAAATATGTTTTGGAGCCGCTGTGCCATGGCGTTTCGACACCAACCGGAACCTGTTCTCAAACTAGTATGTGTGTCCGGTGGCGGTGACTTGACCATTGACCAGCAAAGGTTGGTTTTCGACTAGTTTTATTTACTGATTTGGAATTTGATGATAAGAACACAAAATAGAGAGTATACTACAAAAGGGTCAACCGACCATAGTTAGGATATTCGCGATCGTCACTTGTTACATAGCCAGGGTAGCGACTGTCAAAAGTCTTAAAGAGTAAGAATATCAAAACAGCAACAAGAACGTCTTATGATTCTGAGCCAATTTTAATCCAAGAAATATGATGTTCGTGTCAAATCTCCTACTTACCTTGAGTTCCCCTGAGATTCCAATTAAAGTCCGAAAGCGTCTAAATCGTTGCTAGTACCTACTTAAAGATCCATCTGTAAATGCCTCTTCCTAATTTGTGATAAGACGCTCAAAAAACAATTTTCAAAGGATGCAGGTAATACGCGTCAAAAAAATATTCAACCGAAAATTATCACAAAATGTGCAGTATCTATATGACGACAGTCGACAAATGAAGCTCAGACGTCATCTTAGAGCAGGCCGGAAATATTAAATCCACCAAAGTGTGGCAAGGATAGATGGATTGTCATGCACATGATATTTCCATTTTCCTGACGCCAAATATTTAATGTACTGCACATTTTGTGATGAACATTTTTGATGAATAATTTTTGACGCGTATTACCTTACCTACTATCTGCATTTTTACTTTTGCGGATTTACGACAGACTTAAGTGGTATTAAAAGTATTAAGAGATTTAAATTTTAGTACCGTTTGAAATGACTTATCAGATATAAATAAATTATGTAGGTACTTATAAATGTTTAGATAGTCATTAATTGTCATTTCTAGTATTGGTTGGTGTGCTAGGTAATCTATTGGAAATGTTAAATTATTATTTTTTAAATTACAAATTCAACTAATTAAATATAAAATTTTGTAATTTTTAAAATAATCATATTATAAAAATGTCAAAAAATTTAGGTAAAACATTAATTCTGTTAATTTACTTATTAGTCAAAGATCCTTATATTTCTTAAATTAATTTTATTTAACTTTAATAAAATATAAGCTCATAAACCTTTTTTATATAAACGACAAAAATATAAAGCCAAGCAATCAGCAATCTGAATGTGATGAATGCAAAATTCATAGCAAATTGCTATAATAAGGTATTTTAATGGAATAACCTATTAAATTTGGCTTTCCACATAGTTTCAGTTAAAAATAACTCCAGCTACTGAACTGACAGTTTGTGTTGTGGCATTGGAGTTACGAGGTTTTTGAATATCATTTTCAATACCTAGGTATGTAAGACGAACAAAGCTCTCGATTCTCTTGGACAATTTCCTTTCACTTTCTTTAATAACCAAAAGGAAAGAGCCAGAAAATAGCTGTCATAAGTTTCATAGTACCAACGTGTCCATGTCACGTCGTATTATGCCTGCTCACAACATGACTGTCATTATGCAGTGTCAAGGCTCAAGGCTTGCCCTCACGTCCTCGCGCCTAGCTGCCTGCGATCATGACTCCCTGGTACTTTAGCACAATGAAATTACCAGGCAAACACGTTCGTTCAGGTGTCAAGGCGGTGCCCTTTCTAGCTGTTTGCTTGCCTAGTAGATACTCAACGTTTGTCAAGTCTGGATTTGAATTGAATTCCTTTTGCGACTTGCTGCACATTCATGTCTCCCTGATACTTTAGCAGAATGAAATTACCAGGCAAACACGTTCGTTCAGGTGTCAAGGCGGTGCCCTTTCTAGCTGTTTGCTTGCCTAGTATATATACAAGTTTGTCGAGTCTGGATTTGAATTAAATTCCTCCTTTTGCGTCTTGCTGCTTACAACTTCATGACTCCCTGGTACTTTAGCACAATGAAATTACCAGGCAAACCCGTTCGTTCAGGTGTCAAGGCGGTGCCCTTTCTAGCTGTTTGCTTGCCTAGTATATACTGTGAAAAATAATAATTCAGGAACACTTTACACAATTTCTCATCTTTATTCACCAAAGTCCTAATACAGAATGTCAAGAGGGTACCGTTACTTTTTTAAACTTTGACAAGTATTAAACTTTACTACATCGCCGCGTATTCGATTGGTACTGCGTTTCGATTCATATTTGGACAAGGTTGTGTAGTCAACTTGGTAGTGCTATCTTTGTTTGTTAATAAACAAACCGAAGGGATTGATCATGTTTGTCCGTCATACGACGAGACACAGTACCATTCCTTTTAATCATGTTATTTAAAAGTGCAGCAATGGAATGTACAATCAACAGTATAAAAATCAATAACTAACAATACACAAGTTTGTCGAGTCTATGGACTTGAATTGAATTCCCTTTGCGTCTTGCTGCTTACGTCTATGACTCCCTGGTACTTCAGCACAATGAAATTACCAGGCGAACACGTCGTTCAGGTGTCAAGACGGTGCCCTTTCTAGCTGTTTGCTTGCGTTCATGATTGCCATATGATTGCCTAGTATAAGTTTGTAGACTCTGGATTTGAAATTATCCTTTTGCGTCTTGCTGTTTACGTTCATGTCTCCCTGGTGCTTGAACACAATGAAATTACCAGGCAAACACGTTCGTTCAGGTGTCAAGGCGGTGCCCTTTCTAGTTGTTTGCGTTCATGATTGCCTAGTAGATACATAACGTTTTTCGAGTCTGGAATTGAAATGAATTCCCTTTGCGCCTTGCTGCTTACGTTGATGACTCCCTGGTACTTCATTTCACATGACGCTTAAATATGTTTTGTATGTATGCCTCCCGGATGTCATGGGGCGATGCTATTTTGACCTTGGCACCCCTGAATCGAAAGCGGAAGCTCTTGCCTTTTGAACTCACTTACATATTCAAAACTGCTAGATAAAGATAAGTGGTGCATTGTGTTTCGTAGTTGACGTTATATGAAGTTGCATACCAATATTTACCTACCAACGTGAACGTATACACAATAACATCTATACTTATGTTTATTCTAATAATATAATACTTAACTATCCAAACCTCCCACACACCTGTTGTGGTATTTAAATAAGTGGAAAATCCATATAAAATGCTGCAGACAAAATAAAGAGTTGTACTATCAGCAGCATATCAACCTACCTATTTGAGGAACCAACTTATACCATGGGGTTTTACAGCATGACCACAGTTGGTTATAAGACGTACAAATATTTTATGGACGTGTTCTACTCACAAAACCGAACAACTTTTATTGGAAACTTTTCTTCGATATATGAAAAGAATATTTGGGTCTCCCAAATAAACATGTTGAAAAAGAACGACAGAAAGAAAGACAGAAGAGGTCCGATTCTCTATTCATATTTCGAAGAAATGTTTCTAATTCAGCTTTGTGAGTAGAACACGTCCATAAAATATTTGTACTTATAACCAACTGTGATAAACAATATTTAAACCCGTAAACTTCTTAGATGAAATGATGATGAATTTATTTCTAGTCCTAAGCGAATGGTTATGTTATAAATAGATAATAATTTACATACAAGTATTTAAAAATAAACAAGTTTTTCTCGGTATAACGAATTTCCGAATCTAGTCAATACGTCTATAATTTTGTCATACTTCTTTGACGTAGTTTCACAAAAAGTGTACCAACGATTGACAGCACTAGGAGGTTGATCTTTTAAATACGCAAATTGACGTGCTGCTTACATCAAGATGACGTATTTATGATATGACTGTTGTTTAAATTAATACATTTAATATTCATACATGCCTTTATCCCCTGCGAGGTAAACAGCAGAGCGTTGAAATCTGACATATATTTGAAGGCTTTACAGAAAAATCGTGTACCCCTATAGTGTCAGGTTGTCAGCCTATCGCCTAAAATTGTAATACACATGTAGCCCTGCCCTCGAGTCCCTTAGTACCTAATACGTCATGGGGAAAGACATGGGGTGATACAATTCTAAGCTCTTACATTTAGGTGTAAAAAAAAATGCTGCAAAGATTTTATACTCTACATATATCTAGTAACCTGTATTTGTTTACTTATCGCATGCGCGTTGCGTTCTCCAATACATACCTACTCAACATAGCTACGTACACTTGAAGATGTTTTTTACACGTCATAATTTGTAGTTTCATGTTTACTGTTCGTTTGCTACGATCTCCTCGGCACGCAAGATGTTTAACATTAGCATTATTTTTATTAGGTACTTGTACATTGCATTCTTACGATTCCCGATTGGATTTTATCTCCGTATTTTCACAGTCACGGAAAGTTTAACACAAAATGAAATAAATACGATGTCAAAGGTTTTCCGTGAAACTTGTTATAAATAATCGGTTATCTAAAAACGTAAATAAAAATGGTTCTCTATCCATTTGCATAAAAATAATTTACATAATATGTTTTGGCACACTGTAATTTAAACTAATGATATTTACGTATAATTCATGTACGCATAACAGTTTAGGCATAATATCTTTACGCACAAAAAATATTGCCATAATAGTACATAGGCCTAAAATACAAAACCATAAATTGTAATATCCATAATCAAAATAGGCATAAAAATCTGATGCATAAGAAGAACCCCTAAATTACATAAAAATAACCTAACCTAACCTAACCTAACCTAAACTGACCTAATTTAACCTAATATTTCTTAAAAAATACTAAATTGACTTACATTTCCTGCCATTAGAACTTAATAAAATATAGTCCAAAAAATTATTGCAAAATCAATTATGCCAAAATATTGTTAGTATAAAATACAATAGTCTAAAATATGATTATGCCAAGATAAATATTATGCCAAGAAATTATTATGTCAAAGCAATGGTAGGTGAAAAAAAAATATGCGAAACATGTTATGCCAAAACATATTAGTGGAAAGAAAATTATGCCTATGAAAGGGATACCAATAAAAATATGTCAATCCCTTCGATGCTCTGTTCTTTATATATATCAAAGTCACTATTTACATTGTATCAGATATCAATATCAATCAAAACCTAATGGCCTTTAGGTATGAACAAAGAGTTCGTAACACTTGTCATATTTCATTCATACATACCAAAAGTACTTACCTATTTAACATACTCATGGATTATGGATAGGGAAATAGAAAGTGCTTAGCTCAGTTAAAATCTATGTACGCCAATCAACAGCATTGCAATTGCAACCAAAATTTCTAGGAATAGGTGTATAATATAGCTCTCCTTAATGGATACGATTATGACCTACATATCAACGGTTTGATTACATTTACCTATAGCAGTCCCAAGAACCACATAATGTAGATCAAACCATAACAATAACAAACGCTGCGCCGACCAATATCAGATTTCAACCAATAAATAGCCTGCCTGTTGTCTCTGAAAAAGGGCCGCAATTGGCTGAAACTCGACACTTCTATTCAGATTTCAACCAATAGCGTGCACCGTAGCCTCTGAAAACGGACCGTGATTGGCTGAAATTGGAAACTTCTATCCTTATGTAATTTTATAACAGTTTGCTGGACTTTGAACTCTGAGGCGACTGGTTTATGGTGTCGTTTGAAAGGTCACACGTACTATAAATAAAGTGCTTTAAAAGTGGAATTATATGAGGTTTAAGAGCTATAATAATGGCTCTATTAATTCAGTTTTTACTACAGCTATAGCCCTTAGACACGCAAAGTGTCACTGTCTAGATTTTAATAGACAGCTAACGGACTGACGGAATAACGTGTCCTTCGAAGGCTTGATGTACCTACTAGACAGCACTTATGGAATTATGACCACAAAATAGAGAGAATTTACAAAAGGACAGCTCGCCACTTTTTCCGATCACTTATGCCTACACGCTAGGGTTGCTACTTTTTCTTTCTGAATTTTAAATATGCAGTACCTGGGATAAACATACCAAGTTACATTTTATCAAACTTATTGTATACTGTGAAAATATTTGCATTAGCGAGTCATCATAATTTTGCTGTGTGTGCACACCGAACGCTGTTGACGCTTATTTGCTAGCCGGTTCGAAACTGTTTGAATTCGCGCGTAGTAAACGATGGCGTGAGTGAGTGTAGTGACAATTTCTTGTAGCCGTCTCCTCTGTATTGGGCGCCAGTGAATACTTACTTTGTGTTATGTATGACCAACAAGCAACAATGTAAACAGTTTCCAACCGGATATAAACATATTCGATGCTACATAGATGACCTTATACCACGCACGCCTACGTTAGTAGGGTCGAGTGTAACGTCAACACCAAAGCTATTAATAGGTAACTGTAAAAAAAGTTGTGTTCGATGGTGAACGCATCATCGGAAGATTTGGAAGGTTACTGCATTGGTGTCTCGATTTGTAGGTCTTGGGTTTGACACCCAAGAATTACGCCAACGGTTTAGATTTCTATAAATACTTGTGTTTACAGATGCAATTCAGAGTCATTTCAAATGTTTACTAACCAAAAGAATAGGATTCTGACTTGTAACGATGCCAACCTCATTCATACCATACTCCCCCACCAAACTGCTCATTCATAACCGTGACATCCATCATCCATCATCAAAATTGGCACTTGACTTGACTTTTCTTTCTTCGGCAGACAACATTTATTACATCTACTATCTATATTACGAATATTTATCATTTTCATCTAGTATCTAGAAAAGCACCACTCAGTAATCAGGCCCTGAAGTTCAGGTAAGTGCGCCCCGGTCCTCTCAGTCTGTCTCCTCATACCTACTTCTGCTCCATCTGTATATATCCATCATCAAAACTGTATATTTTCAGGGCCTTTTCTTCTTCTTCTTCTTCCTCCACAATAAACCTTCTCATCACCAACCCGGCCTTTCAATCGTCCAACCGTCCGCCTGCAGCTCCGGGTCTTACAGACTTAAGTTTTCGGCATTATAAATGACGTGGGACGCTAAAATCTTAAAAACGATAGCTTTCCGCCGGCTTGTTTTGTATGGAAATCAATTCCGCAGGTTTTTCGCCCCTGTTTCATCCAAAGGCCTGGCGAGATGTCAAATAGAGTTTGACAAGAAATTTCTACAGAAAACATGTCACGTCATCGGCTTTTTTGTTCCTTTCTACTATTATTTTGACACTTTGTCTATGCTGTATCGAGCTAGACCTTAGAGCTAGACAACCGTGTTTTTGTCACTAAGTAGGTATTACCTACAACTAGCGCGTAAAATCTTAGAAGTCTTATTCCAACAATCTAATATTCTGTTACTGAACTGTGCCTACACACTAGTACTATTAGGTATTTATTCAGTGTCTATACCCAGATTTGTTTACAGACACTGACAATAGAGTGTATAATTCCAAATTGCACCTTTTCCCACCAAAAAGCAGGTTTCAAACAGCAAATTCACTTTTGTTCCATTGTACATCGTTTCACATGACAACAACATATTACACGTTTAGCTTTTTGTGTGTCTATAATTCATTGGTTGGCCTTTGTAGAAAATTAGGAGTGTCGTGCTAATTGTACATCACATTAAGACATTACACAATTGATGACATTTTGGGATTAAACAAAAAAATGTGGATAGGTAGCTAAAAATAATTGCGTAGTTGTGAGTAGGATACGTATTTTAAACAAGTATACCTATACCTACGGTGTCGTGCCATACCTACCTATAGATTTCGCCAAACCGTCGGTTTGTGACGTTGCGAAAGGGTATTTCTATATGTATCGGGATTTTTAATATAGGTACTTACAGTGCGATATTACCAATATATTTTCAAGGGATTGAAAGATTCGTTAGAGTCGGCCAGGCGCCGGTAGCTCAGTTGGCAGAGCTGTGGGACGATACGGTACCAACAGGCGACGCTAACGAATTTTTGTACTGTACTAGCTGGCCGATACATATCAATTTCCAACACATTTTTTTGCATATTTAAGGAAAAGTTGTTTAGTTTCATAGACTGGTTCACCTTTTATGTGAAATATTTTTTTACGTTGGAAAGGAAGGCCTCGCTCGACGAACGTAGCTCGATCAAATCTTGGAGGTGCTAAAGAAAGGTCACTTCAAGAATAGGTACCCTAAACCGACGAGTATGAAAAGATTGATGAATGTGGAAGAAGCGAAAGAGGTATGTCAGGATCGTAGCAAGTGGAAGGATGTAGACTCTGCCAACCCTTCCGGGAAAGAGGCGTGATTTTATCTATGTATATTGTAGTACAATCAGGCCTGGCGCACTCCGCTGCGTAGGTATAGATTTACAAGTACGTGCGGCGACACCCGCGGGGAGGTTAATCAGTGGGTTGCCGCACGCCGCTCGTTACGCACGCGCTCCCACGTTGCCGCTCTTAATTCTTTCTTTGTACTAAATTTACGTAAATTACGCGAAAATGAGAATAAGAAAATACTGCATTGCTTATAATTGCTTGAATAATTCTAGTGATAAAAGCCTCAAGTTCCACAAGTTACCGCGTGACATCGAAAGGTAAGAAAATAGGTACCTACATAGATTCTAGCTATGTAATAAAATTATTATTTATTATCTAGGTACCTACTACTACAACGACCTGATGAACCCTGATGTCAGAGTTTTTGAACCTATCTGCCTTCCTCCTTTAGAATTCGAAAGTGACATCCCCACTGAGCGCGCTGACTGTGACCTTCAGGACGCGCCAGCGGCAGAAGAACTTTCGCGCGCAGCCATTCGGCTCATTTTTGCTTGCGCGCGCGATGAGTAGGCTAATATAAAAGTAGGTATCCAAAGCCGGCGCGAAGGAAATTGTACTTTATTATCGCGCGTAAAGATTTATATTTGTTGAATCGCTATGGTGGAGTGCGTCTTCTGTACCTGTACTATTATGTATTCTGTGGTACAATTTACATGCTGTATATGCTAACAAGTACATGACCCTGCGATAAAATGAAGTGCTCATAGACCTAGATTATTGTTGAAGTGGCGACAAGGTCCGCCATGTTCTAGGTAAAGGGTCAAGAACTGCCCTTCGAGGCACTACACGTTGTCTCTTATATTTGCATAATGTGTTTGTGTTGAAAAGCTTTTAGCGTAGAATTGTTGTTATGTAGGTACTCGACTGTATCAATTTTCTATCTGTTTTTAGGGCCACACACATCTGTACTATAGTCTGCTAACGCTGCAGTTAGAGTCATAAATCGTAGCTTTTATACTTTTATTTATTTAAGCAGTGCTGTAATTTGATCATCTTTCCTCATACTTGTAAACAACTTGTGGTTTTGCTTGCCCCGGCTCAAGATTACCTAAATGATCTGATATAAGAAGCGACTACTTACTTTTTTATGCCATCTACGTAGAAAACCCGTTTACAGACATTTAGTGCACTTGAGTGAGTAAAATCAGCTGCTTCTTAACGAAATAATTCGTTCGAAGTCCTGAATTCCACCTGCGAATATTCAGTCCCAGAATTAGGGAAAGGTCTATTTTTCTTTGTTGTCATATTTCCTAGTATAGGTTTGACAGCTGTCAAATATGGCCTATTCGAATGACCGTACTATAAAAAGTACCTATGGCCTATACCGCCAGGGCCGGACTTGGTGATCTCACTATGGACCTGTAATGACGTCATGTTTGCTCCTTCGGTCTCCTAGTGGCACTTATGCTCTTATTTGTCAAACGTTTAGTATGTACGCAGGTGGTTCCATCGCGGTGATGAAATAATGATATCTCATGCGTACTTGGATATACGTACGTTGACAAGGTTATCAAAAGCTCCGGGTTGGTTTTGTGTAATAAATAAAGTTCGGTCAAGGTATTATCCGATAGAAAAAACTCGCGTAAACTTACGCGCAACGCAAGCTCCATAGAGTAGAAGTGAGACATAAGATGACATCTGTCATACAAGTGATTATCAACCGTCATCGATGCGAGGCGCGTCTCACGGGTGTAGCTTTGGCTCTTCTGTTTCAGAAATTTTATATGGAAACGATTTGAAGCGTCGCGATATCTCACTCACGTCTGATGGGTAGAGCTAAGGCCTACACTGACAGCAACAGCTGAGATCAACTGAGAATGGTTTTCTATACATTTAATAAGAATAACCAGTATAGACAAATGCCATAATAATTTTAATTGTTGTGGTGATGATAGTACCACCTTCGCCACAGAATTACCTTTAAATATTCTATGTACCATCATGTTCTAAGTACTGAAAGTGTGTATGCAGGCAGGGTCGATAAAGTTCGATTGGATTGTACAATAGCAAGTTAAGTTTATCTCTCTTTCTAACTTACGTAGAAAGAAAGCGAGAAAAAAGCTTTTACGAACGTCAGAAAAGTTCGTTCAGTACAATAGAAAATAAAGTTCAACTCTCTTTCTAAGTTACGTAGAAAGAAAGCGACAAAATAATCCTTACGAACGTCTTAAAAGTGTGAATTTATGGCTATATATGTGTTAAAGTACGAGTATACCTCGTAAGTCATTTCAAAAGATCAGAAAGAAAAAGTCGCAACCTTAGTGGATGGAACCCTCAACTGCAGGTATGATTGGAAAAATGGGCGAGCTATCCATCTGTTTATTCTCTATTTTGTGGCTAGAGTGAGTGACTTGTTCCGCTTATGACTTATATAGTACCGTCATTCGAATATGCCATATTTGACAGCTGTCAAAATCATGTTAATGCTATGACATAAGGTCTATTTTTCTTTGTTGACATGTTGCCTAGTATGGGTTTGACAGCTGTCAAATATGGCCTATTCGAATGACGGTACTATAGTAATACTGTTGGATCTCAATCGTTGAAAATAAGCAGAAACGGGTAAAGGTAGCCATTACAGCCCACGTCATAAAAGCCAGGAAGCTAGATATATATAAACATATACTTATGCAACTCTCATCACCGGCTGGCTGCGTTGGAAGTATGGCGGTTACCACATTGCTCCATTGCTGCGCATTTTTAGCGCAATCGTAACGCATGTGTCTATCTGGAAACTACAGCTGCAACGGCCCACTGTTGGATATAAATAAATAATAAATATTCTGGACGAGACACACAGCGCCATCTAGCCCCAAACTAAGCAAAGCTTGTACTATGGGAAGGATTATGGATGTATGGGCCTCCTCCTTTCAGGGAGTATTGCAAAGACATTGGGTTTTGCTATACCGGTTGGTAGGCCGATTAGCAAGTGCAATTTACAGGGAACGCTGCTGCCTATTCACTAGATTAATATTCCTTAGTCGGCTTTTACGACATCCACGAATAGAATTCTGGTGTTGCTATGCTACGCCGGCACCACACGACAAATGACAATCTGTGGCAGCCGAGTGTGCTTTTATTTCCGGTTTAGTGTGCCATCTATCGACAGAAAGCCGTAGAGTGCCATCTATCGATAAAAAGCTGTATCCTGCAAGACATCGCAAACGCATGCGATGCGTGTGCTAGCCGCCTAATTCATAACGCCGTGAATATACCGTCACACTTACTGATTTCCTACTTTGTACAACTTCGGAGTAACGTCCTATCTTCACACATGAGACGTAGGACATGAGACGTGAGACATTGCGACGCTTGAAACAGTTTCCATTTAAAATGTAAGGAAGACGCCGTCTACACACGTGAGACACACGTCTCAACGATGGCGGCTGATGATCACTTGTCTAACAGATTTCATCTTACGTCTCGCGTCGTAAAATGATTTTGACAGCTGCTAAATATGACTTAATCGAGCGGAGAAACTGTAGTGTGCCATGGATCCTATACCTAGGATTGTGTACGCTCCTTTCTACAGAAAGCCGTATCCTGCGAAACATCGCAAACTCATGCGACGCGTGTGTTAACAGCCTAATTCATAACGCCGTGAATATACCGTCACACTTACTGATTTCCTACTTTGTACAACTTCGGAGAAATAGATTTTGTAGGTACTATCGCCAGTCAATCCACCTACCGATTTAAGAGACCAACTTCATACAAATGCTAAGAAAAAGCAGTATAAGTTAATACCTAAAATTGGATTTGCTGACGATTACTGTTAGCGGAGCAAGGATTTTAACAGTATTTATTACGGGATCAGCTGTTGGGTTGAGGATGATGACAAATTAAGCACCAATTGTCTTGTCTGGTGGAGTGAGATGAGCTCGTTTCGGAAGCCAAGATCCTCTTTCGGTCTCTGATCGACGAAGAAGTTCGCGACGAATTCAGAAAATCCTCCTCTTTGGTTTTTCGTTAAAAGTAGAAAATCGTGGACACCATCAGGTTGTGTTGGAAGTACTATTCATTCATAACACCGTGAATATACCGTCACACTTACTGATTTCCTACTTTGTACAAATTCTGTTAACGAGAATGCGAGGAAGGTTTGCTACGGGATCAGCCATTGGGTGGGGGTGATGATTTTTGCATCTATTATCGTGGTGGACGGGCGCAGATTTTATTGAAATTGATCTAGAGTGTATGTAGCTATAGTTCCCGTCATGTAAAAAGAACGCTGAGTAACAATTGCCGTATCATCTGTCATCTCTTTCCCGTCGCATATTGATAGTAAGATAGTATAAAAGAGACAACAACATCCCTTCAGTGATTACACAGCGTTCTTTTTACGTGATGGGAACTGTACTCAGGTGTATTTCCATTCGATAGCATTTTTAGGGCAAAAGCTGCGTCGTTGTGCGGTCCACTTTACTTCAAGTGCTTTTGATGAAGTGTTTGAACTATGCGTTTGTCCCCAATTTGCTGATTTGCGCGGACGCAAGGTTTGCCCTTCGACATCAACCTTTTTCTATCTAAGTAACACCGTTTTTTGTCCAATTTTGAAACCTCCATCAAAATTCTTATCACGCAGATCTGAGGACTTTAGGACAATCCGAATGCTCGCTCACTCCCACAGCCTTTGCGTGTCCTCGTGATGTCCATCGCATGAGGCCTTTCGCACACGCAACGTCGGTTTCGACGTTATTTTAGCGCTGCGATGCGCAGCGTTAGAAAAATGCGAATTTCCACCTTAATCCCATATAAATACGACGACGCAGGCCCAACGCTGCGTTGCGCACCCTAATGTCAAACGGTATTGACAGACGCATCCGTCGACGCTAAAAATGCGCAGCGTTGTGCGTTGCGCTAAAATAACGCAGGGTATGGCACACGTAACGCAGCAACGGACGTTAGATTTTTGACGGTTTATTAACCCTTAGCTGAGCCTGATACTTGGAATAATTAGCACATTTTCTGTGTATATTCAGTGGGTAGATTTAGTCGGCGACGGAATTTCCGCTGAAGTGTGTCATCTCTAATGCAAATAACATTGCTGGCGTAATGGCGCCGAATTTCCTCGCATAGGTCCGGTCGTAGAGTATTTAATTATATTTAAATTGTATAGTATTTTTTTTTATTTTTATTTATATTAGTTATGTTGGGTAATTAGTAGTATGAGTGAAAGATTATTTCTTTTTTCAAGACAGGTTTTAATCACTAATTTTCAACAGCACCCCCAAGGGTTAATAATCGAAACCGACACTATAATAGAGTACAAAGCAATATAATCTGCAACAATGTATTACAATTCCATACAATATGAAACAGTGAGGCGCAATATCAATCTCAATATCATTCATAAGTAAAAAATATACGTCTCATTCATTGTACAATGGTATTACAACAGAAGTTGTCACCATCAGAAGTCTGTGATAAATTTGAAATTAAACTTGGCGTTCAACAAATCTCAGCACTGAGCCAATCGTCTTACTAGCCGCGGCTGTCAGAAGTCCGTGCCGTGGAAAATACTGTATGCAGATGATGTTTCTCTTATGACTCTGTAGAAGACCTGCAGATTCGACCTTTGGTTGAAGTTTCTATAAGACATGGGTCTCAAGATTAAATGCAAGAAAACGGAGCATATGTCGTATACTTATGTCAATATATTCATGAAAACATTTAGTATGTAAGAAAAAATATAAATAATTATACTAGAAATTATGACAGGCAGGCAAAACCGCAATACAAGAAGTACAAATAAAATAGTTCAACCAAAGTACAAACTAGCTAAAGTTAGGTCTTCATTTTGATGGTCTAAGTATACGATACTATAAAAATATACCGGAAAATATATTAAGTCAATCAAAAACTAAATTTTAATCTGTGATTAAGAGGCTACTATACCGAGCTAAAAATTCGTGAGCTGTTAGTTGATAAAAATATTTCTACTTATTTCATTTATGCATCCCACCCGTTCCGCAGTTATAAAAGAGACAGTTGTAGCTCGCTACCGGAAAATTTGCGTTCTGGGTTTACTAGGCTCCCCGTTCGAAATCTCTATCAAATTTCTTGATAGTGGCATTATTTTGCTGCCAATAAAATATTCTATGCTCCTATCGTTTACGTTGCTGAAATTATTGTCATATTTAGAAGATACCAAGTCGTAAACTTGCTGATAAGTTTAGAGCACTTTGCGACGGCCATATCTTTTTTAAATGCATTATTACAACCAGAAAAAGAATATGGAGCATGGATGTAGTCCAGAAGAGTTACCGCGCAAAATTTGAGTCGATCGGTTGCGAATTGGCAGAGGGATAGGTTGAGAGCGTTTGTATGAAAAATAATGACTATAGGTCCCCCTTAAGAAAACATTATATTATAAAGCCTATTATAAGTTAGATGATTACATTAATGACAAAAGGCATGGACTTCTGAAGTTTCAGCTCATCAAAAGAAACATGAACGCGTTGTTAATACCAAATCGGGACGGGAGTTGTCGCAATGCGCCGAGCGATGCGCACGTATTTGCCGACTTAAATTATTTTAAATTGTAAAATAGTAAAATAATTCGTCAGCGTAGCACCGGCTGCGCTCGACTTGGTCTAAGATGAATACATATTTCTTGGCCAACGATGTCCTCGCGTTCCTGCAAGATCAACGTACCATTACAAACGAGGCCTCCGCTATCCAGCTGTGCTCGACCTATTTCTCGGTGGACGACATATGCAGGCGCTGCTGTGTGAGTGGCCTGCTGAACGCGAAGTGTACCCCATCGAACAGGGGACGAAAATGGCAAGAAGAGCCTGCAAGATATTATGAATATCCTGAAGGAGACCGATCACCAAAAAGTGCCAGTCTTCGTGAGGGCTACTCATAAGAAACTTCCGAACGAGCTCGACCAACAGGATGTTACCCGGCTGCTAAGGGACGTCAGGACTCTGGAAACCAAGCTGGAAGAATTTCAGCGAAAATTCGAACGCTCAGAGAAAACTATTGTTGACTTGCGTACCGAAATAGATTTGTTGCGAAAGTCAACAACGAGGTCATCTGAGACTTCGAGTTCTGCTGACAACGAAAATCGAGGAATGCGTGCCGCCGGTGAATCATACGCATCGGCTACAAGCGCCTCATCAGCAGATTTGCCCACCAAGCGAACCGACCAGCATGCGCGCGCGCCCCCCGCCGCCGCCGCACCGCTCGACCCGCCCCGCGCCGCTGCGCCTCCGCCGCCAGCTGCGCCCGGCAAGACTGCTGACAAGGGTAAACGTCGGCGCCGGAACATCGAAAACCGGCCTCCTAAGCCGCTCGCTGCGTCAGCGGCGAACAATAAGGGTATGGTTAAACTCACACTCTTTGAACCAACCCTTAACAAGCGCAGTGACCAAGTAGATGCGGATGGGTTTACTTTGGTTCAGAAGAAGCGCAGAAGGCAACCCCGCCAGAACAAGTGCGGCACCGCACCGGTAGAGGCTAATCTCCCGCTGCGCGCCTTCACGCCGAGGACATCGCTTTATGTCTCCCGCCTGCACGACACTACTACCAAGCAAGACGTGTTGGATTACATCTTCGCGAGGCATAAGGCAGGTGTCTTCAAGGATACACCAAGACTCGGAGTATACGTGGAGCCGCTGGAGTCGCGCCATTGGGTGTGGGTTTCAACTCGTTCGTGGTGCGAGTCCCGACAGCTACACTGAGCGTCTTCACGTCACCAGAGTTTTGGCCGCAGGGAGTCGTGTTCCGTCGCTTCCGAGGAAAGCTACCACTCACGTCTCCACCGTTAGGATAGATTTTAGTTATTATTGTGTTATTTTAAGGTGTGTTTAAGTTTATTTTAAATTGTATAGTAGTATTATTATTTATCATTATATTTATTTAGAATAGTTATATCTGCTGCCTATTTACCCTATAATACAAAAATATTTTAATATTTTTAGTTTAGGAAATAGTTAGCAACATAATTGTTTTTGTATAAGTTTACCTATTTGTAAGTATGTTTATTTATAATAAAGAATTTGTATTTGTATTGTATTTGTGCATTTACAATTGAAATAATAATAATTGTATGATTTTAATTTTCACACTTGAATGACTAAATTTAATTTGAAATTCTATTTTGTTTATGTATATTGATTGTATTTGACATTCTAAAAGAATTATTTGTGAATCTACTTGTAAATAAAGTTTTAAACATTTAAATGTTATAGTCGAGGGCCACAAAGACGCGTCTAAGACAAAACTTTTAGCTTAAAGATAACTTATACCTACAGTTTTACCATTTTAAATACTTGGGTCCAATCATTACAAAATATGGCAAAATCGACCTACATGTAACCTATAGATAACCTTTAGAAAAACAACGGGATTGATGAAGTGGAGACAACTCGCAGGTGCTATGTGCGACAAGGAGATGCCCATCAAACTTATAGGAAAATTATATGTATAAAACGGTGATTATATCATACGAAAGGAAGGATATCTCACACTAACGTGCACTCCATTTTGAACCCTTATAATACCCTACTCAACGTAGAAAACTATTTTTGTAATCTTATGCCTTACTCTTGGCGGGACACGACCGTGCTTCTAGATTGTGCTTTTAAGTTTGATTGACCAGCCGCGCTCTGATATTATTTTGTTCGATAAGCATCAGTAAGATCAATTGCTCTTTCGACGTCAAGTGAAACGGCCAAATTCATTTCGACATCCTGTACGGGAAACTCATTTGAAATACAATGTCGCATATTATCAAAAGAACAATATCATGTTGCTACGTCTACCAGTACTTTTCTCGCTCGCTCATTCATACATAATGTCAGGTAAAATGTCAGGCTAGTGCAAGTGTTGCCAGGAACATAAAAATAAATTTACTCCACAGTTATTAGGTTATTGTCGGACCAGCAGTAAAAGAATATGTATTATATCAGTTACCTAATTCCCATAATACAAGCTTTGTTTTAGGCTAAATGGCTTAGTTTCGGGCTAAATGGCGCTGTGTGTTTTATTCAGGCATATTTATTTACCCCTTGCAGGGTAGGCAGAGCGTAAACAGCTGTAATAAAACGGTAATTTACTCCACGTCTGACAAAAATTTGAGAGTTATTAAGGTTGTGTATCACCATAGTGACAGGTTGTCAGCCTGTCGCCTAAAATTGCAACTATCAAATATGGTAGCTACGGGATAGATATGGGATGATGCTATTCCAGGCCGACACCACACGGCAAATAAAAATTATACAAAGATAAATATTTGAATACTAAGAAAACAACAATAATAATTATTAGTGAATTTTAAGAACAAGACTGCAGATATTTATAACGTTTGAAATCTGCGATCTTGAATTGATAAAATTTTAATATAGTCAGTGCAACTAGAAGACTGTACAAATGTTTTGTGATTTCGGCGGTCTCTCCGGCTATGCTCCGGTAGCGCTAAATGGCGTAACCTTACCAGTCTGCTCCGATTTCCGATACCTCGGTTCACTTCTGCAAGGCGATGGTGAGATAAACCGGACTATCAAGCACAGAATAAATGCAGGATGGATGAATTGGCGACAGGTCACGGGCACAGTGTGCGACCCCCGAATGCCCCTCAAACTGAAGGGCAAGATTTACAAGACGGTGATCAGATCTGTCGTCATGTATGGATCTGAGTGTTGGCCTACAAAAGTGACACTTCATAATAATGTCACTATCCTCCCAGCCGTTCAAACTGTTTCCGTTAAAAAGAATGTATCTACATGACCGTGTACCTATTCTAGCGGCCCTTTGAGCGGTTTCACCAGCTTCTACTTACCTGTTTCCAAGTAGAAATTAGATCTTTGCCCTTAGCAAAAAGTCGATTACTCCGTTCCAGCAGAAGTGACTCATCAAGACCATGTGCCAGCAAAAGCGACCGTCATGCTGAACAACTTTTACTTTGATGGAGATATCTTATCTCTTGCAATTTAGATGGGATGCTGATGATCTGCATCAGGTACTCCAGACCTTCGATGACTATGTGCCAATAAAAGCGGCTCGTCATGCTGAACAAATTTTACTTCAAAGCCATTACCGTATCTCTTATAGTTTGAATGGGATGCTGGTGATCTGCATTAGGTACCTACTCCAGATTCTCGATAATCATGTGACAGCAGGAGCGGCTCGTCATGCTGAACAACTTTTGCAATGAACCCATTTTAGTATCTCTTATAGTTTAGCTGTGCTTCTGGTGCCCGCCATCATCAGGTACTCTAGTGATGAAAAAAAGTAGTCCATGTCCGTCCCTAATATTATGCCAGCAATATCAGTAGCAAATTTCACGAGGATCGCTAAATCATCGGTTTGATTCATTTTGGCAATATCCGTAACGTTTCTCGCTTTTCCTACTTCATTCACCCAACTTCTATGGTAAAAATATGTACGTGGCAACACCTATCAACAAATATTGTTTTGACAAGGTTGTCCGCCAGACGTGCGCAAAAGAGACAAACCTATGTAAAAGAAAGAGTGGTATTGTCAAATTTTGAAATACTATATCTCGTTCTTTCACATGCAATCGCCACATCTTTTATTTCATCAATTATCAAACAATACGAATTGTACAGATGGTTTCTTATCTTGTAGGTACCGTCAAATTTGTTTCCGCTTCTGCTGGCACATAGATATCGAATATCCATAGTGTCTGTCTACCTTACAAAGTAGGTATCATATGAATGTTTAGTATTTTGTAGATTTTTCCACATGAAAGTAATTTGGAATACTTGGTGTTTTAATCAAACACTAGATATTGACATAAACTTTTTGGTTACAAAGTTAATACAAATGAAGCTAATGGAATAAATTCACGCCACTGATGGGATTCGAACCCACGTTTTCGGACAAACCGGGTCAGATGTGTTTGAGCGCTACACTCGACTCCAGACTAAACTTAGCCACATAACAGTTTTGGGCAGAATATATTCGATGCTCAATTACAAGAACAAACTCTTTCTTAGAAAATGTGAGAATCTACACTAACTGCGTCAGGCCAATCATGACCTTTAAGACCCATCTGAATATCCATTGGGATTGTAATGCACTCACAGTGCTATATTATTCTCACAAGAGCGGTGGGGCGTTTACCCATGCGGCCCGGGTTCGATCCCCGGTCGATGCATGTCATTTTATCTATTTCTTATTTTCACCCATCTGAATATGCTGCAAGTTATCCAAAACCGCTTCATGCGCAGGGCTACTGGAGCTCCCCTAATAGTTGCAGCGTCTAACTACTACCCCTATCCAACTTCGAACTTTCGACTTTGCCCCAGGCACGTCCTTTCGGATGTTGACGGTCCCATCACATTAGCAGCTGATGCAGCCATTGCGAGTAGATCACACTCTACAAGCTCTTTAAGCAACCCTCGTCCCCGGCGAATAGGACACAGAGGCCCCTCACTTGTGCCATTCTTTGGCAACTACCGGCACATACCGGGTAAACACAGTCCGACCCGTTCTTCCCAGAAAAACTCGTAAGCCCAGTCTTACCCCAAGGGCGTGATTGGGCTGGTTGTTTGAACAACCACCCACACACATCCGGGTGAGCCCTCGCTCCCCACAAAATAGTTAGGTGTAGCTTTAACCGGCCCCGGGGCCGATAAGTGCAGTGCCACATAACAAAAATAAACCGCTACACTACGGTAGCTCTAACCCAGGCAGCGAAATTGTGAACCACTTGATTCGTTCATATATTTTTGTAACTTTGAATGGAATGGAATTCGATCTCTTTCACTAGTTCACATCACGAAGACACCAATTCTCTTTTTATAAACAGCCTTGAGGGTATAGAATTCTCTAACAAACAGGTTCAGTTAAATAAATAAATAAATAGATAGTACTCCTTCATAAACCGCAATTTTTCAAAAAGCTATGTTAATAAATATACTTGTCGTCTTTCGTTCTCTTTCACTAGTTCAGCGTAAAAACTAAATTAAGCTACATTAAGTTTAGCGATTGCCCCGATTGGGTACAAGAAGCTTATCGTAGAGGACGAAACTCATACCGAGTTGACGTAAGACACACATGAGACCGATGCTTCACAGATTCGCACCAGTAGTCCATATGGACGCAGTTTCAAATTTCAACTGTCGTAAGGTCACTGAAGAGATGAACTAAAACAAAATACTTAGCTGTCGACTTATTTTGCAAATACACTGATTTGCAAAATAAGTTATCCGTTATCCGTTCTCTTTCAATAGTTAAGCATAAAAACTGAATTAAGCTACATATAGTTCTCAACCCGAGATTATCACGAATACTATAACGGATGCTGTACCACTTAAGTGTTAAGAAAAACAAAAGTTTTTCGATTTGCGGTTGGTAACCATACCACTGCAAGCAAACCAACAGCATAATTAACTTTGTTATGTATATCGAAACGTTGACTACAAAACCCTAGTTGAAGGTGTGTCTGAGATGCTCTTGGACGGTTTAATCTTCTAGTTCATACCTACTAAATAATAAAAACTTGTTTATTAAATTCAAAATTCTTGCGTACCTACATTTACACACAGAAGATAAATACATAATGTCGCTTCTACAAATTTTAATCTTGGCACATTTTTTCCTGTCTTTGTTACTCTTATAGTTTTAAATGCCTACAACTATCTTTGTTGCGCCGCAACGCACAAAAATCGTTCCTCTTTTGTTTTCCAACGCTGCGTTGTGCGCTATTTTGACGCTGCGCTAAAAATGCGCTGGAACGGACGTTGCGTGTGTTCTTCGCCTTACGGTAAAAGATGGTAATCTCCAGCTCTTAACCCGTAATGGCGGCAACCACAACAACTTATTTCATTTATTATAACATATTAAAACGAATGGATAATTTTAAAACCGGATGGCTGGATTGGTCGCGATTTTGCAATACATTTGGCTGTGTGTATCAAGATCTTGGATTTTATTAATATGACATCAATATTACTACGACTGCGATTTGTTATAATATTATTGTATATCCCTTATTTCTATTTCTGCATGCCTTTATATTTTGAGTTAAAAAGACCGGCCAAGTGCGAGTTTGACTCGCCTACCGAGGGTTCCGTACTAAGGTTTATAAGTTATTCTGGTTGGTGAACTCCATTTGGACAACCAGCCTATTTTTATAAATATTGTTTTTTTTCGGCCCCCATAAAAACATAAATTTATGAAAATTATTTTTTTACCATTTTTCCTATATTCGTACTTCAAAACGAAGCTACTTGCAAAATGTTATTGTCTTAGGTCTACGGGAAGTACCCTTTGAATTTTGATTCCCTTAAGAGGGTAAAAAACAAGCTTTATATTTTATAACTTGAATTTAGGAGTTATTTTTTTGACAATTCTTTTTATTTCCTGATCCTTTTTGTTGCCTGGCATAGCGAAGAAATAGCTACAAAGAATCGAAGCCATCATAAGTAGAAACATTATCGTTATGTCAGAGATGTCAATTGTAATTATTCGTCGTCATGATCATGCATGATTTGACGCAAGTGATAAATAAGTGAACATTTTTAATGAAGGGTTTTTTGCGGTATGCGTGGCGCCATTGTCAGTTTGTTAGAGGTCGATTTGTCTTTATTTGTTTTACAGACTTTATGCGTTATCTTTCAAAATAGCGAATAGGAAATGTGCTTCGTATCTTTTATTTTATTTCTACTAAGTTTACCTACCGGAAAGTGACGGCACAATTTTATATAAAAAAATATTATTATCATGTGATAATAATATTTTGAAAAAAAATCTGCCTCTCGAGATTTTCCCATACAACTTTAAAAGTTGATTATCTCGAAAACTAAAAATAATCGCAGAACATACATGGGGTATTTTCGAATACCCCAAGATGTGAGGAATCTAATTTTTTTTTATTGACTTCACTCCATGGTCCACCCTGTATAAGAAATATAGACATTTTAATACTGAACCTACTATGCATACAGGAACGCAAAATAAAAACCCAAATAATTTCATCTCTATTTTAATAGTTGTGGTAGGTAGTAGTAACCTACGAAATAAACAGGATGTTTGAAGTCAAAAGGGCACGACGGTAAAGACAATTGAAGACATGTATCGTATCTTAGTTAATGAAGTGGGTACTTCACAACATTACCTACCTATTCTGTCCTTCGTTATACCAGAACAGGTGTTAAAAATTAACAGCAAATATTCAAGGAACATAGGTCGAAATATAAAAAAAAAATGTCCCTATGTTTTTTCGGTAAAATTGTTGTTTCATGACCTGGTTCGCTTTTTAAAATAAGTATTAGCATTTATTTTTTTCATCCTGTATTTTGGTTTAATACATGAATAAAAAAAAACTATCTCCACTACAGCACTGGTTGGGCCACACACAACGAAATAACCTTATGGAGTAGATAATTTTTGTAAAAAGCAAGTGAAACCACACCGCAAAGGCTTGTTACATCACATCGCTGTCACTTGCTAATACATAATTACTGGCCCTATGTTTTGTTTGTGGACAAATAACAAATCCATTAGGAAGTTCTATTCTTAGGCTTCTGTGTTTCAGAGTGTACCTTGAAACGTACTTGAACGTCTTAAAGGTTACGATTGTTCATCACTGCTTGTGGCTTAGGATACCGACACAAAATAGAGCGGTTCCTTACACTTAATAGAAAGTTTACAGAAGGTTTTCTCGGTCCTATTTTGGATTTTCGCGATTGGCACTTGTTATTTATTTATTATTTTATAATATGGACTTCTAGGGTAATTCTGCCAGTGTCAGTAATATAAGATTCTAGCGCTGCTGCGTCAGACGGTTGGTGGCTCCAGCAGGGAGATGATAGTGTCTTCTCATAGCCAAGGTTGCTACTGTCAAAAATCTCAAAGTATATTTGACGCTAGTACTGAGTCAGCCGTCTGTATAGGCGCGCGTCGTTTCTCCAATTTGTCGCTGTAACAAATTGTTTGACAAAAACCAAACCATTTGACAGAAGCATGCGTAAACGCACCATTGTGCATGCGTCTTCGTCGTATTTATATAGGTTTAAGGTGGAAATTCGCATTTATCTATCGCTGCGATAGCGCAGCGCAAAAATAACATCCAAACGGTTAAGTGTGTAAAGCGCCACCAGCAGTACCTAGTTGTTGTGATTAGAGCAAGGCATATATTTTTAATATTATTTAATAAAGTTTACTACTAACCTTCAATTTCCAAGCTGTTCTTTGCAGCATTAATTAATAAAGACTGAAATCAATTGGTAGGTAAATGGTTAGCTGTTGGGTTTTTATAGAATAATGGCGTATTTACCCGATAGCCTCAGAAGGAGGGTTATGTTTTTCGAGAGTATGTTTGTGGACAAGAAAATTCTTTTTCACGGGCTACAGCCCAAACGGATAGTTCGATTTTGACACGTGAGGTGTCGTTAGATTCGTCTCAACAGCGCGAGTGACACTGGTTATATTAAAATATTATAGATTCAAGATGGCGGATTTTAACAGCAAAATACTACTTTAAAGTTACCGCAGTCGGGTTTTTTGTTTTATAACACATCTTTTGACATGATTTTTCCGCTATATCAGAAAATTATCGACACTGCTGGGATATCCCAAGTCGGCTAATCTTAGATAGCTATCGCGATTGCTTCGTCGATAGGTTTTCTCGATATCAGCTTGAAAACAGTGTGGTAAGCGTAGGAAATGACACAGCGACGCGCACGCAACGGATAGAGTCGTTTTATTGTTGTAAGTTTTTTTTTATAATATTTTTTCGATCAGGCTTCATACATACATATTCTACGCCCAAAACCCTTACGGGGTAGCGCATGAACGGCTGTAAAAACACACCACGTCTGAGAGTCATTCAAAAAATGTGTATCATCATAGCGACAAGTTGCCAGTCTGTCGCAATACAATACACATCAATTCTCAAATCCCTTAGTCACTTTTTACGACACCCACGAGAAAGGTACGGGGTGATGCATTCTAATGCCGGCACCTTACGGCAATCAAAATATCAGGCTTCAAAACAGGCAAAATTCAATAATTGTATCAAAATTGCTGGGATAGGTATCCCAAGTTGGCTAATCTGAGATAGCTATCGAGATTGCTCCGTGCATTCGTCGAATTTGTATTATTGTGGAGGCTCCTGCATGAACCTCCAGTTCTTTTAGGACTCTAGAAACACGTAAATAATAATACAAAATATTTCATTTCGGGGAAAAATTACGTGCTTTTATTTCGGATGTTTTGCAAAGACAATCGCTGACGTGGTCAGCTTGACATACCTATACAAAAAGTAAATTATCATCAAAACATTCTGGACCAAAGAGATCTGCAACAATTATCTTTCAAAGTTTTCTCGATATCAGTTTGAAAACAGTGTGGTAAGCGTAGGAAATGACGCAGCGACGCGCGCGCAACGGATAGCGTTCAGATGCGTGTCCACTGCGTTCGACGGATTTCAAAGTTTTCTCTATATCAGTTTGAAAACAGTGTGGTAAGCGTAGGAAATGACGCAGCGACGCGCGCGCAACGGATAGCGTTCAGATGCGTGTCCACTGCGTTCGACGGATTTCAAAGTTTTCTCGATATCAGTTTGAAAACAGTGTGGTAAGCGTAGGAAATGACGCAGCGACGCGCGCGCAACGGATAGCGTTCAGATGCGTGTCCACTGCGTTCGACGGATTTCAAAGTTTTCTCTATATCAGTTTGAAAACAGTGTGGTAAGCGTAGGAAATGACGCGGCGACGCGCACGCAACGGATAGCGTAGTTACGGGTCCACTGCATTCGTCGGATTAGTATTATTGTGGAGGCTCCTGTATGAACCTCCAGTCCTTTTAGGAGTCTAGAAACACGTAGATATTAATACAAAGTATTTCGGGGAAAAATAACGTGCTTTTATTTCGGATGTTTTGCAAAGACAATCGCTGACGTGGTCAACTTGACATACCTATACAAAAAGTAAATTATCATCAAAACATTCTGGACCAAAGAGATCTGCAACAATTATCTTTCAAAGTTTTCTCTATATCAGTTTGAAAACAGTGTGGTAAGCGTAGGAAATGACGCAGCGTCGCGCACGCAACGGATAGCGTTCAGCTGCTTGTCCACTGCATTCGTTGGATTCGTATTATCTTTCAAACTTAGACTAGTATAAGCAAGCTATAGAGTGCGCGTAAAAAGTAGGAATTGATGGCAGTAGTCTGGGCGCACCCTCTCTGTCTGTCAGTAGCAAAACGACAGTGACAGCACTACTTAACCTCTATAACTTCTCATACATTTGACGTGTGCAACTGCTTACGCTTTGACAGTACGCCGCAGGGCTATATGCGCACTCTATAGCTTGCTTATATATACTCTAAGCCTTCAAAGTTTTCTCGATATCAGCTCGAAAACAGTGTGGTAAGCGTAGGAAATGACGCAGCGACGCGCACGCAACGGATAGCGTTCAGATGCACGTCCACTGCATTCGTTGGATTAGTATAACCTGATTAATTGAAGAAAGGTACCCGAAATGGCAACATTATTGTTTGCGTCTTTTTCATATTACATGACATTTGAGCAAGACGTCAACAATAATGTTGCCATTTCGGGTCAACTTCTTTTATGAATAAGATAGTATTATCTATCAGGCCTCAAAATAGGCAAAATTCGATGTATATCGCGTAGTCGGTAGTCATTATGACCCCATTATTAAATCCGCTAACATTGGGCACTGGTGGCCACGTCGCGCGCAGGTTTACTACACGATGTGTATGTAACGAAAATGCATCCATTTACTTGCGACAGACTAACCGGAGTCAGATGGTCAAGGTATCACATGTTCTACTACACGATTCTGGTGGATACGCATTAAAAACTCTGAAATAACTTTTTTGGCCTCAACGCCCCTGGTGACTAAAGTTTCAAAACCAATAGGCGAGAAAATGTACGTATCCATAACGTTTTCATGCATTAGTTCCTAACCAGTGGACGCGGGGCTTAGCTTCTAGAAGTGTCCACGTTTATTATAGTTCTTATAACGTGCGATATCTCAATCTAGCCGCTGGAAATAAGAGGTAAAGTCTTAGCAAAATAATGGGTTTTCTAACAGAAATCTTAGGTTTACATTACGGACGCTTCCCGGAGATAAAGACAGGTGTATTAGGATTTTAATCTCTCTTGTGATCTCGTGTTTTTTAATGTTTTTCTAGGATTTAAACTTTCTGAATAGAATTATTATAATCCAGACAGAATGCATACCTACCTAATAAAAATACTAGGGTACTCTGTTAAACGTAATGTCTTTTGCTGCGCTATTTTTTCAGTATTTATAAGGAAATCTAAAGACGTTACGTTTTTATACAACTGCTAGATATTTCTATTATGCTAGCATAATGGACTGGGCGTAGTAGCACGCAATAGCAGCTAATGAATGATTGTTTTCTTGCCGAGTGTTCTTAACAACCTGCGCAGAAAATCGCGTAACATGACATCCGTCAGACGAGCGATCTTCAGCCGTTATCGATGGGACGCGCGACTCACGTGTGTAGCTTTGTTTGATCTGTTTCATACATTTTATATGGAAAGTGTTTCAAGCGTCGCGATGTCGCACGTGTCACGTCTCCGGCCTCCGTCACTCTCGTCACGTTACGTCTTAAGTCAACTCTATGGAGCTTGCGCCTTATACTTAGAGGACTAGAGGTATTACGTGTAAGAGACGGTGACTAGTATGACTAGCGGTGGCTGGTGATCGTGGCACACGATGGAATGTCCTGTCCGCTCACTGAGACACTGATTATTACCTAGCTAGTGAACAAGCTAGCTAGAAAATACATAAGTTTCTGTCGTAGACTAGCTACGTAATGGATCCAAATATCGAGCCATAACATGTCGACGGAATTCCCGTAGCCGAACGATCTAGATACATATTTGTGAATCAGTGGATTCTCTGTATGCTGAATTGCTGACGTAAGCGACGAGGAATTGTTAGGGCCATGCGATTGAAAAGAAATTATAGATGCCGCTTAAACGGACCATTTTTGTAATTCAATATTCGTTAAAAAGTATAGGTATATTAAGCAACTGTAAAGCGCATCTATATTTTCTTTGCAATAACGTGGCCCTGGACAGTTGCTCATTCCAGTAAATTTTCTGCTCACCAGAACAGGTCATTCGAAATGAAACCGCTTATGTACTTTTTAGTATAAGTTTTCTTTTTTCACGCAAATGCCTCAAGTTAGCATTTCCTAATGTTATTTCATACGAATTTAAATAAGAGTTGCATCTTCCGTTACATAATCAACCAAAACCTTATTAGGTTTAAAGAAACAGCTTATTTTAGTGGTTTCGTATAGAATCGTATGTAACAGCTTTTTGTCAGTGTTGCCAGCGACTTTTGACCGCCGCATACGCAATGAGGGTCGCGACCCGGATTACCATACAATAGGGGAAAATACTGAGGTTGGCAGCACTAATAGGTATCTGCTGGGTGCTAAAGCGATTATATTCGTGCCAATGAGGTTGAAAACTTGGGAACTATAGTTGAGAAGACCACTCGCTGCAGCCGTATGGCGTTTCCTTTCCCACTTGGTGGTAAAGAAATTGAGCGCAATACAGCTGCAAATGCAGCGAGTAGTCTTCTCGACTATAATGGCGCTACTCTTGACTGTTTACCTTATTTCTGTATCCAAAACGCTTCAATTTAAAGGTTACCGACTTCTTACTGGTTTATGCACAGTCGGGCCGGGCCTTCTGTCATTTCTCATTTTTAAAAGCTTTTATTTAACTTGCAGTGTATGTAAGTAAGGAAGTAAATATGTTTGTTCGGGGCAAATCTTGCAACTCAATTTAGAAGCAGATATCTTCAACCGATTGAGCTGAAATTTTGTATACACGTTTAGTTCGGATGACAATGCATGATTAGTTATATGACGTCATTCTAAATCTATCATGGCGGAATATCCAAGATGGCCGACAAGTAATTTTTGACGCACTCCTACAATATGGGTGTCAAATGAAAGGTCTTGCTGAGTACAATTCAGAAAATAATATGGCGGACATCTAAAGATGGCCTTTTAAGATAATTTACAATATGAGTATGAAAGGATGCGGATGAAAGGTATTGCTGAGAATTACCTATTCGAATTATAAGTTGACGTCACTCTAAATTAACTATGGTGGACTTCTTAAGATGGCAGAATATCATTTTTATGCTTTTTTACAATATGGATGTCAAATGAAAGGAATTTTTCAGAATAACTTGAAAAATTAAGTGACGTTTACGTCACTCATAATCATAACAAAACCTGATATGGCGGACTTAAAGTAAGATGGCGTATTAAGTTTATTATGTTTTCTTACTAAGTGGGTGACAAACACAGAAAAATTACAGGTAAATACTAGTGTGAGCTAAATGACGTCGCTTCGCAAGATTTAAAATTTAGATTTGAGTGGTTATATTGTGTTGGGGTTTTTAGTCTTCTGTTCATGGCACTGTCAATGAAGAATGTTGTCAATTCATACCTATTATGTTCATGAATGCAATAAGTAGGTAAGTTCTATCGCACAACGTACACAATCAACTAAGGCATAAAATATTTGTTTTCCAGAGATTGCTAAAAAGTAAAAAATAAATTATAAGTAAAAAACATTTTTAAAACAAGCTTTTATTTGGATGCGCTAAAAAGCATAAAATAATCTATTTACTAAAACTTTAACTTGTTACTTATAATGGCATTAAATCTACGTCTTCATAATTTATACGATATAAAAGCTTGTCGCGAGATTTAACCTGTGTACCTATATATTAATAAAATAAATTAGGTAACCAGTGTAAATGATCTTGAACAAACTTTTAACCTAACACCACACGAGTACCTACTTAAATCTCGCGACAAGCTTTTATATCGTATAAATTATGAAGACGTAGATTTAATGCCATTATAAGTAACAAGTTAAAGTTTTAGTAAATAGATTATTTTATGCTTTTTAACGCATCCAAATAAAAGCTTGTTTTAAAAATGTTTTTTACTTATAATTTATATATAGAGTAAAATACATAGGTTTGCAGCAAGTACCGAAAACTTTACAGGCATGATCAGACCACGAAACTGTGTTTTTTTAACTATGGAGCATAAGCTGGGAAACAAAATTTTTTTTGTTTTCCTTAGAAAGTTAGTCAGCTGATCGGGAATTCAGCAAGCCTGGGTTCATCGGGTCGTACGTCGACTCATAGAGAGGTATAGGTATATTTATATTTTTTTTGGAAAACTTGCATATTTTTCCACAAATTTTGCAAGTTTTCCAAAACTAACACAGGAGGTGTTTTAAATTTAAGTAACTACATGCGTAAAATTGTGTAGATTACGTAGTTGCTTGGTCTTGGTTGGTACATAATTTAAGTTAATTACTTTCGGATATAATTGTACTGTGTATTCAGCCGAATCAAAAACTTTTATGATTGGTTTCCGGTCATAAAATACGGGATTTCAAATATATTATCATATATCATTGTGTATCTTTATGTTGCTACATCTCTAGGTGCGTTCGTTTCGTAGTATTTCGAATTGTTTCAATAATTTACGGTGTCAGTTGTCTAATTTATACAAAAATCGTCAATGAGGTACTTCTGGAGATCAGACTGAACTAATTTATTTAATTTATTTTGTTTAACTGTTTATTGTACACAAGAAAAAAAAAACAGGACAATTACATTTAGAAAAATAACACAACAGGCACTACTTATTTCTAAAAAGAAATCTCTTCCAGCAGTCCTACGGTAGAGAACTAAGTTACGATTTAAAATAATATCTCTAGAAGAAAAAAGTGGATATTAGATACCTAGTAGTTTTTAGATTCAGCGATATCTGCATGTAAAGGCTTCTATAACTTTCAGACTTGCTAGGAATAAAAAATGAGAAGTTAATACGCGCGTAAATCGGTATGCCGTGTCTCATGCATGTCCCATTGTCCCATTGTAGTGACGTGACGGTGATGAGATGACGTGCACGTCACGCATACGGAGACAGTATGTTCTGCCCTTTATCAACCCAAAACTGTATGCAGTACTTACCTATACCTATTTATAGAATATCTTATGCAAAGTTGTTAAACCAAGTAGGTATTAGCGTTGAAGACCGAATCGCGTGTTGGTAGTAATATAACATTGCTGAGGTGTCAGTGGTGTCACCTTTACAGCGTCTGTGTAATTTGTTTGGATGATTGCATAACATAGCACATTTTCCTCCTGAGAAGCTGTAGTAAGAAGTAGGTGGGGTTAGCAGAGTAAAAATATATAAATAAGTAGGTAGGTAGGTGTATCGCGTGGTGCTGGATCAGTCAGATTACGACCTTTCAATTTGTAGCCGTATATAGCCGTATACAGAGCATAGGTAGGTAGCAACGTGATGAACCTAAAGGTAGGTGAAACTCGAGTCACTATACTATTGTTATAGTCCATTCACAATCATAGTGTCATGAAGTGACATTCCAAATTACGCAGGTCGCAATACTAAAGACCAGCTTAACTTGGCCTCCCGCATGGGCTAGTCATGACACTATGATTTTGAAAGGATTATAATATCCCTATTTACACCCTGCCTAGCTTAATTACTGTCTTCTAACGACTTCTCTGCATCGATAGACGTGCCATAAGAACACTGATAGAAATTTAATTTTAGATCCATCCATTTCATTCATTCGACACCTATAGGCGGGATCATTAGTGCTATCCCGAAATAAATAGCTCTGATTCCGCCGTTCTTTGCCTGCGGTAATGTGCCAGTATCTCACAGTTACGATAATACTGAGATGGCATGGCAGCGCAAATAACATAGGGATTTCCTACTTATCTTGCATCACGAACGAACACAACTTGCTGTTTCTAGCGACTAACTAGCACATAAAACTGTTTACATCTACATGACGCTATTTCTGTGATTCCCACCTATTTCTCGCCCACACATGCAGTTCCCGCCATTAAAGTTATTGTTTACAATCGGCCGCGCGCCCTGATTGGCCGACACTGCGCATGCGCGCACCGAGCGTCCCCATTCGCCGCGACCCGATTTGAAATTGGAACCACATGTGACGTGACGCAGTCGCGATTATTGAGAACAAGATGGCTAATTTGGGAGAAATTTGGTGGGTTCTGTATATGGTTTTTGGGAACTTTTTTCATACATCGATATCAAGCATTTTTTCAAGGTTCCAACCCACAGTTTCTCTCTAGAAGCGGTTCATTGTACGTGCTATGATCTCTATAACTCTCTGTAATCTTTTATTGTAACTTAATAAATAAATAACAGATGATATGACTTTAATTGGTGCTATTGAAAGAAATCCAGTCAAAAAAGTATCTGTCTATGGTGTTGGTTGAATTTTATGAGAGCCCTGATGATCTTATCTCTGCAGATTAGCTTCCTGGACATCAGGTTTACTCAATCCAAACATGAATGGTTGAATATTGGGTGTCAAAACCACAAAAACTACAACTGCCAATGTCGTCTACATCACTTCTTACCTACATGATGTTTTAACTATGATGAATATATCTAAGTACCTGCTGGTTATCGTATTTTATGCCACATTAGAATAGAACAAATATTGTGTCCATATTATGTGCACTATTGGACACTTTTGACCGCAAGAGCAAAACACATTCACACATTTTTTTTTGTATAAAACGCAGTCATACCTACCTACAGCACGAAGTATGAGAAGTGTTACGTCTATTTTATTCGTGTGAAATGGCCAATTAGCACATCAAATTGACATTTTGTTGGATAATGAGCATATATCCAGTAATAAAGCCTTTTCTGATATAAATAACCGACCATTGTGTCATCTAAATTATGCAATGTACCTATGAAAAAAGCTTGACAAGTTATTATTACTATTTCATAGAATTACCGATTTATTGGTCGGTTCAAATGTCGAAATCGAAACATTCAGTTACAGAAATTTGGATAATTTACCTTAATATGACATCAACATTTATTTAACCGTTTATTGTACACAATAAAATACAAAGAACATAACATATAGAACAATACACAACAGGTCAGCTTATTTCTAAAAAGAAATCTCTTACAGCAGACCTAGGGTAGTGAGATGGCATAAAGTGAGGCAGTGGACGTGTACAACTTACTATGACTATAAATTTTAACATCTTACATTACAATTTATAATTTCGTGTGTGTGTGTGTTGTTACTTTATACCTACGGCATTTGCGTCACGGACCGTTCTGTTTGTGACACTGTCATACCAACTAAGCATTCTCCAATGGAAGACTTCAGACGTGATACATCGTGTGGATTTTATAAAAAAAAACTAGTGAAGAATCTTGACTTGACATATAGGTGTAGAGAAAAACCAAGTCGCGGTGCATATCAAAAGCCCACAGGACAGGACAGATTCACTTGCAAATATTATTGCGGGACGGGAATGTAATAAATATAGAGTGAAATTCTACTAGTGACCGATCACGAAAAAAACTAGCAATTGCTGGTGATAAGCAACATCTCTTTTGCGGATGGTTCAAATTTTTATTTCGACCTATGTTCCTTAGGGAAAGTTGTTCTTTATCACAAGCCCGTTCTGCATTTTCGCTATCGGTCGGTCACTAGTAAAATTTCACCCATTATACATATAATGAAAGCAACGGGAAACTCACATCATCCATCACAAGAACGGCTTAGTGAGTCTACCTATAGTTGTGAATAGTACTTAGTTACTGTACTCATTCATCTACTATAATATTCATGTGCCGGATTATACCTTTCAATCATTTAGTTTATCGACCAATTAATTCAAGGAAACCCTTAAAAAATATATTAAAATTTAATATCTAACTAATGACTCCCACTATTTTATAAAGTAACGAGGCAATCAAGCGATTAACACAGTTTTCTAGTTATTTATTAAAATTAAATAGCATTAGGTATTAGCTTAAATATTATATTAAATTTGACATAAATTAATTCAACCATTTAGTTGGTCAAATGACGTTTTAACGGGATATCAAAATTATAAACAGCTATTTAGTGAGATGCAATAATTATGAAAATGTGACCAATTTTGTGCGGATCTCTAAAAACTGGTACCTACTGGTATTCTACCACAGAATAATAGTTTGTAGTATACAGAACAAAAAATATTACTATTTATTGACAACTTGAAACTGAACTATGAAACGCCAACAACATAAATAAATGTTTAGCTGCACTGCACAAGTTATTTTGTACAAACAAAATTATTAGCCAATTTTTTAAGTTACTATTATAGAATAAGTCAAAAATAAATTATGCCGTTGGATACGGTAGTGAAAAGAAAATACTGAAGTTTTGGCTTTTGCAGCTGAGCAATTCAGCTAGTGTCACGTGAAATTAGCTAATCATGTCATAGAGAGCGAAAAACCTGTCAATCGGCAACACTTTGACATTTTCCATCAACGGAATATTTTATATTCGATCCATTTAGTTTTTATCACAGAGTACCTTTTGTTTTCATTTTAGCACGTTTTTATGGTAAAATTGTACTTTACTTAATTACATTTTTCTTTGTTCCAGATAATAGGGCAGCGGGAATTCGCAGTCAGGCCTACGAGAAGGCCCTGCGAAGAGCTGCAGACTGGACAACCCTTAGAAATAGTTATAGAAAGGGTGAGTACTTATAGCATAAGTTACAGGCCGCAGCCACTTTTAATAGTCAATTTTGCCAGCTGACTAGTACAACAACAAATGTCAACGAAGACAAACTTTACATGATTTTCATATTCGTAGATTCGTAGTATCAAATGAGGAACTGTCCAGGGCCATGTAATTGAAACAAAATATAGATGGCGCGCTTCATTTACTTAGGCCCGAATGACTATCCAGCGCGCAATCTACATTTTCTTTTCAATAACGTTGATTTATTTTATGTAGTAAAACGACTTTGTTGTTTAAAGTCGAGGCTTATATAGAGTCTCGATGTTTCGATGCAATAAGTGCACCATCATCGGGAGTCCGACAGGTCACTCACGAACTACTTTTTTTTTTGTCTTTTCGTACGACCAAGAGGACTATTGCATCTATTTCATAGTAGGTACATGAGCAGCACATCAACCTACACATGTAAGGGATCAGTTTGTACTGGTAGTAATAACTAGGTATACAGGGAGTAACAGAAATGGTATTACAAGCCGAAAGGAGGTGAAGTGAACAACTTTCCCCATGGAAAATGGATCGAAATTTGAAAATAAAAATTGGACCTCCCATATTAAATCAGTCAGCTGATCGGCGATTTTGTATGGGAGGCCCAATTTTGTTTTTCATATTTCGACCCATGTACCATGGGGAAAGTTGTTCAGTTTCATGAGTACCTTCACCTCCTTTCGGCTCCTTTCTGTTACTCCCGGTATAAAATACGATGAACCAGTATAAGTTTATCCCTTGAATGGGTGACTTGATGTGGTGTTGCTAGTACAATTTCGCAGTTCTATTGATTGCATAGAGGGAGAATAAATGAATGGCAATAATCATAGTACTTAATAAGATGTACCTACTTGGGAGCTAGTAAGTTGTTAGATAGAATAGAGGTAATAATTAATGACATCTTACTTCCTAATCACATGTTGTTCTGAGTTCCTTGTAAGTAATAGTAAGTAATAATAACGAGCTCTTTTACCTACTACTTGCGCATAATTTATATAGTTACGTCAGAGAGAGTTCCAGTTTAAACGGACATTAGGTGACATAAATAAATAGTAGGTACCTATTTTGTGGGTAATTTCTTAAACCACATTCTCGTCTCCTAGGTAATGTACCTACTCATAATCATAATTCACATCTCAAGTAAAAATAAAAATCAACCCTGTCACTTTGTTGAATAATAAGGTCTAACATAAAGCTTTCGCATTAGAAATCATGCGGTTTTAGTTTGGACCTAATTTAGATATAAGGTGGTGGGCCAAAAGTAGTGACCCCATGTGGATGCCTTTTTAAAAACATTAATCAGCATCTTCGAAAGATTAATTTCAGAAAACAGAACTCAATTTAGGTAAATAGGTAAGTAATAAAAATGGAACACGAATTGAATTAAGTAGATAACTTCTTTTGGCACACCTTGTAAATCGTACTTTCCAAACAAAACATCAGAGACCAATCCGCAACGGATAAAGGCGTGATTTTGAACATGAGTCTTTTAGCTCACTATTTGACTATTAAACAATACCCAAGTGGTAAGGTGGTATTGGTGGTATACCCACGATATTAATAAGGTGGTATGGCGCCATTTGTTACCCAGTTTTTCTTGTCATTAAAGTTTCCTGAACGCTGCGTCTTGTCAATCATTTCGCCAGAAACGAGTGCAGAAAGGCTGGCAGCATTATTACCCGTTTTTGTTTTGCCAAAAACAAGTGCAGAAAGGTTGGCAACCCTCATCATAATCTTCCTGCCCTTAACCGATCTACTTGGGGTCGGCGCAACACGTTTCATTGAACACAAAATCGTGTTGCAAAAGGATTTGGCTGAATTTTACGAACGGCCGCCTACCCTACCAGACGTCAACACTCCTTGGGAATGCTTTTGATGTGAATTAACCACCACCATACGGTTGGCCCTGGCTGTTTGGGTCGGGTTTATCCCTCGGTCGCCTCTTACGACTCCCACGAGAAGGGGGTGGTGCTATTCTACTCTGCCGGCACCACATGGCAAGGTTGGCAGCCCTATTACCCGTTTTTGTTTTGCCAAAAACAAGTGCAGAAAAGTTGGCAACCCTGTTGGCTGTTTTTGTAACGTCGTTTTGGAAGTTTGGACTTTCGGGACTTTCACATCGCTGCCGCTGGTTGATCCTTTTACTTGACTTGTTGTGTCTTAAGCTTGGCTTTTGAGGTTATCTTATGTCGCTAGCTCAACTGAATGAATGTTACTGATATATGAATTTGATCATCAGAGATTCTGATTCTGATTCGCTGACTGATTGATCATATTCTACGGAGAGGTGAGATATGAAGTCATTATTTCTTAATTTATCAAAGGTAGCTGAGGTTAGTACCTACCTAGGTACCTATTAATTTTCTCATTTGTAGAGGGCGTTCCCTTAAAAATAATTAAATAAAAAAATTCTATGTATGATTGGTATGATCACAAATTAGAGACACATGAGACAGACAGCACGCATAATAATATGTTTGAAAAAAAATGACTTACGAAAAAAATACGCATACCATTTAACACAGTTTGCAACATTGTATGTAATGTTATCGAAGTACTGACTTCGGAACATCGAATTAAGTGCCTCAAGTTTTGGGGTCAAAAACCAGTTCATTGGCTAAACCTGTTGTCTCAGAAAAGGGACCACAGAGAGCTTTTGAAAGGGACTCAGGGATGGAGCCCAATGATAAAAGATTTTGCAATCGTACGCAAGGTAGCGAGTTGCAGCGACTCACTTCCGATAATACCTATGAATATAACACCAAATATTTGTTGTTTTCTTTGTCGAGTGCGAATGGTGCTAGATAGAGTAGAAATGAGACGTGAGACGTAAGATGACATCTGTCAGACAAGTGATCGTCAGCCGTCATCGTGCGAGGCGCGTCTTACGTGTGTAGCTTTGGCTCTTCTGTTTCATACATTTTATATGGAAACAGTTTCAAGCGTCGCGAAGGCGCACATCTCACGTGTCCGACGATTACTTGTTTGACAGATGTCATCTTAAGTCTCATGCCTTACGTCTACTCTGTGTAGTTTGCGCCTAGAGTAGACATAAGACGTAAGATGACATCTGTCCCACAAGTGATCGTCAGTCGTCATCGTGCGAGGCGCGTCTCACGTGTGTAGCTTTAGCTCTTCTGTTTCATACATTTTAGGAAGCGAATTCAATGCAATGTGTGGAGCTAGGACCTTTTAAAATACCGCGACGCTTAGTTATCAATCATCATCCATCATCAATGAAAACATACCTGGTATAAAATAAAGTCACCTTTTGCGTTTCGCTCTCTGTCATTGACACCACTAACTCTTCCTAAACCCGGATTTCCTCAAATATTTAAGACGAAATTATGGCATTAGAATGATATATGTGTCGCTGAAATTTATAATGGCCGAAACGAAACATAAAGTGTTTATTTGAATCTCTACAAAGATACTGCATGCACCCCTGTACCCCTGGGAATCAGTGCGGTGAACGACCTGGAGTGCCCGTTTTCGGCGAGCGGGCCGAAACAAAACTCCTTGCTCGTTATCGACAATTTTGCCCGCGAGCGAATAACTGTGCCTGGCCTGAAAGAAAAAGAAAAAATATTGGAAGAAAAAAGAAAAAGCTTGATATGATTTTGTTTTGCTAAGTTTTTAAATTTGGAATTGGAACAAAAGACAGAATTTGGGGACAAAATAAAATAAAACATCTTGATAAGTATGAGATTTGTTTTAGCTAGGGTTTTTAAAGAGGTCACGCTAGTTAACATGAGTCAGACAGGGTAGAAACATCATATCTACTTCCTACGTTTAAAAAAATGCAGAGTATGCAAGCAGTGGCTACTTAAATATGTAGATGAACGGCCGACCGACTAAAAAATAACCCAAATAAGATCAAATAAACATGCAAAATAGCGTGCGACTTGACTGACGAAAGCTACCGAAAAAACTTCCGTGTGTAACTGTCTGCCGAGAAAGAAAAAAGAAACAAAATAATGGTGCGAAAGCACAGATTACGAAAGTCTCGCGGCAACCGTAAAAGCTTCCATGCAGCCTTGTTATTTTCTTATTATCATTTAATTGGGTAAAAGCCGTCTTTGCCCAAAACAAAGTTACTGATCTGTGGAATAAACAAGTTGTTAGTCATACATTTTTTCCTCAAAATTTTGTGCTATTCAGGAAGTAGGAAATGCATTTTGTACCGACCTAGGAAGTGAGTAGGTAGGAATTTTTGCTATAAGATTAGGTAGGTATGTCTGATGGGACTGGACCAAATGGGGCCTTCCCTAGTCGTATAAAGGGTAAATAGTAGGTAAGTGTGCTTTAAAAGGTTTTCGGAGTATTTTAGTTCTTGTTTTACAAATTCGGCGTTTTCGTTGTGGTTTCGCCAGTGTCAAGTTTAGTCGATGACTTAATCTGTCAAACTGAAAACCTTTTTTGGCGTGAAGGGCCCAAAGAAATCGGATGATGACTAGGTGCCTACGAAATATGTTCAGGTCTGAAATTATTGTCACAAACAGTTAATCAGGCTTAAATTAGGTACTTTCATATTCGATAGGTTGGCTTGAATGTTATCTGGAGGTTATCTGCATGAATACCTACATACCTATATCAGCGGAACTTGTATTTGCAATTAGGTCAATATTTTTAAGATGGAAATTAATTAATTACGTTTTTTTTTGTATGCTGCTCGCACGGTACGGTCGTTCGAATAGGCCATAATATTCGACAGCTGTAAAAATCATGTTAATGTCATGACATAAGGTATATTTTTTTTTGTTAAGGTGTCTTCTAGTATAAGCTTGACAGCTATAAAATACGGCCTATTCAACCGGTCGTACTTTCGTTACTATAAGAGATCAATTTATATTAAACTAGGTAGAACTCTTCCTAAAAATTTAATTAAAATTAGTTAACCTACCCATTGGTGTACCTAACCTTGTAAAAGGTAAATTAACTTACTACTTAATAGTACAATTGATATCATATCATATCATATATATCTTTGATTCAAACATGACTGATTTGAGATCATATTGTCAAAGAAATACGTAATAAACGAGTAGGTAATCATAATCAATCAATCTTAGGCACCATCTAACAAAACTAGTTTTGCAGGATATTACCTTACCCTACTAGTAAATCTAGATTTAAACTACTTCTATAAATAAAAATAAAATTATAAGGCGTTTTATACACATACATAACGTCCGTTTCGTCTTTATTTTTGCGCAGCGAACGCATGCGTTAGGACGATACGAATTTCGACCTTATTCTCATACTAATATGGTTTATGTCAAATTATTTGACAAATGCTTCCGTTGACGCAGCGTTGTGAGATATTTTTGCGCTAACGGATGCGTCCGTCAAACCGTTTCACATGAACCGTATTTGTATGAAAATAAGGTGGAACTTCGTATTTTTCAAACGCAACGGATAGCGCTGCGCAAAAATAAATAATGCACTATAGTACCGTCATTCGAATAGGCCATATTTGACAGCTGTCAAAATCATGTTAATGCTATGACATGAGGTCTATTTTTTCTTTGTTGACATGTTTCCTAGTATGGGTTTGACATTTGTCATTCGAATAGGCCATACCTATGTCAAATATGTCAAATGACGGTACTACATATATAATGGACGTTATGTGTGTAGAGCGAATAAAGGATGCGTGCAAAAAGCTTGTAACGCAAATTGCGTTTTTATTGAGAAGAACGGGCATTAAATAGGTTATAATTTCCTGTGGCCAGGCATGTTTGTTTTTGTTGGCAAATGATTTGTAGATATCGTATTTAATTAGCGATCGAATATAGATAATTTTTATGCTTAATTAGCGATCGAATATAGATAATTTTTATGCACTACGTACTATACCGGTAGACTTGCGGATTTAGATCAGTTTAATATGTGGATAGGTAGTACTCGCGGGTAGGCATAGAAAAAGCCTGTTGACATTTTTAAAGCTCTTATTTTAATAAATACTATAAATTTAAATTAATTATCTTTAACTAGTTTTAATATGATATAGTGATATAGTAGAGTTAAAGTACCTGCTGCAGCCATTATCACCAAGTTCTGACCTAAGTCACCAGATTATAACCTACAAATCACATCACTACTCAGCACTTTTTCACCTCCACTTCACAAATGGAACAGATTAAGGTGTCTATTGAATCCTTAGCAGCCTCTGTCCATGCTAGGATGGCAGCGTTTGAAGAAGAGCTGAAGAAGGACCCAACCCTGAAGAAAGACACTGTCAGCTCCCTCTCCACAGAGTTCCAGACGTTTAGATCGTTTGTTATGGCCTCACTTGGAGCTCTTCAACAGCAGATTGCGATGCTGACCAATGAGCTGGACAAGGCTGAGATGCGAAGCCGCAGGAAGATGTTGCTTCTACACGGGGTACCCGAGGAAAAGGATGAGGACACCAGCGCAGTAGTGGTCGCAGTGGCCACTGATCATCTATCACTACTGGAGTTGCAGCCTGATGACATCCGACGAGCTCATCGTATGGGCCGTTTCTCCGCAACATCCAACAAGCCACGGCCAGTGCTTGTGAAGTTTGCCAGCACCAAGACCCGCGATGAAGCGTGGATGGGTAAGGTGGGGCTCAAGGGCACTGGCATAACCATCTCCGAATTCCTTACACCAAAGAGGCACAAGCTGTTCAAGGCAGCCCGCCAGAAGCTTGGCATCACAAAGTGCTGGACGCGCGAGGGGCGTATTATCTATCTGGCCCCGGATGGAAAGCGGCACACTGTAGCTTCACAGCAGGATCTGGACGCAATTGCTGGTGATTCATCGACCCTCGACACTGTGTCCACGGGTGCAGCAGCTGCCGGTGCGACGCCGCACATTGGTAAAACTGTGCCACCAAAGCGCTCGACCAAGACTGGAACCGGAAAAAAATAAATTTCATTATTGTGGGGTTATGTCATATAAGTATGTGACAAAGTATGTGAGGTTAGATATTGGCAAATCAATTTTTTCATATTAATTTAGTAATTTTTACTTACTTTCAGTCGTAATTATTAGTTTTTTGTTACTCGGCGAGTGTTGTCATTGTTTTAGTCACATTATTTTATTTCTGCAATTTGCGACAAAACTTTACCGGCAAATGTGGATTCATGTGAAAAATTTTCACCACTTTTCTTTTCTTTTCCATGATTCCATCATGCTAATATGTGCCACAGATTACAAATATTTATATGTACTTTTTTTTAAAGTTGTTCTCCTGTTGTCAAAATGCGTTTTTTTTACTACTTTGTTGATCTATCAACAGTGCGTGACACGTGACAACACCGGTTTTGTAATACGTTGTCTCTTTCTGACAAATTGGTGATGAGAATTTGTACTTTTATTTTCGTCGTATATTTACGTTTCTTTGTACGCAATTAATTTGTTCTAGTTTTTATTTTTGTCTTTGTGGCTGCCAGCGGGTATGGAAAATGCACAAGCCTTAGTTTTATTTTATTTAATTAATAATCTATACTTATATATATTTTGTTTATTTATATTATATTATTGCTATGGATATCTCTTTATGTAATCAATCAGATTTTTCAATTCATGTTCTTCTTCCAGCTCAGATGACAGTTTTCACAGTCTACCTCTTCCTTTATATGAAAACCTGGATTCAGTCTTTTCAAATGTCCGGAAGAATTTTAACGTCATCCATATTAACGCACAGAGCATTCCAGCTCATTACATGGATATGCTTGCATCCTTGGATCATAGGAATATCCATGCAATTCTGGTATCCGAAACCTGGTTGAATCCATCGCTCCCGTCAACGTCCTTTTCCATTCCTGGTTTTGTACTTATCCGCAACGACCGTGGCGGTTCCACAAACGGTGGTGGGGTAGCCATTTACCTCCGTGCACATATTCCTTTTACAGTCATTCATAAGTCCCCACAGCCGCCCCTGAGGGTACGGCTGAACACCTCTTCCTAGAAATTTCTCTTTGCCATATTAAAGTTCTTCTAGGTGTTTATTACAACAATCATCTCTCTAATAATTACTTTGGTTCCCTTGAACTACTTCTTGAAGATTACTGTCCTTCTTACAACCACTCTATAATCTTAGGAGATTTCAATACATGTCTTTTGAAAAATAATCACCGATCTAAGCAGCTTCTCTCCTTAGTTAACTCTTGTAACCTGTACATACCCCGTTATCTGCTACTCATCATTTTCCCAACTGTGAACCATCACTTCTTGACCTTATAGTAGTGTCTTCTCGTGACCACGTAGTGAAACACGGTCAATTTTCTGCTGACGAGTTTTCCTATCATGACCTACTGTATCTCTCGTATCGCATTCGGCCACCCAAAATTAAAGCAAGAACTTTGCTTCTACGTAATTTTGCGGGTATGAATACTGAAAAACTGCGTGAGGAGGCAAACAGTGTTGATTGGTCAGCGATAGAGCGTCTTGAATCTGTCGATGACCAGTTATCACTTTTGAACTCTAACCTTACTGATCTGTACGATCGTCACGCCCTTTACGTCCAGTGCGCATTAAACATCTTCCTGCACCTTGGCTTAATGATGAGATACGTGAACAAATGGCGAAAAAGACGCGTGCGAAAACAAGGTACAAACTGGATTCTTCGAACAAAAATCGTGACAAATTTCGAGAGATAAGAAATCGCTGCAATACTAAGATAAGGGATCTACAACGTCGCCATATCCATAAGTCAGTCGAAAATGGAGATCCTGCTAAAGTCTGGCCCTTCCTAAATAAGCTAGGAGTTGGCAAGTCGCGTACTCATCTTCCTGCGCACAACATTGATATTAACGCTCTTAATGCACATTTCTCTTCTTCTGCTGCAATAGATAGCGCTATAAAACTTAACACACTGAATCATCTTTCTGCTTTGCCAACTCCTACCTTTCCTTCTTTTGTTTTTCACTCAATCACCGATTGTGATGTTGTGAAGAATGTGCATGCCATCTCGTCGAATGCTGTTGGAAGTGACTGTATTAGCCGTGCTATGATTGTTCCTATCCTAGATATCCTTTCTCCAGTCATCGCAAAAATCCTAAATAATTCCTTATCCTCTGGTGTGTTTCCAACCGCTTGGAAGGAAGCACAAATTGTTCCTCTTCCAAAAAAACCTAAACCGAGCTCTCCTTCTGATTACCGTCCCATCTCTATCCTACCATTCCTCTCCAAGGTCCTTGAAAGGTTGGTTCATCAACAGCTCTCTTCTTTCCTAACTACGAACAATTTGTTGAACCCCTTTCAATCTGGTTTCCGCCCCGGTCATAGCACGACTACTGCTCTAGTCAATATCTCTAATGATATTCGGCGAGGAATGGAACAACAAAACTTGACTGTGTTAACGTTACTAGACTTTAGTAATGCTTTTAATACAGTAGACTTCGACATCCTTCTTTCTGTCTTACATTCTCACAACATATCTACAACGGTGGTTGACTGGTTTCGCAGTTACCTGTACGGGCGTCGACAGCGCATACGCATTGAAGACACCTTCTCTGCGTGGTGTGACACATCTGCCGGCGTACCGCAGGGTGGCGTTCTGTCCCCTCTTCTTTTCTCTATTTTCATTAACTCTATCACTATTCCTCTTTCTTCTTCCTATCACATGTATGCAGACGATCTCCAAATTTATACACAAGCACCACTCTCTGGCCTCCCAGGCGCGATTAATGTGACAAACAGAGACCTTGAGAAAATATCCGACTGGAGTAGTTCGTATGGGCTTAAGGTTAATCCTACAAAGACCCAAACCATCATAATTGGCAGCCAGTGGTATGTGTCTCGTATCGATTACGCTTCACTGCCACAAATCACTTTTGATGGTATTCCAATACCATTCAGCCGCAAGGTCAAAAACCTTGGTATAATTTTTGACGATTGCTTAACATGGCAGCCTCATGTATCCGAGGTAAGCAGGAAGGTGTTTGCCGCGTACGGATCGCTCAAGCGACTCAAGAACCTCTTACAATAAAAATTTCTCTAGCGTATTCTCTTCTTTTACCGATACTGGATTATGCAGACGTTTGTTATCCTGACCTTACTGTTGAACTGCTACAAAAACTCGAACGTCTGCAAAATCTTTGTATTCGGTTCATCTTCGGTCTACGAAAGTATGACCACGTCTCCCAGTACCGGTCCTTGCTTCAATGGTTACCAATATCCCGTAGGCGGGACTGCCATATCCTTTCCCTCCTTTACTCCGTCCTCTTCAATCCTAGTACTCCTCCCTACCTTAAAGAGCGATTTATCTTTCACGCGTCAACCCTGACTCGCAATCTGCGAGCCAGTCACAGTCTTACGCTCAACCTTCCTCCGCATAGGACCGACTTCTACGCAAAGTCTTTCACAGTGCGAGCTATCAAGCTGTGAAATTCTTTGCCTGAAGTCGTTCGGCGGTCTCCATCTCTTGCAGTATTTAAAGATCGGGTCAAGAAGCATTTTCTGACCAGTATTGATACTTAGTAGTAAATCCTATCTCTCACTCCCTTTTTCTATTGTAAAACTGTTTTCTGTTTTGTTATCTCTAGTATTTACTCTTAATTCTGAGTATATTATCTATCTATCCTATCCACCATAGTTAGGTTATATGTATTAGTATATCATATTATTATGAATATTTATGTATTAGTATGTACTATAGTATAAGTAGTTTATGTAAGTATATCTATACGCACTATCTATATGCTCACCTTCATGAATTTCCTTCCACCCAAAGGTTGCCTGGTAGAACTTGCTACCGTAGCAAGAAGGCCGCCTTGTTGTACTTTTTAATGTTTATTTATGTTGTGTCTGTACATATTTACTTTACTGTGTGCAATAAAGAATTATATTATTATTATTATTATTATTACTCTCGCCAGCAAAACCGTTTAAGGGACCAACTAATACTGGTTTTAATTACAAATGAAGAAGAAGAAGAACCTGTAAAAGTTTATCCCTTAAATGTATAGTTCCTATATATTGTTCAATGAAAATTGCCTTATTATTTAATTCGGCAAAAAGTCTTCTTATGTTCCAAAATTAAACTGAAATTGCTGAAACTAGTCTAGTATGATATGATTTCCATCCAGCAGTAGGTAGATAGATTTAGATTTAAAGGACATTGGGACCTTTAGTATGGACATAATACCCACTACTGCAAACATTAATGAATTATGTCTCATTTTAAAGCCTAAGCCGCCTAGTTATAGCAGGCAAAGGCGCATTATTGTGAGGGATGGGAATATTAAGATATTCAATAATATATATATCTTAACACTATACTCCAGATTAGCCGTCTAGTCGCTCTCGCGTTCGGAAGTTTTTGTTGACGATTCCCGCCTACCTTCGGTAGTCATGTAGGGCTCTGTCGAGCACAAGTAACCCCGGCCAGCGAGTCTCACCTGGGGTACTCCAGAGTCTTGCGCCCCGAGGGCAGGCTACGCTTCACGCTTATTATTAGGCTTCTTATTATATTCAGCTTCGAAAATGCCCTTCAAGGGCCACCAGCGCCCCGCAAATGGGTCGCGAATGTTTGTCCGCACGAATCCGCAAGCCGCCTTGCAGCGCGTTATGAACGAACTCGCGGCTTGTGCCATCCCTCGACGCCATTCACGCTGGGATCAATAAACCCCCGCTGGTATCTTCGCCACCGACGGCCGCCGCAGCAGCGATAACCACTAACTTCGCCGCCGCGCCCCCACTACCGCCGCTGCCTGCTTCTTCCTCGCCGTCTCCGCTGTCCCAGCGTAAGCCGAGGGACAAAAAGCACTTCGACCTGCTTGCCCTACAGCGCACCTGAACGCTCTCAGGGAGAGTGCCACAGCCGTACAGGTGCGAGCGCAGACCGCATGGATCAACCTCACCGACCCCACCGAGGACCCGCACGGTTCCGGATACGAGGGTCACACCGCCGCTGTCCAGTTCCATGCTGAACAGCTCGGGTACTGGAGACTGCCCAGCGATGACATCACAAATATCCTATGCGTCCACGCTAACGACGCCGAAGTGTGCGCCCAGCAAGCCCAGGCAAGACGCCATCAAGACGCCGCCACCTGCACCAAAGACATCCATGAAGATAACTGGGTGCATAAAGAAGCCGCCGCTTATAGTAGACGACCTGCTCCCGAACTGGAGCCACCACTTCGCCGAGGTAAAAAGGAGCTTTTTCATGCGCCAAACGTGCGGCCCTATGGGCCCACAGAGTTCCGATTCCTGGCGCAAGGCGAACAGGAATTCCGCGTATACAAGCGCTACCTAACCGCACTGGAGGGCTCCGGTACCGAAATGTTCTGGTCCGGATCGCACCCGGCTAACAGCCTCGATTGCCCCGTACTGCGCCGTGAAGTTCGAAACAAGAGAGGGGGGCACAGCACCTCTTACGAAGACGGAGGCGACACCGCAGGGGGAAACCAACGCAGCTGGATCCCTTATGGTGGCTGCCAAACGGCCCCTCCAAAACTTCGACGACAAAGAAGCGGAAGCCGAGGAGGCGTAGGAGGCGAGCAACACCCCCGCCGCCCCCAGGACGGGAAAGCACCGGGCCAGCCACGTCAAGAGTCACCCACGGGTCCGTTGGGTGTGGTCGGCTCCCCTCAGGGCACACCTTTAGGTGGAGAAGCCGAAGCACCAACCGGCCCCAAGACAAGAGAGCGCACGAGCAGCCGTCCTAGAAGAGGACAGAAAGGTCCTGATCACGGGGGCGGGCGCGACTTTTATCGTCGAAAAGAGCCTCCAGCGACTCGAGCCATACGGCGGGTCATGGCTGCCAGGGATAAACCGAAGGCTCTGAGACCCAGATAGGCTGCTCTGGGTGGTGCTGTCGAGCACAGTCTGACGTAGACATCACCTGTCCACATCAATATAGTGTCATAGCTGTATTTTTATTTAAAAAGTATAGTACAAAAAGAATTTTATTGAAAGTAGCGTTATATACCATGAAAATCTTAAAATAGAAAAATATAATTATTTCGACTTTCCCATGGAATTTTAGAAAAAAAACAACATATTTAGGAAATACCTAGATAAATCTAATAATTTACGTATGTTTCATCAATGTTCGCTAGGTGGGTCAGAAAGGTTCCAATATCATTTATTGGCAATTTTTTATCTAATTAGGTTAAGCATTTGCATTACTGTGCACAATATTTCGCTATCGCATACAAGGACATTAATAAAAGAATCCCTGATAGCTGAAACATCTTACTAATTGCTGATATTCACCTTGCACTGCGCTCAATAATCCGCCTGCCAAGCGTGGCGAGTATAGCAATCTCTCAATTGGGGGAGGCCCATGTTCAGCAGTGGACTGTTGTGCCTGTCTGTAGTAATAGTAGTAGGTGGCTGATAAGAAGCTTCAAAAAAGAAGTATCATACTTATTACGAGATATCTGAAGTGTTTTTTTTTATACAAACGCTTTCAACGTATCCCTCTGCCAATTCGCAACCGATTGAAACAATTTTGGCACGACTACGCTCCATATTCATTTTCTGGTTGTAATAAAGCATGAAAAAAAGTTATGATCGTCGCAAAATGCTTAAAAATTATCAGCAAGTTTAGTCTCTCTCTTTCATGGTTACGGGACGGATGGCATGCATAAAATGAAATAGAAATATTTTTTATCAACTGACAGCTTACGAACTTCCAGCTCGGTACAGTAAACTCTTAAATAGCACACTGCGCACAGTTTCAATCTGTATGTCTCCACAATGACGGATTAATAACTAAATTATTATAATTTTCGAGGTAATTAATGTTGACGCCAAAACTACATTTCCGTGGGTACACAGTTTTGTCATGGGGACGATTTTGAACAAAGGATAATTGTTGTTTCCTTTTGTTTTTTATTTTCTTTTTTATTGTGAAGGATAATTAAAATCTTTTGGTAAAATTAAATACATTCCATTATCCTTCTTAGATATGGTAGTCAGGTTCACAGGTTTGACTGATTAGTAGGTAGATACCTGGTTTAACGAGATTCCTCGGGTTTTCAACAGATGGCATTGTTAGTTTACAAAACAGAGGCAAATTGGGGTGAAGCAATTAATTTCGGATAATAAAACCTGTCTGTGTACAAAACATAGATCCTTTAGTATGCTTATTTACTATGATCGTTTACTATGTTTACTATATAATTGTTTACTATGTATGTATGTATTTGTCTGTCCAATATTTAACAACTATATGTAACCCTGTATAATAACTTGATCGTCCGTATGAAGTGATTTTTATGGTCATTAAGAATTCACATAATAATCATTAACCTTTAGTTAAATGAACTATCCATTAGCACGAAGTACCTAGGCAGTTCAGGTTAGCACTTTTTATACATTGCTCTTGTCTTGACTCTAAGACATACATACCTACATACATACGGGGTGAAATTTTACCAGTGACCGATAGCGAAAACTCAGAATCGGCTAATGATAAGGAACATCTTTCCCCAAGGAACAGGTCGAAATACGAAAAAGAAATTTGGACCTCCCATAGTAATAATATATCACGCCTATATTCCTTGTTAGGTAGGCAAAGTGTAAACGGCTGTAACAAACGGCCATTTATCTACACCACGTCTAACTAAAGTTTGAGAGTCATTCAGATGACTGTGTATCACTATAGATAGAGACAGGTTGTAAGCCTGTCGCCTAAAATTGCAATACACATCAACTCTCAAATCCCTTAGCCGCTTCTTACGACACCGACGGGGCAGATATGGGGTGATGCTATTCTAAGCCGGCACCACACGGCAACTCATTAAATGCACAGTAAACATACCATATAGGAGACATGTTGTCTGAGAAGTTGAGAGCTTTAACAGCACATTAGTGTTGCCAGCTGTGTAAAGTGAAAAGGAACAAATGCTTTTACGACTTGTTATGTTAAGTCGAGGCTTATAGAGTCTCGACGTTTTGGACTCCCGAGGATGATTCACTTATTGCATCGAAACGTCGAGACTCTACAAGCCATTTTTGTAGTCGTAAAATATGAGTTATCCTTGTTCGTGAAACAAATGCTATTCATTAAACATTCACACGTTTTAATTTAGTGAATATCTATTTCTCCGCTCTTCCTCATTCATGTGTTTTTTTTTTTTCTATTTATGCAAGCATCGGAATCCGGCGTTAAATAGGGTGTTGATTTCAGTTTTAGTCATTGTTTAGAAATACCAGTGCCCTTTTGGACTTCTAAATAAACTTGCTCTGTTTGACTCTGGCATAGCCTAAACTGGCCACAAGATCTAGGTCAGTTCAGAGTCAGAAGGACCCATCAACAATTTATTTAAAAAACTAAGTATCTGAATACAATTTGGTATCTATTGTGATTTTCCATCATATTTAAAGAGATGTAGGCAATTTTCTCATCTTGTTGAGAGAGAGCCATGTGATGCCGGCTTAGAATAGCATCACCTCATTTCATTCCTGTGGGTGTCGTAAGAAGCAACTAAGGGACTCGATGGTTTCATTTGTATTGCAATTTAGGCGACAGGCTGGCAACTTGTCACTATAATGATACACAAAAATAGCTAAAACTCAGTGTTCCCCACCCCAAAAATAATAATTTCGGTAGATTCTCAGTCGAAAAATCGGTAGATTTTGAAAATGAGCATAATTAAGTCTTTTTTGCAACTCGCGAACAAATACAATCAAAAAATTAACCGTAATTGCAACCGTTAACGCGCGCTACGGTGATGGCAATCAAGTGAAGTCGCGCGGTTTGTTCGCGCGAAATCGTACGTAGTTCACTTACTTCATCTGAATCGCTTGAAGAAAACTGAACTTTACGCACGGATCGTCCACATTTGGATACAAATCATGTAAATAGAAGGGTGCGGCGTCCATTTGCTAAGCAAAAACCCCAAAAACTGAAAAATTGGTAGATTTTTGTCTCAATTCGGTAGATCGGTAGATTAAGTCCCAATTTGGTAGATTTACCGAAAAATCGGTAGGTTTGGGAACACTGCTAAAACTGCCCTCAACTATTTGTCACACGTGGCGAAAATGACCATATTTTTACGGCCGTTGATGCTCGGCCTATCCCGCAAAGAATAAAGGGGTGATTTATGTGTGTCTGTATGTAAAGAGATTAAGGTTACTGTCCAGATTGTGCAGAAGAAGGAGCATTCCCTCGAGCCGTCAACACTGCGGACCCGTTCCTAACTGTATCCCGGGGGTTCGACGTCCTACAATTTGGTATCCATGGCGATTTTTCATCATGTTCAAAGAGATAAGGAAATGTGATGCGTCTTGTCCAGATTGTGCAGAAGGAGGAGTATTCCCTCGAGCCGGCAACACTGCGGACCCGTTGCTAACTGTATCCCGGGGGTTCGACGTCCTCAAGCGCGAATCATGTGCCCGGTTTTGATGAAATATGGAGACTAACATGTCTTGTTCAGAAAAATCATACTTTACATACTTTTATATGTGGAGATACAATATGGCTGTAACGTCCTGTCCAGATTGTGCAGAAGAAGGAGCATTCTTTCGAGCTGGCAGCACTACGGACCCGTTCCTAACTGTATCCCGGGGGTTCGACGTCCTTCAGCGCGAATCATGTGGCCGGTTTTGATGAAATATGGACACCAGAGACTAATATGTCTGGTTCAGAAAAATCATACTTCATGGTTCAGAAAAATCATACTTCACATACTCTAATAGAGCTGTATTGAACATTTAAAACAAAAACTCGACTGCGGTAATCTCAAAGTATTTTGCGATTAAAATCTGCCTTCTTGAATTTATGAATTTTTAATACAGCCATTGTCACTCACGCTCTGCAGAGACGAATCTCGACACCTCACATATCAAGATTTGCCCAGCCGTTTGGGCTGGATACATGCATACATACATACTCTCGAAAAACATAACCCTCCTGAGGCAATCGGGTCAAAATCAGTTAGTTACAAAAAGATTTATGAAATCAACTGTGGAACTTTGATGTGAAAGAAACCGGAACCTGACGAATGAACTAGATATACATATTCCTAATATGTTTTTTTTAATAGTATGATGGTGAATAGGTATAGGTACGTTTTTTCTACCTTTTAAACATAAACAAACTAATCCAGCCGAGGTAAAGCATAATCCCTTATAATGAGCAGATCGACCTTGCCATCCTTAACCGCAAAATGCATGATTATGATATTTTTATGATCAGTACAAAAACTGGCTTTGTCAGTATGTTTGTTGGTAGGTACAAGTAGGTACCAGTTAAAATCAAAACACGTATAGAAAGAAATACATCTTCGTATAAATGTAGGTAATTGACTTCCTTAGACAGGCGTATCTTGTGATTCTGGTTTACCTATGCCTATGCGATTGCCGTAACTAAAGTCAAAATTATAACAATTTCGGTTAAATATTATTTCCGATACTACTATTGTGCGACACGTATCTGAACTTATTTTTCGAGTTTCACGAAAGTTCTTCTCTTCACAAAATATGCTGGCTATCCCTTTTCGTACCTACGTTTGCTACAAATCGATATAAGGGGCCTTACTACAAAACAGTTAGAGGCACGCGTGTGCAAAAGATATCTTCATAGAAAAACCAATACGTTTGACAGTATAGCATCAAGCTATTTTGTGCTAAAGCCAAAAGAGTCTATGATAGGTTTTTTAAGCATTATTTTACCTACCAATAGTTATACGTAAGTTCTTGACACGGCAGTCACCCAGAATATGGCCTTCCTACAGCGTATGATTTTGACGGAATGTCTAAAAACAAGTCGACCTTACTTACCTCAAACCGAGAATTACTATATATAGCTGTTACGGGCAATTTGACAAGTCCGGGCACTATCAATAGTGACCGGTCAGTATTAATAATGCCCGACCTAATTGGGAAATGTGATTAAAACAGCATGATTAATTACTTTTCCCGGTCAGTATGAATAATTCCCACCTTACCTTGGGCAAAGTAATAAAAACAAAGAACTGTAATGTATTTTTTATTAAATGAAGTTAAAATTACGTTATTTCAAAGAAATGTTATCAAAAAACAAAGTATAGAATAATAAACAGTTAAAAATGTAATAACATTAGTAGCTACCTACTTTTTGTTGATAAAATGACTTATGAACAATAGATTAAAAATTGGTACTTGAGTAAATAAAATTAAACTTACATAATTTTCATTACGGTATTAATAAATTTGAACATGTGTGTTAAAAAACAAATAGTTATAAATGTAATAATATCAGTAGCACTATTTTTAATAAAAATATTAGGTACTTCCATAGTTTAAAAATTAGTAGACTAAGAAAAATCAACTGAAATATTTAATAATTAAGGACTGTAAGCTGATTTATTACATGGACCACGGGCACTCGGGCACTATTAATACTGACCGGTCCAAGTGATTAATTAATCACTCAGCCCTACGTTTTTTGGCACTATTAATAATGACCGGTCAGTATTAATAGTGCCCTATTAATCACGTTTCCCGTAACATAGCCATACAGCCAATAAATACTTGGGAATTAACGCTTTTTTATCACTACGTTCGTTAATAATATTTGTTTGTTTATTTGTCGGTGATTTCATCAAAATTGAAGATTTATACCGAAGTAAACAGTGCAAAAAAGATTCACACCACAGTAAAATCTTTGGGAAAAATACCTAACGGTAGAAAGACTTTTAACAGTTAAGTTAGTTTCCCCTGTTTTGTACAACAACTGCCGTAGCTATTCTTCATTAGAATGAGGGATATTACATATTGCTTAAATTTTCGTTTTGAGGCTAGACAATTTCTTAGACCAGAAATGGGCAATCTCCTTTACCTACTGTTCATTTGATTTGTTACGAAATAATATACCTACATCATGATATGTGTCACTCATGTTAGTGTACAGAAAATCAATAAGAAATACTTATTAAACACAAAATAAAAAGTAAACTTATAAAGTGGTACAGACATTCCGTGTAAAGAAACGTCACTTCAAGTTAGCTCAGCGCTCTCTACGAGACATTTGAGTATTCCTAAAAGTATTCCATTTGCGGCCAACGATTGTTATTGAAAGTTGAAACGTACCTACCTATGCAAACGTCAACTTTGATTTGTCTTATGTCAAACTTATATGACTGTGTATTTTCCTATGAACTTAAAGTGTCTCGAACTCTCGACACACTAATACTGAAATTACGCCAGCAATGTTATTTGCATTACGGATGACACACTTTAGCCGAAATTCCGTCGTAGAATGTCAGTCCGAAGTAATTCGGCGTGATTTGTACGTAATTTCGGCGCTTATAGTGTGTCATCCCAACCGAAAACGCTGAAAACTGACGGAACGGAATTCAGCCGCCGAATTTCGGTCGCGTAATGTCGTAGTGTGTCTACAGTCTATACACAAAAACTCTCCTCAACGTGTACAATTTTATTTACGGAACACACTCGTATAATGCAATAAACACTTAATTTGCTATCCGGTTGCGTTGGTAAAAATTATACACCGGTTCACTTCTCTGGCTCGTAATAGTGATGTTAATCTGTGGCCGGTTGCTCCAGATCTGGGCCATGGAAAATACAGGAATTTTATATATTTACATAAATAAAACACGCCTTTATCCCTTGCGGGGTAGGTAGAGCATTGAATACGGTGGCTATCAATCAATTTCTCGCTTTGTGGCGTATTCATTGTGATTTCGCCAGTGTCAAGTTGGTTATGCTTACTTTATTTATTTTTAGGGTTTCGTAGTCTACTAGAAACCCTTATAGTTTCGTCATGTCTGTCTGTCTGTCTGTCTGTATGCCGCGCCCTCATATCTTCGTCAGTTTTAGAGCTATCGACATGAAATTTGGTGAGAAGATAGATCGTGTTGATCCAAACGTAGCAATGTTAAGAAAAATATTTTAAATGTTTTTGGACCCTCCCATACAAGTGAAAAAAAAATTTTTCTTCTGTAATATTGAGTAGGGTATCGTTGAATAGGTCTTTTAAAACTAAGGTGAGGTTTCTTTGAAACAAATTCTCTTAAATGTTTCTGTCACGAGATATTTGCTTTTATTAAGGGCGTTTTGACCCATAATTTGTTCCAGCTGTAACTTCTAAAGTATAAACGCTAAAAATTTGAAATAAATATGGAATATAGCTTACAATCTGAAATTACAATGAAAACTATAACGGATATCGTACCCTTAAAGGTTTCAGAAAAATTGAGTTTTTCTATTTGCGGTTGGTCATCATACTGCTGCTAACAAACCAGCAACAAAATTAAGTTTGTAATGCTGAAAAACCTGATATTTTAACGTTGACTACGAAACCCTATTTGTGGGCGTGTCTGACACGCTCTGGTCGGTTTTTTATTTTATGGCGTAATTTTCATTTTCATTTCATTTTCACTTACCATAATTCCTCCTGTGTTAGGCGTCCTATACAACCTGTTACAAAACTAACCAAAAAAAAGAATATTTTTCATTATCATCAGTCGATGAAATAATCACATCACTAGTCTAGGGTAGGTGCTACACTACCTGGCGAACAAAGTCCGCTTCGGCGTACATTGCTGGTTGACTTAGTTTCTTGTATTGATGACATTCATGTATGGGCCAGCAATGTAGACCGAACTGCGTTTCGCCGCGTCGGTAACTTCATTTGAACTTTGAGCTGTCAAAATTAGTGCTGCGATGCCACGATTAAAAATAAGTGTAATTTAATAAAAATATTTTTTCGTAGTTTTCAAAAACGATACTACGGCTCTAATTTTTGTGAATCGACTCTTTGCAACGGACCTTCCACACCCTTTCAGATTTATTGGTTGTTTTGTAACACGTTGTATAGGATAGGACCCTAATGTACCTAAGGTTAACACTGATTTAACAACTGTCATCACACACGATAGTACATTTAAGTAGTAAGTATAATGTATCTAGGTGATAGACAACAATGCAGTATTAAATATCATTTATACGTCCTCACAATATGTGTTGGCGGCTGAAGATCCAAAAGCGGTGGAGGCCCTAGGGGCCGCCTGGCTCGCGACCACCATCCTGCCGAGTCCGGCGCCAAACAGCCTTGCTGTGTTCCGTCGGTGCGGGACTGCCAGTGCCATTGGGGGTAGCAATGTAGCCAGTTGCGCTGCCGGAACCGGTCTTTGTCTTTAGGTGATGCTGTATCCGGTAACTCGTTTTGGAGGGTAGCGGATCCGAGGCACGGTCTCAGCCGTTGGCCGACCGCAGTCAGTAGGGGCCCGACTTGCGCGCCAGCCACGCGCAAAGGCTGCCCCGCCAACTGCGAAAATCCGGTACACTCCACCGTGCCAGTTGGCGGCTGGATGGGAGGACCCGTGGAGTGTTATCGGGGGCCTGGGCGTCCCCGCAGTCTCCAAGCGAGTTCCTCTCTGATCAGTTGAACCGAAAGGTACGAGTAGGGTTTCTAAGCAGCGCCTCGACTATCTTTCCCACAAAACTCTTAAAACATGAAAAAGCTAAAAGAAGAAAAGTTTGACCAACGGCAACACTTCCTCCCAGTCAAAGTGCACCTCACGAACATCCGAGGTCTACACAAACCTAGACCCGGTCCATCACCACCTGGAGACCGAGAAGCCGCACTTATTCTTCTTAACGGAGACGCAGATAGCAACACCGTTGGACGTGGCATACCAACTACCTGGTTACACTCTTGAGCACAAGTTTAAGAAGCGTGCAGGGGTCTGTGTGTATGTTCGCGATGACGTTTGCTGTAAGCGTCTCCGTGGCTTTGAGAATTCAGGGTTTCGTGCTGTGGTTTTTGGTTGACACTGAGAGAGAAAACCTCTACGCCAGTGTTTATCGTTCGCACAGCGGAGATCAGGAGACGACTAGACTCATGGAGTACCTCTGAGACGGCAGATACAGCAATTCAGCGATATCCAACAGCAGAGCTGTTTTTCTGGGGACTTCAATGCTCACCATAAAGAGTGGCTGTTCCCATACCAGAAAACTGACCATGCTGGGCGAGAGAGCGCGTAACTAGCATTGGCGCTAGATCTCACCCAGCTGGTGGAACGCGACGCGAATACCAGATATCACAGACCACACCCATTGCCTGGACCTTCTGCTGACAACTGATCCGCACAGACATCGGTTTCGGTCTCGGCTCCGCTGGGATCATCCGACCACTGTGTGGTGAAATCCGTGTCCATCTGCTCTCCTCCGGATTACACCCTAGGGGCACGAGGAGTATGGCGATACGAGTCAGCAGACTGGGACGAAATGCGCTTTGCTTCATACCCGTGGCGGCAAATGTGTTTCTCGAAGACCCTCATACGTCGCTGATGCGATCACAGCTGTAATCCGGCAGGGAATGGAATATTTTATTCCTTCTCCGATATCCCGCTCGAAAGATAAAGCCCAACCTTGTTCAATGCGGACTGTGCTCGAGCTGAGGCTCGTAAACAGTCCGCTTACTGCTTGGGCAAAGCTCGTGATCGAAAAGTGCGAGCGAGAAGAGTGCGAGCAAAGAAGAGAGCATATAATGCCGCCGCCAGGTATTGCAAACGGGTGCTACGAAAGCTAGGTTCGACCATATTAGCCGTATTGGGGCAAGCTTGCATCATACCACCGGGTAGTAAGCAGTTCTGGTCCTTTCGAAATCAGTCGAATCCAACTTCTGCCGTCCCTCACTACCTCCAATGCAGAAACCTGATGGGTCGCTTGCCCACACCGCGGCAGAGAAAGCAAATTTATTTGCCGATCTGTTTGCGAGCAACTCGTATAGACGCTGGGTCGAAATATCCACCCACCTTACCTCACTGTGATTCTTTGATGTCTGAGGTCACAGTGTGCAATAAAGAGGTCCGTAGAGCCCTTCGCAGTCTGACGTGAACAAGGCCAGTGGTCCTGATGGCATACCAGCAAGATTGTTGAGGTATTGTGCGCCTGAGTTGTCTCCTGTACTGACACGCTGTACCGCCTCTCTCGTGTCAAAATTGTACCAAAATCTTGAAGCTTGCCAATGTGCAACTGTGCCCAGAAGGGAGCCGTGCCGACCTAGCAACTATCGACCGATCGCCATCACTTCCGTACTCTGTAAGTTATGGAAAGAGTTCTGAACTGCAAACTGCTTTCGTACCGAAGACAATGATCTTCTCAGTGATTGTCAATATGGCTTCCGCCGAGGGCGTTCCACGGAGATCTTCTAGTGTACGTAACGCATTGTTGGGGCGAGGCCATTGAAACCACGGCGAAGCAATAGCAGTGTCGCTGGACATTTCAAAGGCCTTCGATAGGTGTGGCATGCGAGTCTGTTGAGCAAGCTTCCAGCGTACGGCATACCCACTGGCTTCTGTAGCTGGGTGGCTGACTTCTGAGTGAACGGTCGATCCGAGTGGTCATAGACGGCTGCCCTCTGACCTCAAGGCTATTGACGCCGGAGTCCTCAGGGTCTGTACTCTCGCGACGCTTTTCCTGCTGCACATCAATGACCTTCTATCTTCAGGAATTGTTGGGTACGCAGATGACAGTACTGTCACCGAGAAATATCTGTCCGGCGCAGGAGCCAGTGGTGATGAAATCCAAAGATTGAGAAAGGCTATGATTGAGCGTACGAGCCTGACGTTAAGTAACGTCTCCCAGTGGGGCGATGACAATCTCGTCAGCTTCAATGCTTCAAAAACGCAGGCGTGTTTTTTCTCCGCAAAATGAAGTCCTTTCACCTTTCTCCTACTTTTCGGGGTACATCTGTTCCAGTGACCAACACTCTTCAACTCCTTGGCATGGAGCTGTCCTCTGACCTCAACTTCGGCACCACCATCGAGTCCAAGGCTCAAATTGCAGCTAGAAAGTTGGGCGTCCTGAATAAAGTCAAGCGGTACTTCACGCCTGAACAGCTTCTAACTCTTTATAAAGCTCAAGTCCGATCTTGCATGGAGTACTGCTGTCACCTTTGGGATGGCTCGGCTAAATACCAACTTGCTGCACTGGATTCGGTGGAACGCAGAGCCAAGAGATTAATAGGCGATAAAAACTGGTGGCGACCAAGCTTCACAGCCTGGCTCACCGCCGCAAGGTTGCTTGCCTATCGGTCTTTACAGATTGTACTTCGGAGAGTGTGCGCGTGAGCTGCATGAGCTCATACCACCGTCTCCTTTCTTCCATCGGACATCCAGACGCACGGCCGGTTACCATCCGTTCTAGTTGATATACCCACATTACGCACTAAGCGCTTCAAATCATCCTTCATTATGCGCACAGCTAAAGAATGGAATTCCTGCCTGCGTCTGTATTTCCGAGTGCATATAACCTGAATCTCTTTAAGTCTAGAGGAATAGGCATCTTCTGGGCAAGCTGCTCCACTGTAGATCCCATCTCTGCTCTAGGGCAAGATTGGGGTCAAGAAGCCCATCATAGATAAAAAAAAAAAAAAAAAAAAATACATCGAACGTTTCTTGACCTCCAATAACCAATTCCTATTCTAATGGACTACTACCGATATTCTTACGAATTTTAATAAAATTATCTTAAAATTAATATGCAGTTATTTATTTATGCATAGAACTTGAAAGTGATACCTATACTATACATAGATAGCCTAATTTAGATGAATCACGACATAAATAAGTATTATAAAAATATAGAAACACTTACCAATAGCATTTTTTCTAAGGTAAGGAATGTGTTAAAAATGTGTTTATCTACACTTTACTTATTATACCCAACGTAATCTGCCTGCCCTCATCCCAAATCGGTTAGTCGGGCAACATGTTTTGTTAGAACACAAATTCATGTAGCAGAAGGATTTGGCTATGTTTTATGACCGGCCGCCTGCCTGACGTCAACCCTCTTTGGGAATGCTATTGTAGGTGGTATCACCGTCACCATGCAGCTGACCATAGTCGTCAGGTATTCAGCCGAAATCAAAAACTCTACGTCGCCTTTTACGAAGCACCCTAAGTGGACTAGGGTGGCAGTATTCTTAGCCGCTATACCACACAGCAAACTTACGAAGATTTACAATCAAACAAAAAGACAATAAAAAACAGACAAGTATTTCCTGTTTAAAAAATTATATTAGTATTGGTTGTTTTATAAATAGGTATAACAGGGTTTTATAATTACGTAATGTTTCAATTTTATTTGTAATTGGTATTTGCCGTGCTTGTGCCCACTTTGAGCAGAAACTTACAAAAACGTATAAACGTCGTAAAAGTACCGAAGAAAACATTTTCTTTATATTTGAGAGCTGGTGTCCTGAAGTACCTATGCGTATGTCGTAATCGCATCTCACAGGTGTAAGTTTGTAAATTCTGTTTCTTACATTTTACATGAAAATAGTTTCAAGCGCCAAGAACAGACTACAGAACTTGGAACACCTAATATCAAATAGTTCCTCTGACGTCATGTTGGTAGCATTGGAAATGAGCGCCTTCTTAATTCGGACGAGTTGTACGGCGACCGTGTTGTCCCGCACGTAATATTATGGCCGTCGTATAATCCGTCCGAATTAAGAAGGCGCCCATTTCCAATGCTACCAACATGCATGACGCCCCGTACATACGCTTTACACTGATTAGACAACTGTCATCACATCACACTTGAGGAGTTATTTACAAATGATACTACAAACCTCGTCATAGACTGAAGAAGGTTTAATGCAAACCTCTTTTGTGTATACTCATATTACAATAACAAAAGCAAAAAGCGTCTCATACACAAAATTATGTTTATAGTACGTACGAGTACAATAGAGGATAGCCTTCAAAACTTCCTCCTACGGGTCAGGAGGTGAACGAATAATTAAAATTTCAAATACCCGACTACTAACTAAAAACTAAAAGTACAAAATAGAGAGTATACAGAAGGTTCACTCGACCCTATTCTGGATTGTCGCGACTGTCAATTGTAACATAGCCAGGGTTGTTACTGTCAAAAACCTCAATGTAGAAGAAAATCGAAACAGCAAAATCTGTAACAACGTCATTTATGATTATGATTCTGAGACAATTTTTATCCAAGAAATATGACGTTAGTGGCAACCATATCCTTGTTACCTATCTTGAGTTCCCATGAAGCCAGAAAGCGTCAAAATCGTCGCTATAAGAGTGAGTCACCTTCTTCTTCTTTTTGATTATGGCTTTGCCAATTGCAATTCAGCCAGTGTCAGTGAAATAAGATCATCACGTCAAAGAGAAATATTAGGTGGAGTGAGCCATCTGTAAAGGCTCCCGCACCATTTTCCTAGTTTGTGCTAAAAGTTTGAATTTCCATATTTTCTACTCTATCACCAATAAGTATAATCAAAACCTATAGTACACTTTAGTGTCTGTCTATTTCACTACATTGATCCAAATAGTAGAACCAGCCCATAAAATCATAAAACTGAACAACTTTCTCAGGAACATGGAAGATTTTTTTATATTTTGACCTAGATGTTGTTCAGTTTTACCCCTTAAAATATTTGCAATTTATTTTATTTATCACCTGTATATGTGTATAAGCATACAGCCTTCATATTGACTGTTGTCGGTTAAAACACTTAAAATTAGAGAAATGTTTGTGTGAATTCATTTTCACAAAAACTTTTTCATTGTTCAAAGAAGTGCAACTGTTTTTACTTGAATGTTTTTATTTTAGTCTTGTTTTAGTCTTCAAAGTTTTTATGAATGTTTATCACTATCACTAATGTAGCTAAGTACCTACTATCAGCAGCACCTTTAATTTTTACCTTTATACTGGTTATTTTTAACAGTATAACATTATCCTTAAGAGCCTTTTCACACTAGCGGTTTGGGATCGGATGCGGAGCGAATCCGTTTGGTACAAATGTAGCCGGTATCCGCTGCACATCCGCTCCGCTCCGCATCTGCTTCCTAACTGCTAGTGTGACAGATAAAATAATAGTCCGAGCCCGCTAGCTTGATGTTAGGTCATAGGTAATAATAAGGCTCAAAATGAGTAGGTTGCGAGACCAAAGATGGCAGATTCGAACTCAACTAAGTTAATTCATTCATGGTTATATTGTTTCACAGTTATTCACGAAATCGTTGACATTTTTAAAACCATAAAACGTACACAAATAAAACAAACTCATACAAGGTCGCATAAACAATTTTGTTTAGTGTATACCAATTAACAATTACCTAACAATACATTTTGTTTACATTAAGCTGATTGATGTGTGACAGGTTGACATCACATAGTTTAAAGAAATAATTAAGTAAAGCTTCGCCTTCAAATTAACGTCTTCATTTAAGAGTTATGTTTTTGTTTATAGGAAGGAATTTTAGCATCCTAGAAATCAATATGTACCTGTTATTATCCAAATTAAATTGTTTACAAGAATAGTTATTTGTACAACAAGAAAGCAAAGTTGATTTTTGCTGCGAGTGCTAATTTTGAAATCGGAGGTAGCGAAGGATACTAAAATTCTAGTAGTATCGTGAGCTCAATGAGGGATTCAAAAGCACGAGTTGTAAATGTGTTTGCTTTCGTGTGGTACACACAACTTTTCACCTCTACCAGTGAGAAAATTATGTGGTTTTATCTAGATAGAAGTGTTCTATCATAGAAAACAAAAACAACTGGTACAATTTTAACTACGTTTATTAATTTATATTCGTTTTGAATTCGCCGCCATTATTACGACTAGTTTTTGAAAACTTTTGTGTTAAATTAGATGTTCGAAATTCAAATCACTCTTTTCCACTACTTGTCTCAACAAGTTGAGAAATGTGATTTAAATTTCGAACGATGGATAAAGACGATTTTGCCCGCTAAATTGACGCAGGAAAATAGGTCTTTTCAAGCTGGTGAGGTGAAAAATATAACCATCTTCTTCAAAATATTTATATCGCGTTTTAAATCTAAACAGCGACATCTATCGGATGACAAATTACACATTAAATAAGATTTTGCGTAATTATACAAGATAATGATCGGAATTATTATTTAATAGTGGAATTTATGGCTCAATTCTTTCAAATACGAGCGTGACAAGGCCGTTCCGTCCGACACAAGGTGCAGTAATAATTACTCATTACAGCATCTGACTTGTAATTTGCTAGTTTCTAACAGGATATGGTCTGTCAGAAAAACGAACAGTAACATCTTAACATAGGTATGATACCGCGTTTTAAATCAGAACAGAGACATCTATTGGACGACAAACTAAACATCTAATAAGATAATTCATAAAATGTTCAAGATAATAGTATTTTTATGGCTCAATTCTTTCAAATACGAGTGGCAAGGCCGATCCGATACAAGGTGCAGTAATAATTACTCATTACAGCATCTGACTTGTAATTTGCTGGTTTCTAACAGGAAATGGCTTGATGCCGAACGCTGCCAATCATTTCATTCCAATCTATGATTTGCGTATTACCTGTCTTACGTTTTACATTCATATTTTATGTTACGGTACGGGATAATTTGTCAATGTTTTTAAGTTAGGTAATTACAACTAACTACTTGTTTACAGTTAAGTACAATTTTATTTCATCATCTGCCTGCCCTTATCCCAATTTAATTTTACATACATTATATAGTGTATTATTATGGCGGATCCGTTATGTGTTCTGTCAATGAAACTGAACAACTTTCTCAAGGAACATAGGTCGAAATAGAAAATATTTGGCCCTCCCATACAAATTGACCGGCCGGCCAACACACTTAGTATGGGAAGACCAAATTTTTTTCGTATTTCGACCTATGTTCCTTGGGGAGTTGTTCAGTTTCATTGACAGAACACACCCTTAACGGATCCGCCACTAATAAAAATACACCCTATATATATTACGCCTATGTCTCTTGCGGTGTAGGCAGAGCGTAAACGGCTGCAAAACTACCATTTACACCCTGTCTAACAAAAGTTTGAGAGACATTCTGAAGATTGTGTATCACCATAGTAAAAGGTTGTCAGCCTCTAAGGCCTTAGCTAGGTAGCATAGGGCCTAAAAATATTGTGAATTTTAGAATAAGTGCACTTCTGGGCAGGTTTTGGGGTTTTCCTGTCCAGGGGTCCGCTAACTATATACACATGTAACACCTTTCTTGTTTTAAATATTGACTTAGTGATTATTTCCATTTACTTGTCATTAATTGAGGCAAAGATACATGCTGTGTGGTTAGCCTGGCCAGCCTGAGGCAGTGCCTTTATTTTTATTTTCTTTATCCTGCCTGAGCCGCGATTAGAGTAGGAACACAAATTGTTACAAAAGAGAAAATATTGCACAAAAAATTTTTCCTTTTTTAAGTTTGAATTAGAATGTGACTTTCTTAAAGTGAATCTTGTAATTCCTACTGAGAAATAAATGCTTTGATTTTGATTTTTTTATTTTGCCTGTCGCCTAACATTGCAAAACACATCAACACTGAAATCCCTTAGTCGCTTCTGTCGTAAGAAGCGAGTGATTATATGGGTGATGCTATTCTAAGCCGGCACCACACGGCACGCAATTTAATTTAAAAAAATCAAACTAATGTCAAAAGAACTTCTGATTACTAGACTCTATTTTAAGAATTGTTTCCTTTCTATTCCAGTTCGACGAATTCGTGCGGTCGTTGAATGTGGACCCTCACTCACCACTCTTCAGACTGGTCACAGACGGACAGCCTCCTTTAAGGTGAATATCTACCTCATCGTCTTCCTGCCCCTATCCCAATTACTTGGGGTCGGCGCAACATGTTTTGTGTGACGAATTCGTGCGGTTGCTGAATGTGGACCTCACTCACCACTCTTCAGACTGGTCACAGACGGACAACCTCCTTTAAGGTGAATATCTACCTCACCATCTTCCTGCCCCTATCCCAATTACTTGGGGCCGGCGCAACATGTTTTGTGTGAATGTGGACCTCACTCACCACTCTTCAGACTGGTCACAGACGGACAACCTCCTTTAAGGTGAATATCTACTCATCATCCTCCTGCCCCTATCCCAATTACTTGGGGTCGGCGCAACATGTTTTGTGTGACGATTTCGTGCACCACTCTTCAGACTGGTCACAGACGGACAACCTCCTTAAGGTGAATATCTACCTCATCATCCTCCTGCCCCTATCCCAATTACTTGGGGTCGGCGCAACATGTTTTGTGTGACGAATTCGTGCGGTCGCTGAATGTGGACCTCACTCACCACTCTTCAGACTGGTCACAGACGGACAACCTCCTTTAAGGTGAATATCAACCTCATCGTCTTCCTGCCCCTATCCCATTACTTGGGGTCGGCGCAACATGTTTTGTGTGACGAATTTGTGCGGTCGCTGAATGTGGACCTCACTCACCACTCTCAGACTGGTCACAGACGGACAACCTCCTTTAAGGTGAATATCTACCTATCATCTTCCTGCCCCTATCCCAATTACTTGGGGTCGGCGCAACATGTTTTGTGTGACGAATTCGTGCGGTCGCTGAATGTGGACCCCACTCACCACTCTTCAGACTGGTCACAGACGGACAACCTCCTTTAAGGTGAATATCTACTTACCAAAATGACTTTCGGGACATAAAAGGGGGTAACGGGGAAGCAGAGGGGTCCAACTTGCTTCCTTCTTTCCAGAAGCTTACATAAGCTACACACACACATTCCAAGTTTCATGCTTTCTGCCGGATGGGACCATACTTCGATCTAAGGAACCGTACTTCAAAAAGAGCCGTCGACATCCCACTGATGGCAATTGTTTTTTTACCTCTCCAGCTGGAAAATAATCGCACCCGGTATATTGTCAAAATCAATACGTTTTTACCGGAGAGTTGTGTTTTTCGAGAGTATGTACTATGTATGTATGAACCTACCAATGGATGTATGTATGTAGACAAGGAATTCATTTTCATGGGCTACAGCCCAAACGGCTGGGCCGATCGTGACATGTGAGGTGTCGTTACATTCGTCTCAGCGCGAGTGACATTAGCTATAATTAAAACTCATAAATTCAAGATGGCGGATTTTTGTCGCATAATACAACTTTGAAATTACCGCAATTGGTTTTTGTTTTTAATACATTTGCCTGTATGACGGCCATTAATAAACAATTTTCAGTAAAACATTGAAAGTAACCTTTGTAACTGACGTAAACAGAGAAATAAACAGGTCCATCGATCATGTTGTTATTCAATATTTATAATAATCGCGGATTATTAAAATTATGTCATACTTTATCATTATCCAGGTGAGATTGAGGCTGAAAATTAGCACAAACAAATTGATTTGATTATCTTTTGTATTTTATATAGGTAGGTAGATAGACTAAAATAAAATTTAGTAGATTTATATAAATACCTAAACGCTCTACATAGGTACAAAATCATTATTTACGTAACTCGTATGCTGAAAAAGTCTTTAAGTCATATTTGTCAAGTATTTACTCTGCATCCGTGATTTTAAATCCATTGAATATGACATCAAATTTTCGTATGATTTCTCATTTCAAAATCGTTTTGTTTCAGTATCACTTTTGTACATTATTTACTCATTGCTCAACTAAGAGCCCTTTCACACGAACGGTATACTCCGGCGAATTCTCGGCGAAGCGTGATCGCTTCGAGCACGCAGCGGCTTGCGACGTGCACACAGCGATTTGGCTGCGATTTTCGATCGCCGCCATTCGCCGCGACTTCCGGCGAAATCGCAGTTAATACCGTTCGTAGACGCCGAGAATAGCGGCGGTATCGCGCCGAAATCGCTGCATGTACGCCGCAAGCCGCCGAGAACGCTTCTGTGAAAGGGCTCTACGAGTAAGATAGTAGAGCAATGAGCAAATAATGTATAAAAACGATTTTGTGACACACCGCGTGCTCGTCGCGATCACTTTTCGCCGAGAAATCGCCGGAAAATACTCTTATGTGAAAGGGCTCTAGGAGTAAAATAGCTGAGCAATGAGCAATTAATGTAAACTATTTAGTAACACACCGCGCGTGGCGCAATCACGCTCAGCCGAAAAATCACCGAAAAGACGCTTATGTAAAAGGCTCTTATACCAACCAAAATGAAAATACCCACCACGATTATGTCGCCAGGTCACCTGTGTCATGCTATTGTTTACAATCTTATCCGAGATCTGCCCTTCCTAACCTGTTTCCTATACAATCACCGTGTAATAAGCGTTTTCGACGAATTCATTTGAAATGTCAATAGCTATTACACAAATCGCTGTGGGTCAGATCTATTATTTGTTTATTCTGGTTTGTATCTTTTCTGTATACCTATGTCGAGAAACGCAAGTAACGTTCGTCTGTGCGTTATTTTATCATTATGCGTATCATTACGCATGGTTGCATTAAGTAAAATGGAAAAATTACTGCCCGTCGAATTTTTCCAATACAACTTCGATAAATTACGTTATGTGCCGAGTTATAGTGTCAACTTCCTTGCTTTCAAAACCACAAATTACGAAAAAGCGCGCGGGTCGCCTATACAGATGGCTCACTCAGTACTAGCGACGATTATGACGCTTACTGACTTAAACTAGAAATAACCGGAATATCAGGAAGTCAAACTAAGAAGGTGCGAACGTCATATTTCTTGGATTTAAAATTGACTCATAATCATATGACGAGATTATTAGATTATTATATTCATCAGATTTTGCTGTTTTGATATTTTTATACTTTTAGATTTTTGGCAGTACTTATACTTAGCTACTCTATGTAACAAGTGCGAATCGCGAAATCCGAAATAGGGCTGAATGAATCTTCTGTGTCATCATTATCATATTAATAGCTTACGCCTATCTCGGCTGTAAAGCCCTTAAAAAGTCATTAGTGTCATTGTATGATCATGACCTGCACTTACAAAAACCGCAGGCGCCATTAAAATACAATGTTTTTAGAGTTTTTATGAACTCCAGAGTGTGGAAAGTCAAAGATCAGATGGCTATCGTAATGATATAGTGATGTGATAACAGTGGAAGGGGCTTTTATGTTTGTTGTATGTTGGGTTGTGAAATTATCATCTTCGTGATATATTGATGGTTGTCTGCCATTTGATGGTTGTCTGCCATGCAATTAGTGAAGTAGTGAAGTGAACTCTATGGTAGTAAAGTACCATAGAGTTTGAGACTTTAGCGAGGAACACACGCAACGTCGGTTTGTGCGTCGTTCATTCGATTCTCCACCCTACCTGCATATGAATACGGTTTGTGTCAAACGGCATCGCACAACGCTGCGTTGTCTGTCAAATCGTTTGACATAAACCGTATTAACGACGCACAAACCGACGTTGCGTGTGTTCTCGCCTTAGGGCAAGGTCCACAATCTGTCCTACGTATTATGAAACCTACACATGCCCATTTTATTTTAAAATTCGACGAGCACTGTCTTTGTCTGACGAATTCTTGTATCTAGCACTCTGTAACAATATAATGTTATTTCATTTTGTGATAAATAAATTAATTCCGAGTCCGTGATTCCTCCTTGTTTCACGTTCAAATAAGTGCGACGGCCGTTACACTACACGTCATACACCCTTAGGTATTGCGAACGAAGCGAGCTATTCGTTTTTCGATTATTGAGAGGAGTGATCAGGGGTGATACACCATGTTACACCAACACACCAAGTATTGCAATCTGACCAGTTGGAGATTTGTGAGCACTATGTTTTTTCGATCAGCACCCGTGAGTTCCTGCTCAAAAACTCGTTGTTTACGGTCTTCCAAGAATTGGATCTGATTTACTTCAGCCTAATAACATACCTTATTTCTTCTTCCACGCTGTTTCCAGACAATGCCTGTTCCCGGAGGCGTGCAGCAAGGACCTAAACCTGCCGACGTACTACGCGCGTTTCCACGACCTGCGCAAGGAGTACGTGCGCGCGTACACGCTGCGTGCGGTCGCGCCCCCGGCCGGCGCGCCGCCGCCGCCCGCGCCGGACAACCCCACCTCGCTGCTTGATATGCTCAATTGTATCCTTTTAAACATGGAACGTTGGATAAATCGTCAAAGAAAAGACTAAAAGAATACTGTTGTATTTATTATTATGATGTCATATTGCAATGTTCACTATTATATTATAAATACTCTCTGTTAATTTGGAGGCAGCAAGATCTCTCTGTTAATTTGTAGGTTGTTCTCCTTAACCTCCCGTATTGCAGTTTCTTTAACCATGCCCTCCAGATTAAGATTTAACCACTTACTTTAGCGAAAAAATTATCATGAACACTCACCATTAACTTGTAGGCTGTAATTTTCTCAATCACACCCCAATACTTCAAAGGGAAACGGCGCGCGGGGCGCGTTTGATGGCTCACTCAGTATTAATAGTAGGTAGGTAGGTACCTACTAGCGACGATTTTGGAGCTTACTGACGTACACTAGAATGACAGCCGATGTGGCGCAGTGGTTAGTATGCCTGCCTGCCACGCAAAGGTTCCGGGTTCAATTCCCGGTGGGGTCACTCACAAAGTTGATATTTATCACTTTGTGAATTTGTTCCCAGTCTGGTTAGGACATTGCAGGCTGAACCACCTGATTGTCTGCAAGTAAGATGGTTCCGTGCTTCGGATGGGCACGTTAAGCCGTCGGTCCCGGTTGCTGTCTATGATGGCGGTCGTTACACAACCATGTCAGAAGCCTGCTACTTGTTGTAGGCGGTTGAAAACTCTGACACCAGGGTTCATCGGGTCGTTGAACGACTCGGTGTCCCACACGAAAAGAAGAAGACAGTTAAGGTTATAACGGGGAATCTCAAATTAACTTAGTAGATGGTTGCCACGAACGTCATATTTCTTGGATTTAAATTGACTCAGAATCATATTAAGTACATTCTCCTATCAGATTTTGCTGTTTTTAATATTCCATGTACTTTGAGATTTTACAGTAGCAACCCTGGCTATGAGACAATCGCGATAATTTTAAATAGGTTCGAGTGATCCTCCTGTAAACTCTCTTTTTTGCCAATACCTCATATAACACTTTCCTTAACAATATGCACAGATTTAGGTATAGCCCCTTACTCGGGGGAGAATTTCTACGCCGCAGAAGTACAAGACATGACCTCCATTATACAGAGGATAATTTCCGATGGTAAGTTACAATCAATTTTGTTTTAACATACCTTCATACCTACAGGGTGGACCATTCCGTGACCTCAAAATACATTATTTAAATTCCTTATGCTTACTGCCGTGTGGTGCCGGCTTAGAATAGCATCACTCCATATCTATCCCGTGGGTGTCGTATGAAGCGACTAAGGGACTGGAGAGTTGACGTATATTGCAAAAAGGCTGACAACCTGCCTGCCTGTATGTGTGACAGGCACGTCATCACGCGCGTCACTCTGACGTTGTAATGTATGGGACTGTATGAGATACGGCACACTGCGCTACTGCAACTAGTTTTCCCGTGGGAATAACTTGTAAATGGGAAAAAATCCTCTTGAATCAGTCTATCGATTTAAAAAAAACTATAACACTAGGGTTTACGGCTCGTTAGACGACTTGGTGTCCCACTCGAAGAAGAAGAAGTCTTCTATTAAACCGCATCAAAATCCGTTGCGTTGTTTTAGGAGGAGTTAGCAAATTCTACGACATCCTTGAACCAGACAGAGCGAAAAAGCGACTTTATTTTATACTATGTATTGATTGTTATTTTTACAATTATTGTAAACAGTATACAATAATTTTCAAAAGGAAGTTTTGATGCTAAAATGCGACATGTTTCATTTTTTCAGGTTATCGGTTAGAACTACCAGAGACAATCGACTTAGTTTTAGAAACAGGAATTTGGTAAGTAAATACCTATTGAATTCTTTTTAATACTTTCTATAACACCTAGACTTAAATCAAATAAAACAACATTTCAGCGCTATCTTTGGTCAAGAGAATGGTCAGAAGTTAACGCCTGAAGTTTATATTATAGCAAAACCCTGCAACGAAACTTGACAGGCGCATCATATAATTTCGTGTTGCTTTGTTTAATTTGACATTATATCAATGATCTTCAGTCAAAATTGTCATATTTTACACAAATCGAATGCCTTAAGAAAATATAGGATCATTCATATAACAATATATTAATATCTTATCATAATAGGTACCTTTAAAATTCATTAATGAAAGGGGAGTAACATCCTATTAATATTATAAAGACGGATGTTTGTGTGTGTGTTTGTTACGACATCACGCAAAAACGGCTGATTAGATTGACATGAAACTTTGCAGAAATATAAAAGGGCATCTAGAATAACACATAGGATACTTTTTACCACGGAAAAATGTCTCATTCCCACGGGATCACGCATTTTCCAATATTTTTGAAATAGGTGGCGTGACTGAGCCGATTCGCGTTTTAAACGTTTTAGCCGAAAACTAACAGCGACATCTCTTGGCGAATAATGCTTTTTTCCCGCGGAATAATAGGTTGCAGCGAGTGAAACCGCTGACGGGCAGCTAGTAATAAATACGACTTATTTCAACATATCAAAATTCAGCTTAGTTGAAGGTTCCTACTCTAAAATTGACCAACAATAGTTTCTTAGAGGTACTGATGTAAATTTTCTTCAAACGCTGTACTAATACTACCTACTTGAATGAAAATAAATTTCATCGTGTAAGTCTGTGTAAGTACTTACTACATTATTAGCTAAGGACGGAACGGAAGGTCAAACTGCCAAGTACAAGTAGACACTTGAGTGCAACATTAGAAAATCTGCCGTGATGTCACATGCAATCTTAGAGCTGGCGTTTAGATATAAATAAAACACAAACACGCAAATAAGTTTGTAAATAGGGTAAATATGCCAAATCCCGGCACCCCGGATGCATTTTTCAACTTTGACTCGCTTTAGCTTCTTCAAATAATGTCCCATAAATATGTTTGATACAATTTTAGGTAGCTTATTTAACCTTTTTTCAAAAGTAATGCTTAATCTTTTGTAAAATATGAGCGTTAAAAATAAGGAAGCGTTTAAACTCGGGAAGAGCGAAAAGCTCTAATGTCGGCCGTTTTCAGTCTATTTCCGGCCACGATTTTGTCAAATCCCGGCCGTGTAAAAGGTTCTCCGGAATGAATGGATTAAATCCATGTTTTATTGTATAACGTTCTTGAAAATAATTTATTTTGTTAGTTTCGTAAGTACATAATATAACTTACATGTAAATAATGTAAAAATGAATAAAACACAAAGAAAACAAATAGAAACTCTTTCGATGTTAGTTTCGAACATCCTGTACATCGCCCTGCAAGTAATTGGAGACGGCCGGCTTTACATTGTTCGGGATATCTAATGTCGGCCGCATTTTAAGATTTCAATTGCTATGAAACTAGACCATGTAGCCCCGGCCGGGTTTTGAATAGGAGATGCATAAACAGTAAATCTACAATACGACATGAACAATTTCATCTTAACAACGATAGCCTTGAAATAAATGAAATTATAAATATGGAATCAAATAGCTTATACTCCGCCACCGGCCGAAATTTGAAAATTTACGGAAATCTCAATCCCAATACCGGCCCCCCTAATTTATTCGTAATTAAGCAATAAAATAAATTTAAAATGCAGTTAAAATATAGTTTTGACAATCTTCTAATAGATATGATGCAATAAAATTGTCAAAACCTTCTCCTTCCCTTCATAAATGCAATGCCCAGAATGGACGTGAAGAGCTTCGATCTTACTTCTTCTCGAACAAACTGTCCGATCCAGCGCCTCGGTCACAACTAACGTCTATTGCTCGAAGTGTGAGGTGGGTAAAGGATTACCAATGGTTTTTAGGGAAGCAGATATAATCAGGTTGTAAATAGAGTGAACAAGTTTTAAGTTTATCCAGTATTTTGGGAATGCAAGCCAAAATTGTGAAAAAGGCCGGGATTAGGCGGGGGGCCGGAATTCGGCATATTTACCCTATATCGTGTCTTGCCTTGCATGAAATGAACGTAGTTTAGGCGGAAAACAAGCGTAACAACAATATGACTTTCGACCTTATTTTCATTTCATACAAATACGGTTTATGTCAAACGATTTGACAGACGCATCCGTTGATGCAGCTGTGCGATGCGCAGCGCTAGAGGATGCGTCTGTCAAACAGTTGCACATAAACTAAGTATATTTGTATGAAAATAAGGTGCAAAATCGTATTAAAAGACAACGGATAGCGCTGCGTAAAAATAACCCACAAAAAGGGAAGTTACGTGTGTAAAGTGTCATAAAAGAAATGAACAAAGAATACATACCTAACAGAAGAGCTATGATAATATGAGTGTCAAAACGTAACCCCCTGCCTACAAAAAAGAGGACATACCTACCTACTTAGTTGACGGGGTATATCACGTATATCACCCCAATATCAGCGTAAACGGCTGTAAAAAACAGTAAAAACCGTTTACAACACGTCTGACAAAAGATTGAGAGTCATTCAGAAAACTGTGTATTGCCATAGTGCCAGATTGTCAGTGTCAGTGTCGCCTAAAATTGTAATACACATTAACTCTCCAATCCCTAGAAAAACGTTTAACACTCTGTATGTTTACTAAACTTCCTAACAGAGTGATCGTCTGTCCTCTACTCTAAAATCACGTGTTGATAATGCATCGTCTCACAAACTGTCACATTACAATACAGGGTCTTATCATCGAGATCATATTATTAACACGCTTAGTCGTGTGGCACCACCGTAGGTGTCGTCGTAAGAAACGACTGAGGGATTGAGCATTCAGAAGTTGTGTACCTAAATGGCCGTCTTACAGCCGTTTACGCTCTGCCTACCCTGAAAAGGATATTGGCGTGATACTATGTAATGTATGTAAGTTTTTACCCTGTATATGAAGTACATTTTATGTTTATTTTATGTGTGTTATAAAATATAAATATTGCCACTAAAACCGAGTTTAGATGTAAGCAAGACAGCTTATTTTATTAGAGTGATGTTTATAAACATTCTATATCACATTGACAAAGTCAATTCAAAATATAGAATGGACAGGGTGTGCCATTATCTAAAGAGTATTTACAACACCTCCCCGTAATGGGACATCCTGTACCTATATACAAATAAACGACATATCAAAATTCACTATACAAACACACGATAACACATCACAATATTAACACTATACACAAACAAAAATAACATCAACCTGTATATACACTTCACCAAAAAATTCATCCTGTATATACACCTAACCTAGAGAACTATTTACATACCTAACGATGATCTGAATCCTAGCCTAATCCTAATGAACATGAAAATTTACAGTGTTTGATTTTTGGGAGAGGCTTGGTGAGGATGTCTGCGATCATGTTATGTGTCGGTATGTATGAAATGATGTAGTCCTGTTCTGAGAGTAGGCGTATGAAGTGATGTCTAATGTCGATGTATTTTGTGCGAGCGTGGAAAGTGTTGTTGCGGGTGAGTTTGATTGTGCTTTGATTGTCTGTATGAATGGTGAGTGGCTGTATGACGTTATAGACCTCTTTAATGAGAGTGCGAAGGTAAATGGCTTCTTTACAGGCTTCGCCTAGAGCCATGTACTCTGCTTCTGTTGTACTTAGTGCAGGGGTGCGCTGTTTCTTGGATTCCCAAGAGATGGCAGCACTGCACATCTTAAATACGTACCCCGTGTACGAGCGTCTATCTACAACGTTGCTGGCGTAGTCGGCGTCAGCATAGCCGGTGGGATACCCGTCACCATTTTTATAAGTTAGTTTAAGGTCCTTGGTAGCCTTCAGGTACCTTAAAACCCGTTTGGCAGTTAAGATACAGCATAGGATATATCTGGTCTGGTGCCAATTGCAATGTACATTAGAGAACCAATAAGTTGTTGGTATGGCAAACCGGGTTTCTCATCATCCTTGTCAGGGATTGTGAGCTTCATACCAGGTTCCATGGGTGTTGAGACAGGGATGGCGTCAGTCATACCAAACTTTTCGATCACTTTCTCAATATATTTGGTTTGATCGAGAGATATGTTGCCAGGCTTTTGGACAACACGCATTCCTAGACAGTCTTTGACAGGACCAAGGTCTTTGACCACAAATAGTTTCTTTAAACCGAGTTTAGGTGTCCTTCATGCTGTCGTTACTGCATAGGATAAAGAAATCGTCGACGAAAACCGCTACTACAAGCAGGTCGTTGCCGTCACGTCTGTAGTACAGGCAATGCTCGTTAGAGGCTTGTAAGTTAAGCTTTTTCATTGCTTCACAGACTTTTAAGTTCCATTGTCGTGGAGCTTGTTTAAGACCATAAAGGGCCTTTTTAAGTAGGCATACTTTCCCTTTCGGGTCTGTGGAGAAACCATCAGGTTGTTCCATATAAATTTCCTCATCGAGGTCACCGTTGAGGAATGCAGTTTCCACGTCTAGGTGGTCAACTTGCAGTCCACGTTGAGCCGCAAAAGCCAATAGAAGTCGCACTGATGACAGTCTAGCGACTGGTGCAAATGTTTCACCATAGTCTATTCCTGCTACTTTGCTTTTGCAACTAATCTGGCTTTGTATTTGGTTATTTGGCCACTGGTGTCCTTTTCAGTTTGAATACCCATTTGCATTTCGTTGTCTTTCTACCGGATGGTCGGTCAACGAGAACCCATGTTCCATTTTGATCAAGGAATTGTATTCAGCTTTCATAGCTTCTAGCCACTGTTCTTTCTCGGCGTGATCTGTTACTTCTTTGTAAGATTCGGGTCCCAGGTCTGAAGTGAGGTAGCCAAAGCGTTCAGGAGGATTCCTAACACGGGCTGGGTACCTGCGCTGAGGTTCAGTTGGAACATCTGAAATAACAGGCTCATCCGGTTCAGAGGTAGCTGACTAAACTGATAAAAGGTTTCTGTTATAAGATGTAAATAATACCACTAAAACCGAGTTTAGATGTAAGCAAGACAGCTTATTTTATTAGAGTGTTGTTATGTAAATTCTATCAAAGTGACAAAGTCACATTTAAAATATAGAATGGACAGGGTGTGCCATTATCTAAAAGAGTATTTACAACACTCTCCCGTAATGGGACATCCTGTACCTATATACAAATAAACGACATATCAAAGTTACTGTACAAACCCACGAAGACACAACACAAAATTAACACTATACACAAACAAAAATAACATCAACCTGTATATACACTTCACCAAAAAGTTCATCCTGTATATACACCTAACCTAGAGAACTATTTACATACCTAACGATGATCTGAATCCTAGCCTAATCCTAATGCACATGAAAATTTACAGTGTTTGATTTTTGGGAGAGGCTTGGTGAGGATGTCTGCGATCATGTTATGTGTCGGTATGTATGAAATGATGTAGTCCTGTTCTGAGTAGGCGTATGAAGTGATGTCTAATGTCGATGTGTTTTGTGTGCGTGGAATGTGTTGTTGCGGGTGAGTTTGATGGTGCTTTGATTATCAGTATGAATGGTGAGTGGCTGTATGACGTCGTAAACTTCTTTAATGAGGGTGCGGAGGTAGATGGCTTCTTTACAGGCTTCGCCTAGAGCCATGTACTCTGCCTCTGTGGTGCTCAGTGCAGGGGTGCGCTGTTTCTTGGATTCCCAAGAGATGGCAGCACTGCACATCTTGAATACGTACCCCGTGTACGAGCGTCTATCTACAACGTTGCTGGCGTAGTCGGCGTCAGCATAGCCGGTGGGATACCCGTCACCATTTTTATAAGTCAGTTTAAGGTCCTTGGTAGCCTTCAGGTACCTTAAAACCCGTTTGGCAGCCCTAAATGCACTTCCCGTAATGTCCATTGAACTGGCTCAGATAAGATACTGCATATGATATATCTGGTCTGGTGCCAATTGCAATGTACATTAGAGAACCAATAAGTTGTTGGTATGGCAAATCGGGTTTCTCATCATCCTTGTCAGGGATTGTGAGCTTCATACCAGGTTCCATGGGTGTTGAGACAGGGATGGCGTCAGTCATACCAAACTTTTCGATCACTTTCTCAATATATTTGGTTTGATCGAGAGATATGTTGCCAGGCTTTTGGACAACACGCATTCCTAGACAGTCTTTGACAGGACCAAGGTCTTTGACCACAAATAGTTTCTTTAAACCGAGTTTAAAGGTGTCCTTCATGCTGTCGTTACTGCATAGGATAAAGAAATCGTCGACGAAAACCGCTACTACAAGCAGGTCGTTGCCGTCACGTCTGTAGTACAGGCAATGCTCGTTAGAGGCTTGTTTTAAGTTAAGCTTTTTCATTGCTTCACAGACTTTTAAGTTCCATTGTCGTGGAGCTTGTTTAAGACCATAAAGGGCCTTTTTAAGTAGGCATACTTTCCCTTTCGGGTCTGTGGAGAAACCATCAGGTTGTTCCATATAAATTTCCTCATCGAGGTCACCGTTGAGGAATGCAGTTTCCACGTCTAGGTGGTCAACTTGCAGTCCACGTTGAGCCGCAAAAGCCAATAGAAGTCGCACTGATGACAGTCTAGCGACTGGTGCAAATGTTTCACCATAGTCTATTCCTGCTACTTGGGTGAAGCCTTTTGCAACTAATCTGGCTTTGTATTTGGTTATTTGGCCACTGGTGTCCTTTTTCAGTTTGAATACCCATTTGCATTTCGTTGTCTTTCTACCGGATGGTCGGTCAACGAGAACCCATGTTCCATTTTTGATCAAGGAATTGTATTCAGCTTTCATAGCTTCTAGCCACTGTTCTTTCTCGGCGTGATCTGTTACTTCTTTGTAAGATTCGGGTTCCAGGTCTGAAGTGAGGTAGCCAAAGCGTTCAGGAGGATTCCTAACACGGGCTGGGTACCTGCGCTCAGGTTCAGTTGGAACATCTGAAATAACAGGCTCATCCGGTTCAGAAGTAGCTGACAGATACTCTGGTGATGCTGGTTCAACAGTTGCAGATGTATCTAGCTGTGGTAGAGGTGGGTGGGGTTCAATGCTGTGAGGGGTTATATGAGACTCGGGGAGTGGAACTGTAATTTCTGAGATCTGAGGTGGCGGTGGACTTGGCTCTTGATGTGTCGTTGGTGGTTGTGATTGTTGTTGGTGTACTCCTGTATTTACGATTAAATCGTATGTGAGACTATTGTTTGGGATGGTGGGTTGCTGCGGTTCAGTAACTCCAAGTTTATCTTCAATGAAGACTACATCCCTTGACAATATGATCGCTCTTACGGGGATCTATAAGGCGATAGCCTTTAGTCTCGGTTGAGTAACCTACAAATATGCAAGACTGGGTTTTTGAATCCAGTTTGCTGCGCTTTTCTTTTGGTACAAAAGAGTGCGCTTCACAGCCAAAAACACGAAGGTGTGAGACGTCAAGTCGTTTACCGTACCAAAGTTCGTCAGGAATATTGTTATGTAAAGCTTGGGAGGGCGAAATATTTTTTAAGTAAATTGCAGTATTTACTGCCTCACCCCAATACGCTTTTGGGAGTTTTGCGTCATGCAACATTGCTCTGGCCTTTTCTATTATCGTCCGATTAACCCGTTCAGCAACGCCGTTTTGCTGAGGGTTGTAGCCTACAGAGGTCTGATGGATAATTCCATTCTCCCTTAAAAAGCATGACATCGGTCCGTTCACGAATTCACGACCGTTGTCGGTGCGAAACTTTTTTATTTTTTCGCCGGTCTGATTTTCGACAAGTTGTTTGAATTCAACAAACTTTGAAAAAACTTCACTTTTTGACTTTAACAAGTAGCCAAAAGTTTTGCGCGTAAAGTCATCTGTGAAAGTAAGTAGGTATAGAGCACCGCCCCACGAATGTGTACTCATTGGTCCACAAAGGTCCGAATGAATGAGTTCACACTTTTTGAAGGACTTACTTTTTGACTTTTTAAATGGCTTTTTTGCCAGTTTACCTTGGAGACAAGGGACGCAGGTTTCATTCAAACCTAAACTATTTATTTCGCAATTTATGCCAACTGTTCTCTTTTTTAGAGAAGCTAGCGCTTTGACATTTAGATGTCCTAGGCGTCTATGCCACAGAACAGCTGTCTCATTGTTGACATTTGTCAGCTGTGCTTGTTGTTGTGGCTCAGGAATTTGTAATTTATACATGCCCTTATAATTTTGCCCCGTTGCTACTACTTCCCCCGAAATTTTTAGACTATTTTCTCTAAAAATTTGAGCACCCTTACTAGTAAAAACTGTAGCAAATCCCTTCCCCGCCATGGAACTAACAGATAATAAGTTAGCCGAAAGTTGAGGTACCAAAAGAGCGTTTGAAATTTTGTCAATTTTACCACTATTTACAGAAATTGTACCTATACCTTCGCTGGTTATCTGTTGGTTGTTGGCTACGGTTACTGTATCTGACTGGGGTGAAATGCTACTGAATGAATTTCTATCATTGCACATGTGTGATGTTGCACCCGAGTCAATGAACCAATGTGAGGAGGAATGAGGTGTTTTGGAAGAATGACAAGATGAATAAAGTGTAAAATGTGTACTAAAATTAGCCTTATTCTTCTTGCGTTTCCGGCACTGCGAGACGAGGTGTCCGTGTCGCTTGCAGAACGAGCAGACGAGCTTTGGGCGCGGTGGCACAGGCGTAGGCTTGGGAGCAGGCGTAGCCGTCGATGTCTGCAGTGCACTCGATGTCGATGCCGATGGCCTCTGGTCTTCTTTAAGTAACATCGTAGCTACGGAGTCCGATGAGATCTTGCTTCCCGATCCTTCCAGTGCCATCACCATAGGGTTGTACTTTTCAGTTAAACCGGTTAGCATGATCACTCCTACGAATTCGTCGTCGACGGGAGCCTTTACTTCCGCTAGTTGCTGCTGCGTGCTGCGAATTCCGTTCACGTATTCTTCCATGGTTTTACAGTTCTCCAGGCGTGTGTTGAATAGCTTACGTAGTAGATGTAAGCGCCGTAGAAGGCCGCTATCTGCGTAGGCAGCTTGTAGTTTCTTCCAGGTCTCCTGGGCTGTTGGGCTGCTCATTATTACTGGGTAGATTGAGGTAGAAACAGATAGGCATATTTTTGCCTTCGTCTTCGCATCAAGACGCTTGAACTGGGCTTCTCCGAGCTGTTCCTGCATAGCACTGGGGCTTTCTACGAAGTCCCACAGGTCGTTAACTATGAGTATGTTCTTCATGGCGAAGCTCCAACTGGAGAAGTTTCTTGCTCCTTCCAGCTTTTCTATGCTTGGCACGCCGATTTGCTGGATTGTCAGTGGATGCTGCGGCTGTGTACCTGGTGAAGCTTGCGCTGGTGCCGACGGGTGAACACCCGCCGATGGAGAGTCGTTTTGGGTGGACCAGCACTTTCGAAGATACTCTAGAATCTAAACTTAGGTTAGAGGGGCATGAGAAGGCCCATAACCTGTTATAAGATGTAAATAATACCACTAAAACCGAGTTTAGATGTAAGCAAGACAGCTTATTTTATTAGAGTGTTGTTATGTAAATTCTATCAAAGTGACAAAGTCACATTTAAAATATAGAATGGACAGGGTGTGCCATTATCTAAAAAGAGTATTTACAACAGTTTCGAAACAGCTTCTGAAACTGATCAAATTTCCAGAAACAGCATACCTACTAAGTAACCACCTTCCGCAGCTTTGAAGAACGACTGCGAGATGTCACTTCAGGAAATGACGAAGTTCAGTTCAATGTTGGAGTCTTTAATACATAGTATAATAATGAAGTCGCTTTTTGCTTTTTGCGTTTCTCTGTCTGTCTGTACGTAAGTATAACTACTCACTATAGGGAGGCCTAAAAAACTTACTCGCAGCATATTTCCGATAGCAGCATGAGCTGAAGTAACGATAACCTCTGGCTAGGCTTTTACTCTCTGTCTACCCCGCAAGGGCGCTATAGAGGGTGAGGCATATCTGTCTATGTAAATGCAATCTTAGCGATTTTTACGTCGGTACATAACCGTGGATGAAACGTGGGTCCACCATTATACGCCAGAGACTAAACAACAGTTAAAGCAATGGACTACAAGCGAACGAGCACCAAAGAAGGCAAAAACTGTAAATTCAGCTGATAAAGTGATGGCAACAGTATTTTGGGACAGTAAAGGGGTTATATTCATCGGTTTTTTGGAGAAAGGCAAGACAATATTTGGTTCTTACTATGCTACATTGCTGGAAAGATTAACGAAGAGTTGATGAAGAAACGACCGCATCTTGCAAAGAAAAAAGTTCTATTTCATCAGGATAATGCTCCGGCCCACTCTTCTGCAATCGCGACTTCAAAACTTGTCGAATTAGAATACGAATTAATGCCGCACCCTCCATATTTACCCGATTTAGCCCCCTGTGACTTCTTTCTCTTCCCAAACTTGAAGAAATGGCTTGCGGGCAAAGATTTTCGTCTAATGAAGAGGTGATAGCTGCAACCGAGACCTATTTTGCAGGCTTTGACAAAAGTATTTTTTGGATGGGTTGAAGAGGTTAGAGCATCGCTGGAAGAAAATTGTAGAGTATGTAGAAAAATAAAAAGTATTTTTATATAAAATAAATGTTTTTCTTTTCAAAGTCATGGACTTATCAAACCGCCCTCGTATGTATGTAACAGGTATAAAGTAAACGCGAAGTTTAAAGTGTATTACTTACATGTTGGACATACGTTTACCTAGAGCTGGCTTCCTTCCGCAACTTTGAAAAACGACTGCGAGATTTGTGCGAGATGACACTTCAGGAAATGACGAAGTTCAGTTCAATTACATATTATTATGAAAAGAAGTCGCTTTTTGCTTCCACCACCACCATAACAGCCACGACAGCCCACTGCTGGACTAGGCCTACCACCACGTCTCACCACGCTTAGAAGGCGGATTGAAGAGTGCAGTGCAAGATGTTGAACGCTACTGAACACTCCCTGGATGATTCCTTAGTCGCTTTTTACGGCACCCATGGGTGGAATTGGGGTGATGCAATTCTAGCCGGCATCACACGGCACCTTCCGCAACTTTGAAAAACTACTTTTTGCGAAATGTGTAGGGGTTTCCACCAGAGCTGTGCGAGTAAAATGTGTCGTACGAGGATGCGTAGCGGAGCTGTCAAAATGCGCATTAATGTGCGGAGCGAGGATGCGTTGCGAAGCTGTGAAATGTGTGAGCGGGGGGAATGCGATGTAGTGGAAACCTCGCAACACATTTCTCGCAACGCATTCCTCGCAACGCATTCCTCGCTACACATTCCTCGCAACACATTCCTCGCACACATTTCTCGCTTGTTTTGTATGTAGAATGGCCTCGCTTCGCTCAACCCTATTCCACCAGAGCTGAGCTGAGCGAGGCTAGGAAAATGAAGTGATTCTATTGGTGGATTTTTTCCTCGCTCACCGCCTCGCTACCTCGCACAGCTCTGGTGGATTCTCACCCTAACTCATCTGACACATTATAAAGTAAACGCGAAGTTTATAGTGTATTACATGTTCGACGTACGTTTAGAGCTGGCGGCTTCCTTCCGCGGCTTTGAAAAACGACTGCGAGATGTCACTTCAGGAAATGACGAAGTTCAGTTCAATGTCGGAGTCTTTAATACATATTATTATGAAATGAAGTCGCTTTTTGCTTCCACCACCACCATAACAGCCACGACAGCCCACTGCTGGACTAGGCCTACCACCACGTCTCACCAGGCATAGAAGACGGATTGAAGAGTGCAGTGCAAGATGTTGAACGCTACTGACCATTCCCTGGATGACTCCTTTGTCATTTTTACGGCACCCACAGGTAGAACTGGGGTGATGCTATTCTAGCCGGCATCACTCGGCACACTTCTACAGCTTTGTAAAGCTACTTTATGCGACCAAATGTTGCCGCTTTGACCCAGATATTTACTTTAAGAAAATATTGTTCCCCACGCAGTTCGTAACAACAGTTTTTAAATACTTACGTAACAGGTACAAAATACTAGCTCATTCACACATTATAAAGTAAACGCGAAGTTTTAAGAGCGCTACACACCAGGCCCGTATGCGTGACGTGCACTTCATCACGCGCGTAGAGATGACGTTGTATCGTATGGGATTGTATAAGAGGCTGCACACCGAATACGCATACGAAAACCACGGCGTAATCACACGCGTAGCGCAGTGTGTAGCCTCTCATACAATCCCATACGACACAACGTCATCTCTACAAACTTTTGTCAGACGTGGTTTAAATGGCCGTTTTTTACACCTTCTTGTGCTTTGCCTACCATGCAAGGGATATATGCGTGATGTAGGTATGTATGTACCTACGTAAAAGTCCATAATAAATAATGGTAATAGTGTAGTAACAGCTATGAAATACTAGCACATTCACACACTATAAAGTAAACGCGAAGTTTAAAGTGTATTACATGTTGGACGTACGTTTACCTAGACCTGGCGCCTTCCTTCCATCACCAGTATAACAGCCACGACATCCCACTGCTTGACTAGGCTTCCCGCGCCTTGGCAGGCGGATTGGCGAGTGCAGTGCAAGATGTTGCATCAGGAAACGCTACTGACTATTCCCTGGATGATTCTTTAGTCGTTTTTTACGACATCCACGGCACAAAATAGAGAGTTTACAGTTTTCGCGATTGTCTGTCACTTGTTACAAAGCCGAGTTGCTAGGTTGCTAGTGCCAAAAATTTCATTTTTTTAAATACCTTTGTAACAGGTACAAAATACTAGCTCATTCACACATTATAAAGTAAACGCGAAGTTTAAAGAGTATTACATGTTGGACGTACGTTTACCTAGAGCTGCCTTCCTTCCGCAGCTTTGAAAAACGACCGCGAGATGTCACTTCAGGAGTTGAATGTCGGAGTGTTTAAACATAAGAATGTGAATTTAAAAAGTAATGTTGGACAGGAAACAGCCCTTGAAACTGAATAGCTTGACCCAAATAGCATCACCCCTTATCTTTCCCGTGAGAGTCATAAGAAGCGAGAGCGACTAAATGATTTGAGAGTTTGAGATGTGTATTGCAATTTTAGGCGACAGGCTGACAACCTTTCACTATCGATATGTTACAGTCAAAACCCTTAACCAGTCAATAACGTTAATGACTGGCAAAACCAGTCAATAACGTTATTGCCTAAGGTACTCAGTCAAAACCCTTATTGACTGATTTTGTCTAATAAAATCAGTCAATAACGTTATTGACTGACGTGCCTAGTCAAAACCCTTAATAGGTATGTCCTGGTTGGTCTTAGATCACCATCAGAACCGTTAGATGGTCGCTGCCAGAGTGGAAGTCTACTGTCTCGATCGCCGGTTGTTATTCCATAAGGACATGCCCATGTCGTAGACGGCTCTTCACTTATGTTGACGGCAGCAAATACGTGGCCTCCCCTCCCAGAAGTCATAGACCACCCGGTAGTTACTCGAGGACTCGGGCTCAGTGCCACCGGCGAGCGAAACAGTAGACTTTCACTCTGACTGCCTCCATCTTCTATAAGATGCATTTCAGTGAGCGTGCACAATCGCCCCACGACCTGATTGCCCCATTCCACCTCCGGGGATCGCGTCGCCGACTAGGATCACACTTTTATCAGCTGGTGAGATAGCAGACAAATACGAGCCTATCTTATTTTAAAAAATATATATCGATCCTGACGGTTACTATGCAGTAACCACTCCTACCCGCCGCATCGCACCGTAGCTCACCGCACCGTACTGCTACCCGCCGCATCGCATCTAAACTAACCGCACATCGCTCATAATCTCACCGCAAATCAGTGCTACTCGCCGCATCGCACATCAAAACTCTCCGCACCGCACTGCTTTTCGCCGCATAGCACATAAACTCACCGCATCGCCGTGCTACCCGCCGCATTGCTCATAATCTCACCGCAATTCAGCGCTACCCGCCGCATCACACAACAAAACTTCCCGCACCGCACTGCGCCGCATAGCACATTAACTCACCGCATCGCCGTGCTACCCGCCATTGCATGAGCAATGAGCAAATTAGTGCTACTCGCCGCATCGCACACCGAAACTATCCGCACCGCACTGCTTTCCACCGCAAAGCACATAAACACACCGCAATTCAGCGCTACCCGCCGCATCACACAACAAAACTTCCGCAACGCACTGCTTTCCGCCGCAAAGCACATAAACTCACCGCAATTCAGCGCCGCCGCAACACACAACAATACTTCCTGCACCGCACTGCTTTCCGCCGCATAGCACATAAACTCACCGCAATTCAGCGCTACCCGCCGCAATATAAAACAATACTTCCCGCACCGCACTGCTTTCCGCAAAGCACATAAACTCACCGCAATTCAGTGCTACCCGCCGTATCGAACACCGAAACTCTCCGCACCGAACTGCTTTCCGCCGCATTGCACATAAACACACCGCAACCCAGTGATACCCACCGCATCGCACATAAACTCACCGCAACGCAATGGTTACTGCATGTAACCATCAGGACCGTTAGATTTTTTTTTTCAAAACCCTTAATAGGTACGTCCGACCCGGTGGTAGCAACCTAGACTGCCTGGCTGGTCTGAGATCACCATCAGGACCGTTAAATGGTCGCCTAGAAGAAAGCCTACAGCCTCGCTCGCCGATTGAACTAGGCGGGAGCCTAACAACCACCGTCGTGAAGTCTATGACATCTAGGAGGTGAAACCATATAAGCTAATGTCAGCATTAGATAGTGAAGAGCCGCCTGCGACTTGGGCATGTCCTCAGGAATAACAACCGGCGATCGAGACAGTCAGCCAGCCAGTCTAGGTTGCTGCTACCGGGGCAGAAGTACCTATTAAGGGTTTTGACTGGGCACGTCAGTCAATATCGTTATTGACTGCTTTTAATAGATAAAACCAGTCAATAAGGGTTTTGACTGAGGCCCTTAGGCAATATCGTTATTGACTGGTTTTTCCAGTCAATAACGTTATTGACTGGTTAAGGGTTTTGCCTGTAACAGATACACAGTCTTTTGAATCTGGTGTAGATGGCTGTTTTGTACAGCCTTTTACGCTTTGCCTTCCCCGCAAGGGACATAGGGCGTGATATATGTATGTATGTAACAGTTACAAAATACCAGCTCATTCACACATTAAAAAGTAAACGCGAAGTTTAAAGTGTATTTCATGTTGGACGTACGTTTACCTAGAGCTGTCTTCCTTCCATAGCTTTAAGAAACGACTGCGAGATGTCGCTTCAGAAAATGACGAACTTCAGTTCAATGTCGGAGTCTTTAATACATAAAAATGTGAATTTAAAATGTAATGTTACTAAGTCACTGATAAAGGGTTCGAAACAGCCTCTGAAACTAAATAGCTTTCCCCAAATGGCATCACTTCCTTCCCATGGGTGTCGTAAGAAGCGGCTATTAAGGGATTTGAAAGTTGATGCTGACAACCTGTCACTATGACGATACATAGTCTTATGAATCTGGTGTAAATGACCGTTTCATAGGCAAGGGATACAGGCGTGATATACGGGGTGTAAGGGACAGCCCTCCGAATACTGAAAGGGTGCATTCAGACCATGAAACTGAACAACTTCCCACAGAAATAAATTTCAGGAAACGTAAAAATTTTTTTGACTTCCCATAGTAAATGCAATAAGTTGATCGTGATTTTGTATGGGAAGTCGAAAATTTTTTTTCGTTTCCTGAAATTTATTACCATATATATACCACCAATATATATACCACCTACGATAGCATTCTCAAAGAGGGTTGACGTCAGGCAGGCGGCCGGTTTTTAAATTAAGCCAAATCCTTATGCAACATGATTTTGTGTGCGCCGACCCCAAGTAATTGGGATAAGGGCAGGAAGATGATGATGATGATAATAATGAAGTCGCTTTTTGCGTTTCTCTGTCTGTCTGTACTTATATAAGGTCCTATTAAATTCACTGCAAATATGTTAAGGGCATGCGTAAATATGTATAAGAAAAACATCTAAATCATTTTAAAAAAAATCTACACGCTAGATTTTTTTTTCATTTTCAAACAAACTTTTTAATTAGATATATGTGAACATCCTTTGACTGACCCGACTGACGTTCCGCCACTTAGACAGGATTCACTTACACGGCACGCACACTAACAACCAACCAATCACAGCACCGTTTTTGGCGCGTAATTTAAATTCATCGAAGTGTGTGTTTCTAGGACAAACAGGGTGCACTTTTTAGGGTTTCGTAGTCTAATAGAAACCCTTATAGTTTCGTCATGTCTGTCTGTCTGTCTGTCTGTCTGTCTGTCTGTCTGTCTGTCTGTCTGTCTGTCTGTCTGTCTGTATGCCGCGCCCTCATATCTTCGTCAGTTTTAGAGCTATCAATATGAAATTTGGTGAGAAGATAGATCGTGTTGACCCAAATATAGAAATGTTAAGAAAAAAATATTTAAAATGTTTTTTGGACCCCCTCCCATATAAGTGAAAGGGGGGCAAAATTTTTTTTTTCTTCTGTAATATCGAGTAGGGTATCGTTGAATAGGTCTTTTAAAATTAAGGGGAGGTTCTTTTGAAACAAAATCACTAAAATGTTTCTGTCACGAGATATTTGCTTTTAAAAAGGCCGTTTTTGACCCATAATTTGTTCCAGCTGTAACTTCTAAAGTATAAACGCTAAAAATTTGAAATAAATATGGATCATAGCTTACTGTCTGAAATTACAATGAAAACTGTAACGGATATCGTACCCTTAAAGGTTTCAGAAAAAATTGAGTTTTTCTATTTGCGGTTGGTCATCATACTGCTGCTAACAAACCAGCAACAAAATTAAGTTTGTAATGCTGAAAAACCTGATATTTAAATGTTGACTACGAAACCCTATTTGTGGGCGTGTTTGACACGCTCTTGGCCGGTTTTTCGTTTTGTTTTTTTTTTTAGTTAAATGCAATTTTCTCGAAAACTAGCGTGTAGATTTCTTGAAAAATTTGCCTAGTACATGCTTATATTTTATTTGATCTGCCCTCAAAATATTTGCAGTGAATTTAATAGGACCTTAAATAACATATATTTTTTAGGCCTCTAAAAAAATTGCTCGCGGCTTATTTCCGATGGCAGCATGAGCTAAAGTAGGTACTGATAACCAATAAGAAGCATAACTAAACTTAATTTTTGACCAATCACTCACCTCAAAGGTACACTCAAAAGTCTTCCTTCCGCAGCTTTGAGAAACTACTGCGAGATGTCACTTCAGGAAATGACGAAGTTCAGTTAAATTTCGCAGTGTTTAAACATAAAAATGTGAATTTAAAATGTAATGTTACTGATACAGGGTTTTAAACAGCCTCTGAAACTAAATAGCTTTCACCAAACAACATTTTAGCACTTACATCCCTTGCAAGGCGAAGCGTAAACAGCAGTTAAAAACTAACATTTACACCACGTCTGACAAAGGTTTGAGAGTCATTCAGAAGACTGTGGATCACCACAGTGACAGCCGATGTGGCGCAATGGTTAGTAGGCCTGCCTGCCACGCAAAGGTTCCAGGTTCAATTCCCGGTGGGGTCACTCGCAAACTTGATATTTATCACTTTGTGAATTTGTTCCCAGTCTGATTAGGACATTGCAGGCTGAACCACCTGATTGTCCGCAAGTAAGATGAATCCGTGCTTCGGATGGGCACGTTAAGCCGTCGGTCCCGGTTGCTATCTATGATGGCGGTCGTTAGACAACCATGTCAGAGGCCTCCTACTTGCAGTAGGCGGTTGAAAAACTCTGACACCAGGATTCATCGGGTCGTTGAGCGACTCGGTGTCCCACACGAAAAGAAAAGAGACCACAGTGACAGATTGTCAGCCTGTCGCCTAAAATTGCAATACACGTCAACTCTCAAATCGTTAAGACGCTTCTTACGACACCCACGGAAAAGATATGGGGTGATGCTATGTTAAGCCGACATCCTATAGATTCCTCCGTATATTATTTTATGGTAACTTTAAGTATCTGAACTGAAAGAAAAGCTAAATAAAAGGAAATAACTAAAGTTGTTGATCTGTTTGAAACTTTCTACTCCCACATAGTTAGAGTACTTAGTTGTATCAAAGTTAGTTTCTGAAAGACAAGGAAAATCAATCAGACACTGAAAAGTTGCCGTTTTTTACTTCGGCGGAATAAAAAAGTACTTAACTACGTACATAAACAGTAAACACTTAAAGCACGCCTACCTATATCCCTTACGCAGGGTAGGCAGACCGTAAACGGCTGTAAAAAAAACAGCCAAGTGCGAGTTGGACTTCCCCACCGAGGTTCCGTACTAAGGTTTGTAGGTTGGTAAACCTATATATTTTCATATAATACTCCACTTGGACAACTAGCCAAATATTTTTTTTCGCCCACCATAAAACCATAAATTAAAGTTTTTTTTTTATTTTTCCTTAAATTCGTACTTCAAAACGAAGCTATTTGCCAAATTTCATTGTTCTAGGTCTACGGGAAGTACCTTCTGAATTTTGGTTCCCTTAACAGGGTAAAAACACGAGTTTTTACAGCATAAACGGCTATATCTTTTTTTTACTTGAAGTTAGGAGCTTGATTTTTTTACAACTACTAGAGTAAAGGTATGGTTTTAATTTCAACTCGATATCTTTACGCGTTCCTGAGATAAAGGGTCTTGACAGAATGACAGACAGACAGAGGGACAGACAGACAGACGGACAACAAAGTGATCCTATAAGGGTTCCGTTTTTTATCTTTTGAGGTACGGAACCCTAAAAACTATTATTTACACCATGTCTGACCAGGTTGACAGTTATTCAGAAGGCTGTGCATCATCATAGTGACAGGTTGTCAGCCTGTCACCTAAAATTGCGTAAGTAATCGTAATCAAAACAAAGTTAGCTAGCTCTTTGGGGAAATGAGAACCCATCCCCTTTTTTAGAAGTGGATTAAAACATGTTTTACAATGCCTCAAGAGAGCCTGGATCCAAACTCTTTGTGTCTCTACATATTATTATGTCCTTTACTCAAATACAAAGGTCTAAAAATATATTTCTAATTAAATATGTGTAATCGAAAGTAAAATTGGGCGATTGTCTACCAAAGCTTGGCTCCTGGCTATAGTCCAGTGAAATAAAAAGTACACCGCAGGAAATGTAAATAGGTGAAAACAAAGCTCGGTGAATTTTTCTAATTTTTTGATATATGTTACGTATCATGTCGTATTTGAAAAAAAAATGTGAGGGGGAAACACTTTCTGTGTCTAGTTTTGGAGATAATGGCGTTTATGTGGACGACTTCCCATACAAAAGCAAAATTCGCCTGTTTTCCAATAAGATTATTTTTTTCACTTTTTTACAAAGAAATCTGTTTGGGTAATCACCGAGCTTTTTTCCCACCTACCTCGGCTGGTACATTTTGTATGGGAGGCCCAAATTGTTTTACCTTCTACCCATGTTCCAAAGGCAAAAATTGTTCAGTTTCTTTAGTACCATAACCTCCTTTCGGCTTTATTTGTTGTTTTGTAACACCCAGTATAAGTTACCTACTCTATGTATTGCTTGTTATCCTAAGCTTATAATATTAAAGTTCATCCTTATACCTAACCATAATCTGCAACACCGGGAGTAACGGAAAGGGTATAACAAGCCGAAAGGAGGTCAAGGTACAAACTGAACAACTTTCCCTATGGAACATGGGCCGAAATATGAAAAAAAAAATTGGACCTCCCATAGTAAATCAATCAGCTGATCGGCAATTTCGTATGGAAGGCCCAATTTTTTTTTAAATATTTTGACCTATGTTCCATAGGGAAAGTTGTTCAGTTTCATGAGTACCTTGACCTCCTTTCGGCTTGTTATACTCTTTCCGTTACTCCCGGTATATTTATGCCTAACCGGGCTTAGGCAAGGTACCTTACGGCACTGTACTCTGTCGGTACTACAGGTACAGTGCCGTAAGTACCGGGCAGAGCGTCGTAAGACCCACTTTTAGATAATTATATTCTTTGGACGAGCTTTGGACTACCTACAGTCACTGCATCTGCATTTACCTGCTACAGATTCCGCTTATTTTTCGTAGCCTCTACTTTTGTTTAGTTGACTGGACTATTCATTCGGGACGCAGCCTAGCGACTAAAATCGTTTACCTACCTATTCAATTTATTAAATCTGTTTTCAATATGAAATGAAATTACGTGTGGGTTTGATATTTTGCCTCAATAATGAATACATAATATAGGTAAGGTTACATATAATTAAGTACAAATCTCTTAGGGGTATGTTCAACTCACGAAACTGAACAACTTTTGTTTGAATGAAACCTTTCTTGGAATTATGAAAAAAAAATTTGAACCTCCCATACTAAGTGACACACTCCTTCAACATTTTTGTGTGGGAGGTCCAAATTCATTTTTTCATTATTCAAAGAAAAGTTTCTTACAAAAGTTGTTCAATAGTAGACTACACCATCAAGAGATTTGTACTTAATTAAATGTAACCTTATCCTATTATAAGGTTCTATGAAATTCACTGCAGATATTTTAGGGGCAGATCAAATAAAATATAAGCATGTACTAGGCAAATTTTTAAAGAAATCTACACGCTAGTTTTCGAGAAAATTGCATTTAACTAAAAAAACAAAACGAAAAAGGTGCACCCTGTTTGTTTTGTCCTAGAAACACACACTTCGATGAATTTAAATTACGCGCCAAAAAAAGGTGCTTTGATTGGTTGGTTGTTAGTGTGCGCGCCGTGTAAGTGAATCCTGTCCAAGGACTTTGATCCTGTCTACGTGGCGGAACGTCAGTCGGGTCAGTCAAAGGGGATGTTCACATAATTAATTAAAAAGTTTGTTTGAAAATAAAAAAAAATCTAGCGTGTCGATTTTTTTTAAATGCCTTAAATGTTTTTCTTATACATATTTACGCATGCCCTTAAAATATTTGCAGTGAATTTAATAAGACCTTATATAAATACAAACATCACGTCTATATCCAGCCATAAAACAGCCATTTAGACCAAGTCTGATCTGACAAAAATTTGAGATTCATTCAGAAGACTGTGTATCACCATAGTGACAGGTTGTAAGCCTGTCGCATCGCATACCATTGGAATACGTATCTACACATCTGATCTTAAATAATTTTAGTCGTTTCTTATGACACCCACGGGAAAGATATAGGGTAGGGTGCTTCAAAAATCCAACATTATTGTTTTTTGTGGGGCACACTACCATTCGCTTCCAATATGAAAATAATCGTACACATATTTTTTCTTTTTAAATTTAAGTAAAATTTAGGGGTCGCTACCGATCATCAAAGTTTTGAAAAATACCTATACTCTATTTTATGCAATATGATACTCTGATAAATCTGTCACTGCATGTTATCTAAGCACTCCGCAAGTACACTAATAAACTGCGTAAGTACTCAGCATTTTTCTAAACCAAACCAAACATATTGGAATGTGTCGGTATCGCAAGCAAACTAGAAGTGTGAAGATGTATCTTCAATCATTCGGCTAATATTGTTACTGTAGTGCATAATTTCATCTACCAGCAACAGCCTAGCTACAGCACGAAAAAAAATCAGATACAGTTAAAAAAAATTTAGTTTCCATACAAATTTTAATTTGCCCCTACATTTGAAAATGCGGTAGCGACCCCTAAAACCGATTAAAAAACACAGGAAAAATACCTGCATAAGTTTTTAGTGCTGTAGGAACTATTGAAAAGGTGCCCGGTATAAAAAATTAAAATAAGTTTTTTTTCATACAAATTTGAAGCACCCATAGGGTGATGCTATTCCAAGCCGGCACTACACGGCGAATTATAATATTATTAAATTAATTATACTGATTTAGACTAAAGTCAAGCTTTTCCATTTATAGTTTATTTATTTACATTTTCAGTGTAATCTTTCAAAGCCCAGTTAACATAATTTAACTAAAAGCAACACGTGAAATTCAAATGGTACAGCTAGCTACCTGTGGGTTTGAATTCGTATGGTTAAGTAAGTACTTACATACTATCAGCAGCACTTCGACTTACCCTTCAAAATATCAACTAAAAGGTGGTTTTTCATACATCACAGCAGCCTATAGCAGTCCACTGCTGGACGTAGGCCTCCCTCAGGGTACGTCACAAGGCAAGATCTCCCATTTTCGCCATCCAGTCGCGAAAATTTCCGTCCTCCCATACAAATTTCACGATCAGCTGACTGACTTTTATGGGAAGTCAAAAAAAGTTCTCTAGTCCATGGGGAAAGTTGTTAAGTTTCATGGTCTGAGCACGCCTGCAAAGTTTTCGTTACACCCGGCGGTAGTGTTATTATTTATTCTTATGCCGTCACTTACAGCCCGTATATCACGCCTATATCCCTTGCGGGGTAGGCAGATTGTAAAGGGGTGTAAAAAAAAGGGCCAAAATTGCAATATATATCAACTCTCAAATCCTTTAGTCGTTTCTTACGACACCCTCGAGAAAGATATGGGGACACTAATCCAGTATTTTTTTATTTCTCAATTTAACTTATTTAACAAGAAGTGATGCTAATAGTACCTACATTAGTGAACAACGATTGTACTTACGTATGTAGGTACCTACTTAAGCGTATTAGAGCGTGTACTACGGTGAGGGTGGTTGGTTGGTATTTTCACGGCATTACAGTGAGGGCCACTAAAACCGCTTATTTATGCAAATGCATAAGTATTAAACACAATTTTGGCGTGAAGAAGTATAAACATAACAAAAACCAAATTTAACAGTATCCTTGCCCTTTATTTTTACCCGACGCCGCAGGAGGGCTATGTTTTTCGAGAGTATGTAAGTACGTATTTATATATGTATGTATCCAGAAATTCGTTTTCGCGGCCTACAGCCCTAACGGCTGGGCGGATCATTTGCTGTGAATTTAATAGGACCTTATATTAAAATTTCATAAATTCCAGATGGCAGAATTTTATCGCAAAATGCAACTTTGAAATTCCCGTAGTCGGGTTTTTGTTTCTGCTAGTTACATCTACTAGTTTAGTAAAGTAATTCACTCGCTACTTTCATGGCCTCAACTCGTTTCAAAGTTTGTAATGTTTCAAAGCGGTAATCCATGGTTCCCGTAACACCTATTATACCACCATTGACAAAATTAATTTTATAACACTGAAAAACCTAATATTTAAACGATGACTACGAAACCGTGAGCGTGGCGAACATGCTCTTGGTCGTTTATGTTTTTTAGTAAAGTGGCAAGGCATTTAATTTACTCGCTGTTTTCATAGCCTCATCTCGTTTCAAATTTTGTTATATTTCAGAGCGATAATCTCGGGTTCCCGTAACACCTATTACACCGCCACGGAAACAGACTCCGTGGTGTAGCGGGGTGAGCGTTGGTTTCTGGATTCGAAGGTCTCGGGCTCAATTATCATACATACATAGGTACATAATTACATACATACTTTCGAAAAACCTCCTGAGGCAGTCGAGTAAAATACGCCGGATCGGTCCACGCTCTCTATAAAAGATTTTACCACCATTGACACGGAAACCGACAACAAAATTAACTTTGTAACGCTGAAAAACCAAATATTTAAACGATGACTTCGAAAACCTATTTCGAGCGTATCGAACACGCTCTTGGGCGTTTTTTTTATTACAGTGGCAAGGCATTTACTCGCTGTTTTCATGGCCTTATCTCGTTTCAAAGTTTGTAATATTTCAGTGCGAAAATCCCGGGTTCCCGTAGCACCTATTATAACGCCATTGACACGGAAACCGACTCCGTGGTGTAGCGGGAAGAGCGTTGGTTTCTGGATCCGAAGGTCTCGGGTTCAATTATCATACATATGTACGTATATACAGGGTGTAAGTTATGGTGTAACGAAAGTTTGCAGGCGTGCTCAGACCATAAAACTGAACATTTTTCCCCATCATATGGTGGTAAACGAAAAGTAAAGTTTCAGCTCCCATACAAAATTCGGAAAGTCAAAAAATTGTTTTTGTTTACCACCATATGTTCCATTTATTTATTTGTAGGTATGGGAAGTATTGGGAAGTCAAAAAAAAATTTTTTTTCCGCCATAGGTATGTTCCATAGGGAAAGTTGTTCAGTTTCTTGGTCTGAGCACACTCCTACAAAGTTTTCGATACACCGTCCCTTACACCCCGTATAAGGTAATTAAGTACAAATCTCTTAAGGGTGTGTTGTAGTCACAAAACTGAACAACTTTTGTTAGAAACTTTTCTTCGAAATATGGAAAAGACAGGGTCTCTCACACTACTAAGTGACACACTTTTTCAACATTTTTGTATGGGAGGACTAAATTTTTTTTTAAATGTAACCCTATATATCACGCCTATATCCCTTGCGGGGTAGGCAGAGCAGAAACTGCTAAAGTACTGCCATTTACACCAAAGTTTGAAAGTCACACAAAGATGTGTATCACCATAATGACAGGTAGACAGCCTATCGCCTAAAATTACATTCATACGACACCGACGGGAAAGATATGGGTGATGCTATTCTAAGCCGGCACCATACGGCATATTCCACTAAAACAAAATACGTATTATAGATCAAACGCACCTGTATTCATACAAAGGTACATCAAAATGAATTCTAGTAAATATACCATCGCGACCGCAGTGTACGCGAGTTTGAACCTTCCCTCCCTGACAATAAGGGTCAATAAGCATTCGCTGTTTCGGTGGAACAGCAGCTCTGAACACCAGCAGATCTGAAACAAAAAAATATCAGCTTCGAAAAATATATAAAAATATGAATCTTATGGCTGAACGTCAGCGACACTAGCACAGCTCAGTGAAGAAAATTCACTGACTGAATACCTACGCGAGTGATTGGGAAACCGGATAGGATCGTTCACTAGAAAAGAATAATTTTAAAAATCAATAAAACCTCTGGAAAACTATGCACTTTAGTTTGTATGCCGAAATTGCAAAATGTGGCCACTTTTAGCACTATTTTACAGCCAGGGTTTATTTCCTGTTTGAGGGCGCCGCTAGTCTGACGTTTAGCCTTAGGTATCAGTAAAAAAAATTACGGGCGACCCATAAAAAAATTAAAAACTTTTTAGGATATGTATAGTCCAGATGGACTATGAATGCGAATCTGCGAGGCATCGGTCTCACGAGTGTCTTGCGACAACTTTTGTGAGTTTCGTCCTCTACGATAAGCCACTTGTACCTACACATTACAGTATATACAAGGATTACACTGTAATGTGTACAAGTGGCTTATCGTAGAGGACGAAACTCACAAAAGTTGTCGCAAGACACTCGTGAGACCGATGCCTCGCAGATTCGCATTCATAGTCCATCTGGACTATACATATCCTAAAATGATCCTAAAAGGTTGTCGTATGGACACTTCCATACCTGATGATCCGAAATGAAGGTAAAACAACCTGGACCTTTCGCCATCGGTGTTTCGGCACTCATCGCTTCAGCTTAAGGCGTTCCGTTTCCATACTAAAGCTCAATGGAGTTATGTCTGCAAAGGAGACACAAGTCTGATTGAAAAACTTGATGGGGAGTCTCGTGGGTACATAACATTTTCGCAAAACACTAAAAAGAATTTTTAAACCATCAGATTTCCCCGTAAAAACCGATTCGCCACTTTAGGAAGATAGATGGAACTACTGCTGCAATAAATACGTTTAATTTTATTGCGCAGAATATACTAATTATCTTCAAATCATAAGTAGTTTTGCGACAAATTTACGTGTGCCTTCATCATTTCACACGAATATTTTTCAAAAATTTGCTCTGTAGCTCATGTATAACCCGACAGAAGTGCAGTTTTTCGTTTGTATGACGTAACGATTCACCTTAAATGCTGACTAAGTGAAATTAAAAACTGTTTTTTATGGGACATCCAAAATTAGGTAAACCTAAATAAAAAAGGTGTAGGTACAAGTTAGTTTTTTATGCTTAGAGCGTCCTTAGAATTACCCTAGACTTACACTGCAATAAAAAACAAACATTCTCGCTTTTTCGGAAATAACGAAAAAGCACCACGCTGTATTCTCAACTACGAAAACCCACACATTGCCATCTAGCTGATAGAAATTGTACCTACTAGTCACATGCAGCGCCATCTAGTTTTGATTGTTCGTACTACTAAGCAAACAGTGGCCGCGCCACGAAATGAAAGGAGTCCCGAAGAGAGGAGAAATACCAAACTACAGCCACAACGTCAACAGTCCACTGCTGGACATGGGCTTTAACTTTATAAAATACTCACAAAACTAGCTACATAATACTAGTTATTGAGTAAATGCATTTCGCTCCTGTGACAAAAATGTGATAGATAAAAATTGCATCTCCAACAAAGCGATTCTGCCTATTAGAAAATCAGACGCTCTTATTCTTATTACCCAAGAATAAAGGTGAAAATCGCCTAACTATAACTCATGCTTTATTTACGTTCGCTGTGATTGGTCGATTTCGCCGGGCCGACGTCACCCGAGGCCGCTGTCGGGCCATTTCGTACCGACGCCGTGTAGCATCTAGCGCGTAGGTATATTATTGTGTGGCCCGAATTCCCTTCTATCCACAAGAAGTCTACTTTGCTCCGTGAAAATGTCAGAAGAAATAAGTGAGGCAGAACTTAAAACCGAAATAGAAAGTAAGTAAACAATTTACTTTGGGATTATGCATGTTTTAGTGGAATATTTGTCATTTTTAGCCGTATGTAGTGTGTATATTTAGCCACGATCCCTTGTGCACGTAATGGCCTCCAAGTAATGGTTCAATACAAGGTGAGTATTTTGTAAGTTTCAATGCGAAATATCTCTGATAGTAAGGCCTTTCTGGTAAAATCTTTCAAGTGAAAGTTGTTCAGTAATGTTTTGCGGATTTTCTGATGTGGATGCCTTCATATTTAAGTGTTTAGTTATGGCTGCGTACTCGTGGTTTATTTTTATGCAACGCGTTAATCTCCACGTATGTAGGGCCGTAATGGCGGCAGCTGCTTAGCTAAAAGCGCTTGAAATAGCTGCGCATTATCATTAGGAACAGGTTTTACTCGAAACAATTTGAGATTAAACACGTATATTTCGTGTAAATGCATTTCTTTTACCTAATTTATTTGTAGAGTTTGGGTTTCTAGGCGGCCATGTTGCGTTCGGGTTGACGCATTCATCGATCCATCATTGTTCGCTCGCAATAGCGACTTTTGTTCCTTCCTTACATTTTGTTTGATCAAAGAGACGTCTTGCGTACAAAGGAACGCTTCTTTTCGGTGTTATCAGCTTAGGTATCTCTCACATTTATTTTAATTAACTTTAAGTTACATACAAGTAAATACCTAATTTATCAAATGATGAGATGATGGATGAGAAAACTTAGTTCTAAAATAATTTGTATCAAATGGGAACCTTTATTGTACAAAGTACAAATAAACAATAACCCCCCTTCTGAGGGCGCCGGGTAAAAAAGATGGCCTATTACCACATTTCTACTAGCCAAACATACAAACATAATAGAGTTCAAAACATTATATCTTAAACCTCCATTTATTAAGTCAATCACCCTCATATCTTTAATTCTTATTTTAGGATAAAATAAACCCCACCATTGTATTAAGACCAGGGCAAGAAGATGATGATGATCGTAATTTAATTATTTTTTAATTTATATTCCAGGCATCCTCAAAGATGCAGACCTGTCCAAGACATACACCAAGCACGTCATACAGAAGCTTGAGAAGAAGCTGGGCATCGAACTCCAACACATGAAGAAAACCATCGACAAAATGGTCATGGATTACGTCAACAGCCAGGAGTCATCTGACAGCGACGAAGAGGTAAATTATAGGACGATTAGTCTATGAACAACTCGATGAACACTATAAACCATCAAAATGTCATAAACTATGTTAACAGCCAGAAGTCAAGTGACCAGGTGAGTTGTGGGACACTCAGTCTATGTATGACCTAGTCTAGTAGTAAGAAACTGGGCATCGAACTCCATCACATGAAGAAAACCATCGACAAAATGGTCATGGACTACGTCAACAGCCAGGAGTCGTCTGACAGCGATGAAGAGGTAAGTTGTAGGACAATGAGTCTTTGAACGACTCGAAGAACACTATAAACCACCAAAATGTCATAAACTATGTTAACAGCCAGAAGTCAAGTGACCAGGTGAGTTATGGGACACTCAGTCTATGAATGACCCAGTCTAGTAGTAAGAAACTTGGTATCGAACTCCAACACATGAAGAAGACCATCGACAAAATGGTCATGGACTATGTCAACAGCCAGGAGTCATCAGACAGTGACGAAGAAGTAAGTTGTTTGACAATAAGTCTACGAATGACTTGATGAACACTATAAACCATCAAAATATTATTAACCTTGTTAACAGCCAGAAGTCAAGTGACCAGGTGAGTTGTGGGACACTCAGTCTATGAATGACCCAGTCTAGTAGTAACCAACTGGGCATCAAACTCCAACACATGAAGAAAACTATCGACAAGATGGTCATGGATTACGTCAACAGCCAGGAGTCTTCTGACAGCGACGAAGAGGTAAGTTGTGGGACAAAGAGTCTACGAACAACCCAATCTAAGAAAAACATCAATAACATGGTCTTGGATTTGGCAACAGAGTCGAGTGACAGTAAAAATGTGGTAAGTAGGACAAAGAGTCTATGTATGATCCAGTCTAGTAATAAGAAACTGGGCATCGAACTCCAACACATAGGGAAAACCATTGACAAAATGGTTGTGGAATATGTCAACAGCCAGGAATTGTCTGACAGCGATGAAGAGGTAAGTTGTGTGACAACGAGTCTTTGAACGACTTGATGAACACTATAAACCATCAAAATGTCATAAACTATGTTAACAGCCAAAAGTCAAATGCCCAGGTGAGTTGTGGGACACTCAGTCTGTGTATGCCCCAGTCTAGTAGTAAGAAACTGGGCATCAAACTCCGACCCATGAAGAAGACTAAGATGGTCATGGACTATGTCAACAGCCAGGAGTCATCTGGCAGCGATGAAGATGTAAGTTGTGGGACAATGAGTCTACAAATGACCCGATGAACACTAAATACCATCAATAAGATGGTCATGTCAACAGTTGTGGGACAGAGTCTATAAACTACCTGCTGAACCATAAAAACTATCATTAACATGGTCATAAACTATGTTAACTGAATAAATTGTCTGGTAAATTATTTGATGACTATATTTTACTTGTGAATTTTTTAATGGAATTAAAAGTATAGGTACCTACATAATTATCTTGTAATGTAAATTTCGTTACACTATCCCTTACACCCCATATTACTGGTAAACAAACGGATATTATATAAAGTAACAAACGAAATACCGATCACTAAAACTAGCAAAAACTTTACTCTTTTCAGAAAGCATCAGAGAAATCCGAAGAAGAGAAAGCTTCTGAAGACGAGGAAGAAGAGGAAGAGCGTCCCAAGAAACGCAAGAAGGAAACTAAGCCTAAAGCGAAGACTACAAAGGTCTGATTTCATCATAATAACAGCCTATAGCAGCCTATGGCCGTATGGTGGCGGTAGAGTAGAATAGCACCACCCCTTCTCTTCCCGTGGGGATCGTAAGAGGTGACCGAGGGATAAACCCGACCCAAACAGCCACCGTATGGTGGCGGTTAATCCACCACAAAAGCATTCCCCAGGAGGGTTGACGTCTGGGAGGCGGCCGGTCGTAAAATTCAGCCAAATCCTTTTGCAACACGATCTTGTGTTCAACGAAACGTGTTGCGCCGACCCCAATCAATTGGGATAAGGGCAGGAAGATGATTATCAGCCTATAGCAATGCAATGCCGTGTGATGTCGGCTTAGAATATCTTTCCCGTGGGGGTCGTAAGAGGCGACTAAGGGATAAATTCATCCAGCTACACACTATGACCGAAATTACCCGGAATTCGGCGGAATTACGCCAGCAATGTTATTTGCATTAGGTAGGTACGGTTCATCATGTATTTAAGGGCATTGCCCTTGTCGGTGGAGTATTCGCCAGCTTTCTCTATCTTCTGCCTTCTCCTTTACCTCTCTGTACGACGTGACCGTTATTTTCTCCTTTATTTGATCTAGAAAGCTTCTCCTTGGTCTTCCTCTTCCTCTTCTTCCTTCAATCTTGCCTTCAAGAATTGTCTTAAATAACTGGTCATGCCGCAACAGGTGTCCCATCATTTTCCCCCTTCTATTTTCTATTATAGTTAGTAACGTTCTTTGTTCTCCTACTAGTTGGAGCACTTCCTCATTGGTCTACCTTTCTGTCCAGCTTATCCTTTCCATTCTTCTCCAACACCACATTTCAAAGGCTTCCAAACGTTCCCTATCTCTCTGCGTCATGGTCCATGTTTCGCAGCCGTACAGTGCTACGCTCCAGACGTACACCTTTATTAGCTTTTTACGGGCAGAAAGAAGACTCTACTTAAAGCCAGAATTGCATCGAATGCCCGTAAAAAGCTAATAAAGGTACGGGTACTTCAGCCGAAATTACGTTGCCGAATGTCAGTCTGAAGTAGTTCGGCGATTTGTAGGTAATTTCAAAGATTATAGTGTGTCATCTGACGGAACGGAATTCAGCCGCCGAATTACGGTCGCGTAATTTCGGTCGTATTGTGTCAATGCTCAATACTGAACATGGTCTTTCCTTACTCTCCACATTTGACAGTCGGAGTGCTTATTATTTTAAGACACACTAAACCCAAGGCAAGAAGATAAGATGGTGTGAATCGCACGGGTGACATAAGAGGCGACTATGGGATGAATGCAGAATCTTGCGCTGCGCTCGACAATCCGCTTGCCTAAGTATGATAAATAGTAAATACCTTCTTATAGTCCCTAGCCCCCCTAAAGGAAATCCATGTCCAGCAGTAGAGGCAAAGTCAAAAGTATTTATTTCTCAGTAGGAATTTACAAGATTCTTAAGAAATTCACATTCCAATACAAACATGAAAAAGAGAAAATTTGTTGTGCTACTTTTCTTTTATAACAGATACAGATAGCCCTGAGGCACGGGGCTGGCCAGGCTAACCACACATGTAACTTTATGCCCTTAGGCGTTTATACCTCAAAGAATGACAAGTAAATGGAATTACATCTGTCAATATTTTAAAAAGGTGTTACTGGGTGTTACATGTGTATAGTTAGCCGGACCCCCTGGACAGGAAAACCGCCCAAAAACAGTTGTTGTTACAGTCCACTGCTGGACATATTATTGACCATACTCTCTTTGACAGGTATGGAAGAAAGCCGAGCGCAGTGACGTGTCAGACCTGTCAGATGAAGATGAGAAGCCGAAGAAACGGGGAAAGAAGAAGGGCTCCGATGACGAATGGGAAAAACCCAAAAAGAAGGTAAGCCTTCGTGTTATTTCCATTCTTCCTCTTCAAGTGGGACACCAAGTCGTCCAAAGACCCGATGAACCCTGGTTTCAGGAAAAATCTTGCTTTTCGGACAGGTGGCTCAGCCTGCAATGTCCTAACGAAAACGATAAGCTACTTCTGTCCAGCAGTGGACTTACCATAAATATTGTCCAATTCCCATTCCGTGTTTTTCATATTTCATCATCCATCATCATCATTTATTCATTTTAAACTAATAAAACTAATGGTTGTACTAACAGTCAAAGCCATACAAATTAATGGTCAAATAAATTATGTTTATATTCTTTTTCCCATAAGTACTTTTTTTTCTTTAATGTAAATTGTCGTTAGTATACTTATCTGCATGCTACGATCTTGCTTTATTTTCAATCCACACTGTATCTTTACATCCGCGATACAGGCTTAACCTAGTGCGAGGTGTATAGTGAATTTATCCAATATGGCTAAAAATTAATTACTTTTAACAACCATGTGTAAACAATTTACCTAGCCTAAGCAAGTTTTTAATGAATAGGTAAATAAATTACTAAATTACAAACATGTAGGTCTAGGAAAGCCTTACAATCTAAACTTAATTATTAAATCATAGATATACATAAATTACGTTGTTTGTATAAAAAAAAGCACTTCAGATCTTTTAACAAATATATTCGTTCGTTTTTCAGGCCGGCGGCGGGCGCGGCAAAGGCAGCGGCTACACGCGCGCTTACAAGCTCTCCCCTGCGCTCGCCGACCTGATGGGCAAGGAGTCCATGCCCAGACATGAGGTAAACCAACTTCTATAGGGTCACAGAGTCGCTAAACGACCCGATGAACCCCCTGCACTCGCCGACCTGATGGGCAAGGAGTCCATGCCCAGACATGAGGTAAACCAACTTCTATAGGGTCACAGAGTCGCTAAACGACCCGATGAACCACAGTGGGTACACGCGCGCTTACAAGCTCTCCCCTGCGCTCGCCGACCTGATGGGCAAGGAGTCCATGCCCAGACATGAGGTAAACCAACTTGTAGTGGGTTACAGAGTCGCTAAACGACCCGATGTACCACAGTGGGTACACGCGCGCTTACAAGCTCTCCCCTGCGCTCGCCGACCTGATGGGCAAGGAGTCCATGCCCAGACATGAGGTAAACCAACTTGTAGTGGGTCACAGAGTCGCTAAACGACCCGATGGACCCTCTTCTATAGTGTGGGTCACAGAGTCGCTAAACGACCCGATGGACCCCCTTCTATAGTGTGGGTCACAGAGTCGCTAAACGACCCGATGGACCCCCTTCTATAGTGTGGGTCACAGAGTCGCTAAACGACCCGATGGACCCCCTTCTATAGTGTGGGTCACAGAGTCGCTCAATGACCCGATGAACCCCCTTCTATAGTGTGTGTCATAGAGTCGCTAAACGACCCGATGAACTCCCTTCTATAGTGTGGGTCATAGAGTCGCTAAACGACCCGATGAACCCCCTTCTATAGTGTGGGTCACAGAGTCGCTAAACGACCCGATGAACATAGAATCCATGCCCAGACATGAGGTAAACCAACTTCTATAGGGTCACAGAGTCGCTAAACGACCAGATGAACCCCCTTCTATAGTGTGGGTCACAGAGTCGCTAAACGACCCGATGAACATAGAATCCATGCCCAGACATGAGGTAAACCAACTTCTATAGGGTCACAGAGTCGCTAAACGACCCGATGAACCACAGTGGGTACACGCGCGCTTACAAGCTCTCCCCTGCGCTCGCCGACCTGATGGGCAAGGAGTCCATGCCCAGACATGAGGTAAACCAACTTGTAGTGGGTCACAGAGTCGCTAAACGACCCGATGAACCCCCTTCTATAGTGTGGGTCACAGAGTCGCTAAACGACCCGATGAACATAGAACCATGCCCAGACATGAGGTAAACCAACTTCTATAGGGTCACAGAGTCGCTAAACGACCCGATGTACCACAGTGGGTACACGCGCGCTTACAAGCTCTCCCCTGCACTCGCCGACCTGATGGGCAAGGAGTCCATGCCCCGACATGAGGTAAACCAACTTCTATAGGGTCACAGAGTCGCTAAACGACCCGATGAACCCCCTTCTATAGTGTGGGTCACAGAGTCGCTAAACGACCCGATGGACCCCCTTCTATAGTGTGGGTCACAGAGTCGCTAAACGACCCGATGGACCCCCTTCTATAGTGTGGGTCACAGAGTCGCTAAACGACCCGATGGACCCCCTTCTATAGTGTGGGTCACAGAGTCGCTCAATGACCCGATGAACCCCCTTCTATAGTGTGTGTCATAGAGTCGCTAAACGACCCGATGAACTCCCTTCTATAGTGTGGGTCATAGAGTCGCTAAACGACCCGATTAAACCCCTTCTATAGTGTGGGTCACAGAGTCGCTAAACGACCCGATGAACATAGAATCCATGCCCAGACATGAGGTAAACCAACTTCTATAGGGTCACAGAGTCGCTAAACGACCAGATGAACCCCCTTCTATAGTGTGGGTCACAGAGTCGCTAAACGACCCGATGAACATAGAATCCATGCCCAGACATGAGGTAAACCAACTTCTATAGGGTCACAGAGTCGCTAAACGACCCGATGAACCACAGTGGGTACACGCGCGCTTACAAGCTCTCCCCTGCGCTCGCCGACCTGATGGGCAAGGAGTCCATGCCCAGACATGAGGTAAACCAACTTCTAGTGGGTCACAGAGTCGCTAAACGACCCGATGAACCACAGTGGGTACACGCGCGCTTACAAGCTCTCCCCTGCGCTCGCCGACCTGATGGGCAAGGAGTCCATGCCCAGACATGAGGTAAACCAACTTCTAGTGGGTCACAGAGTCGCTAAACGACCCGATGAACCACAGTGGGTACACGCGCGCTTACAAGCTCTCCCCTGCGCTCGCCGACCTGATGGGCAAGGAGTCCATGCCCAGACATGAGGTAAACCAACCTCTACGAAGCTGGGTGCCATGGGGGAAGCACTAAGAATTTGTTATCAAAAAATTTGGACCTCCCATACAAAAACGCCGATCAGCTAATTGATTTACTATGGGAGGTCCCAATTTTTTTTTTCATATTTCGACCCATGTTCCATGGGGAAAGTTGTTCAGTTTCATGAGTACCTTGACCTCTTTTCGGCTTGTTATACCCTTTCCGTTACTCCCGGTATACTTCTCATCAAAAAATTCGAGACACTTTCGTTTTCATAGTCAAACAAAACAAAACAAGAAATCTATGAAATTAAAAGTTGACTGAAGAAAATCGACATTAGGATGTTGAAACCTTGTAATACTCAGTAATGAACTACATAAGACGTGTATTCCAAAATAAACGTATATCTCAGATAATGTGATCCCTACAAAACCTGAACTTGCAAAGCGTCTCGATTTTTCTGATGGGAAGTGTATTTTGAAAACAGTGCGTTCTACAAAATATTTTTGTACTGGATTTTTATGAAAAGCTGTACATAATATAAATCCCTTAGTCGCTTCTTACGACACCAACGGGAAATATATGGGGTGATGCTATTGTACGCCGGCACCATACAGCTACCTATCTAAGTAACTATGTAAGTATTCTTTTTATAACCGAAAAATATCTTACTCTTTTCCAGGTGGTGAAACGCGTATGGGAGATAATCAAATCCAAGAACCTATACGACCAGAACAACAAACAATTCGCAATCTGCGACGACGCCCTGTACAAGGTTATAGGTACCAAGCGATTCAGGATATTCGGCATGATGAAGTACCTTAAGACGCATTTCATAGACGAGTAAGGAAATCTTATTTATATGACTTTCAGTTGCAAAATGTCTTTAATACAATGTATCCTTCGCATAATGTCCCTAACAAGCAATTCGCAATATGCGACGACTGTACAAAGACTGTACTGCTCAGATGCAAAATATCTGTTCGTCGCCAAATGTCTCTTTCTCATAATGACCCTTTTGCATAATGTCTCTAACAAGCAATTTGCCATATGCGACGACTGTACAAAGTTATAGGCACCAAGCATGACCTATATGACTTTCAGTCGCAAAATGTCTCTAACAAAATATCCCTTTTGCATAATGTGTAACAAGCAGTTCGCAATATGCGACGACGCCCTCTACAAGGTCATAGGCACCAAGCGATTCAGGATATTCGGCATGATGAAGTACCTTAAGACACATTTCTTAGACGAGTAAGGAAATCTTATTTATATGACTTTCAGTTTCAGTCTTAAATACACTGTCTCCTTCGCATAATGTCCCTAACAAGTAATTCGCTTTATGCGACGATTGTACAAAAACTGTACTGTTCAGATGCAAAATGTCTGTTCGTCGCAAATTGTCTCTTTAACACAATGTCTCCTTCGCATAATGTCCCTAACAAGTAATTCGCCTTATGCGACGATTGTACAAAAACTGTACTGTTCAGATGCAAAATGTCTGTTCGTCGCAAATTGTCTCTTTAACAAAATGTCCCTTTCGCATAAAGTACCAACATGTATAATGTAACAAGCAGTTCGGCATGATGAAATACAATAAGACACATTTCTTAGACGAGTAAGGAAATCTTAATAATATGAGCTATGTGACTTTCTGACGCAAAATATCTTCTCGTGGCAAAATGTCCCTTTTGCGTAAGGTCCCCTGATCATATTATAAGGGCTAACAAAAAAATGCTGTTATTCGAAATATAGTTTTCTTTCGGGACAAGTAGGTACGAAAAGGGGACAGTATGCGTAAGAGACATTTTGCAAAATGAACATTGTGCTAAAGAGACATTATGCATCTAAAAGACCTAGATTCTAGTTTGCTACACCTTCCTAAGTCTTATTTAAAATTCACACTAATATAATTCGAATGTCACTCTGTCAGTCTGCTACTCTTTCACGAACCACTGATCCGATTTTTATTTAAATGATTGATTAAATAACCCTCCTTCTGAGGCAGCCGGGTAAGAATTTTTAAAACAACTGCTACGTGTATAAAACTAAAGTGATTTCAAAGCTTTTATGAAGAAAATAAAACATTATGCGAGTGGTTCTAAAATTCTGTATGTAGAATTTAAAGTTAGGAAGGTGAATTATAATAAAGGTGAGACAATTTTTATTTCCGTTACATATGATAGATATCATGTTTTTCCTATTTTAGTCACTCTACATGTATGTATAAATTACCTAAACTGTAGGTATGCTTATTTTATTATGTATGTTTTGTTAAAATTAGTGATTGCCTGACATTTTTCCTTTAGTTTATATTGATGCAATCAAAACATAAATAAAGAAATCCATAGAAAGAAATTTCAGTAAAATGATTAAAAATAGGTACATTAGTAGGTATGTAAGTATAGATATACTATGCTCAATGTCTATAAAGTGCGAATAATTAAAAAGAAATCGGATTTGCTGTGATATCTTTAAATGGATAAAAATAATAAAAAACTTCTGTATTATTTAGGTATTTTTTTGAAAATCTAAGTAATAAAATACTTGTGTTTTTGTTTGTAATTCTTTTGTAAAATTTTAAGCATCTGTGGATGCTGTTTCTTGTTAAAAATTGTAAGAAAGTAATTATTTTGTCATGACTTTATTGACTTAGCAGCTTACATATGAAAAATGCATGATCGAACCTAGTTTTATATCATGTGACTTTCAAAATAATGCATCTTTAAGTCTAATGTAGGTATAAACTTGGCTAAAAATAATCTATATTCAATTTTTCGTTTCGTATGGGACACCGGGTTTATGAACGACCTGATGAATCCTGGTGTCGTCAGTTTAGTTAGAGAATTTTTAGTCATCTATATATTTTTAGTCAAGTTTTCGTAATTATAAGTATGTAGTACAGTAGGTACCTATGTGAAACACATTGAGTCAATGTATGAGATGTAAGAATGTCTAACTTTCTCGTGTTGAATGATGATAAATGAGAGTGAATGTGGTCAAAAATAAAGACTTTGAAGTTCAAAATATATCTTTTATTTACCATACCACCAGTAGTGAGACGCCCTCCGTTGGACATGGGTCTTCCATCTCTCTCTCTCTCTCTCTCTCTCTGTGGGACACCGAGTCGTCCAACGACCCGATGAACCCTGGTGTCAAGAGTTTTCAACCGCCTACTGCAAGTAGGAGGCCTCTGACATGGTTGTCTTAGGTCTCCCATAAGTGCATCCATAGACCGTGACTTTGGTTATACTATCCAAAGGTTGTTTGGTGTACCTCTCTCAAATACTTATAAAATAATGTACCTAACTGTACTAAAATATGTCAATAATAATAGGGGTTTTTATTTTCAAAAAGGCACACAGCATTTTTTTTGTGCCTGAACTAAACTGTAGAAAAGTTTGTTGTCAAATAGACCTTGTGAGGTAGCTACAACTTTTGTTGGGGGCATTGCAGGTGGAATAATGTCAGATACCTTACAGAAGAATAAATACCTTTGGTTATAATGCCGAGTGGTAACGGCTAAGAATTCTGCCGCCCGTATTCTACTCAGGGTGTTTCGTAAAAGGCGACGTAGAGTTATGACCTTGGCTATAATATCTGCCGAGCATGGTCAACCGTATGGTGGCGGTAATACCGCCTACGATAGCGTTCCCAAAGAGGGTTGACATCAGGCAGGCGGCCGGTCGCGCCAAACCCTTTAGCAACATGATTTTGTGTTCATACAAAACATGTTGCGCCGACGCCAAGAGGTTGGGATGAGGGCAGGAAGATGATGATGGTTACAATATAATTGATATACCTACTTACAGCACCGAATACCGCAAATAAAATCGATCCATTGATCAGGTCGAAACGGTACCCCACTTTTTGGCCATCACTTTCAAAGTATTTAAACAACACTTCATAAGACTTCCTGTCGAAATACTCTAGCACAGTCATAGTTACTGATTTTTATCTTTATTACATTATTTAGTCGAAAATAAATACAGTAAAAGCACGAAAAACTAGTAAATAAACCAAACTGACAGGCAAAGATAAGTACAGCAGCTGACAGGAGATATACCGGGGGGGGGAGTAACAGAAAGGATAAAACACGCCGAAAGGAGGTCAAGGTACTCATGAAACTGAACAACTTTCCCTATTTTGTATGGGAGGACCAACTTTTTCTTCTTTCCCTATGGAACATGGGTCGAAATATAAAAAAAAATGATCTCACATAGTATAGGTACCTATCGAGCAGCTGATCGGCAATTTTGTATGCGAGGCCCAATTTTTTTTTCATATTTCGGCTTATGTTTCATAGGGAAAGTTGTTCAGTTTCATGAGTACCTTGACCTCCTTTCGGCGTGTGTATCTATCTAGCGGGGTCCCCAGAGGTATAATGATGAAATATACAGTGTGAGTCTTGATAAAGTGTACATATCAAAATCAGGGAAACTGCATCCAAATTTATCGATGAAAAAAATATTAAAAAAAATAAAAAAAAATATTTGAATTTTTTATGATTTTTTTAAGATTTCGAATTGTACCTGTTGACCCCATTTAGGTAAATCGTCATAACTTTTAAACTAAGTGTGTTATCAGAGTGGAATAAATTTTGTGATGATTGCTAATAATAAGCCGTACTCATGAAGTAAAAATATCCCAGAGAAATAACGTTGTTAATTTATAATTAATAGAAACTTGAAGAAAATTTTGTTTTTGTCATTCATTTTACTATTATTTTACAATTTCTTAAAAGTCACCCGTAAACCCTACTTTTTTTATTTATGCTTATTCTACATGGCATTAGCTTGCTAAAAGTAAAAAAATCATGTTTATAACTCAACTACAACTTCTTAAATCAGCGTTTAAAAAAACAGTTAACTTAGTTAAATACTGGATAATGATTAAAACATAAGTATTTTTTCTGCATAATCATTTATTATTCTTAAATCAAATTAAAATTATCATTAACCTAATGCATGAAATTTGAAAACAATGGTGTGAAGTAAAACAACACGCCTCGCAGGCGCATGGACACTTATAAAGGCTCATAGAAACTGTTGTATTTGAGTTGTAAACGTGCAATTTTTAATTTTAGAAAGCTAATGCCATGTAGAATAAGCATAAATAAAAAAAAAGTAGGGTTTACGGGGTGACTTTTTAAGAAATTGTAAAATAATAGTAAAATTTATGACAAAAAAACAAGATTTTCTTCAAGTTTCTATTAATTATAAATTAACAACGTTATTTCTCTGGGATATTTTTACTTCATGAGTACTGCTTATTATTAGCAATCATCACAAAATTTATTCCACTCTGATAACACACTTAGTTTAAAAGTTATGAAGATTTATCTAAATGGGGTCAACAGGTACAATTCGAAATCTTAAAAAAATCATAAAAAATTCAAATATATTTTTTTTTATTTTTTTTTATATTTTTTCATCGATAAATTTGGATGCAGTTTCCCTGATTTTGATATGTACACTTTATCAAGACTCACACTGTATAAAAATGAACAGGCATTTCAATGTACTTCACGAATTTGATAATGAAATCCAATGTACCTCATTACTTTTTGGAAAAAAGCCAAAAATCTACGTGATCTGGCTAGCGGGCTACTTTTTCATTTCAAAACAAATATAAATTATAATTATACAGTTTGATTCGCCTTCCAATGTACCCCCCAAAACAGGTTTTAAATCTTAAAAAAGTTTGTTATTTTATGCGAAATACCACAACAAAAGATTTCTCTATCCAGCGGGCTACTTTTTATATTTACCACGTACAGACTTGAAAAATATACCATTTGGTTGCATTTTCAATGTACCCCTCAGTTTTGCTAAGTTTGATGTGGAATAGTATCCTAATGCAAAAATATTTTAAAAAAACGATAATGCCTTATACAGAATGCTGTACAAACGTAAAACTCCATTATGGTTATGTGTGTGTTCAAATGTCAACCAATTTTAGCAAGGAATTTGAAATGAAAGTGAGGAACATAGTTGACTTTCACACAAATTTACCATATCAATGATCACCTAACTGATTTACTTCCTGATTTACAATATTTTTTATCATGCTTGTAGATGTAACCCCCTGTACTAAAAAACTCTGAGGCATGTCGGTATGGCTTGCAAAAAAGTTGCAATGTTGTTGTTAAAAGTGGCCTCTGTCAGGAAAGGACAATTTTGCCAATGTCCAAGTTAGAGGTTACAAGGGTTCAAACGAAAATATTATTAGGTCGGTTGACCCTAAAACTGCTACTACTACTAACTAACCGAATAAATAAATGAGCTGACATAGTTAACAAAAAAGCTAGGTGGGGCAGGGGGGACTAGGTGGATGCCCTAGTGTAGCGTCGTACGCCCTGGAGGTAACGGATGACCTTGAGGGAGCGGGATAGCGTCGTATACTCTGGAGTCGTTGGACGCCCTGGGATAACGTCGGAATAAGACGTAGATAGAGGGAGAGAGAAATACATCACAATGCAGCTGGTACACTTGCTGCTCAAACAAAATACTTTGTTAATCCCCTACGAGCACGCGGGTGAAGCCATGGGTAATAAGCTAGTATTTTTATAATAACACTTAACTATTTTCTGATTTTATCCCTAACTTTAATGCTAACATCTATGTCGATGCTCAGTTTCAGATTTAAGTCTAATCTCTGCGCTTTGATCTAGACTTCCTTCATCTTTCACAGTTTTTTTATAATTACTTCCGTTATAAGTTTAACAAAAGTTTTTGTAAAGCTAGGCAAGGCATTATAGTCTTTCATCGTCGCCTGTCCTGAATGGACCACCATGAAAAAAAAAGTGGCAACCCTAACCATTGTACTGGTATTTTTCTTTTACTTCTCATAAACATTTTCTTTTATCCGTCAATGGCAGACGTATTTTCAAATCAAATTATTTATTAAATTTTTACTCGGATATTCAATGATTAACTTAAATTGTATTAAAAGCAGTGAAGTACCTACCCTACAGTGCAGCAAAAAAGAGTAGACAAAAAATGAGGGCGCCACTATGTATGAAATTTAAAAATTAAATGGCAACATTGGCTATGAATGGTAACAATATTTAGTATGAAAATTCTGTAGTTCCATTTTATGTAATTTCTACTTTTTTTTTGCTGGACTACTCTAAGTGTAGGTAAACATGGAACTAAGAATTTCAATTAAAGAGTTAACAAGACATTTCCGGATAGATCAAGAGGATGTTCCTAGCGCCTGCAGAAGACACCATTATCTCCCTGCTGGAGCCATCACTCGTCCGGCGCAGCAGCGCTGGAATCTTATACTGCGTGTTACAAAACAACCTTACCTTACCTTAACAGCCACAACAGTCCACTGCTGGACGTGGGCCTCCCCCGTATAGGGGGGTATTTATTTATTTATTTATTGGAAAAAGGATCATCAACATCATATCATATTTTACATTGTTAATAATCTTATAAGTATAGGGCTAATTTCTAATATGATTGACAGTTATAGATGAACACAACATTCATAAATTGTAACTTATGAGCTAGGAAGGGGTGTGCTTACAGCAACACTATCTTAATCTAATGAGATCAGTTATGTATGAGATCACTTATGATATTACAAAATATTAAATGAATTTTTAATAAAGAGAGAATATTACCTAGGTACATATTTTTAGGTAATATTCAAAAGTAAGTAAATAACTTATTCTAGATTTGGTACTTGAGTGGTAGGTATACCACTCATTGATTTTCTGAGTTTAGATTTAAATGTATTTAAGGTACCACAAAAAATTTCGATATCTCTATGTTTTAAGCTTAACTCGTTGTATGTTTTACATATTCTAACTAGTGGTGAGTTGATTCCTGTATTAGTTTTGCAGAAAGGAGTGTGAAAAATTTTGTTTATCGGTTTCCTGGGGTATTTGAAGGGTACAGATAACGAAATTTGGTCTTGGATATCAATGCTGTCTACTTTGTTATTTATGATTTTAAAGAGGAATGACATCTCAAGTATGGTGCGGCGCGATTTACAAGTCTGCAGTTTGAAATATTGTAGTCGTTGTTCATAAGGGCATCTATGGCATATTCCTGGAGAAATAAAAGCAAGGTGGCGCGTAAATGATCTCTGGATGGATTCTATTCTTTGAGATTGGACACTATAGAACGGGTTCCATACAACACTTGCATACTCTACATGACTTCGAACAAGTGCATTGAACAGCAATATTTTTGTTTGAGCTGAATGGAATTTCGTTGTATTACGCTTTATGAAACCAAGCATTTGAAAGGACTTTTTTACGGCCTGATCGATATGGGAGTTAAATTTAAGTTGGCTATCAAGAAGTACCCCTAGATCGCGAATTTCTTTTACCTCTTGAAGAGGCGTGTCATTAAGTTTATATGTGAATTCAAAGGGTTTCTTTTTGTGTGTGAATTTTATGTGTGAACATTTGGTAATGTTCAATGTCATATCATTGGAATGGCACCAAGACCAAACTCTATCCAGGTCTGCTTGTAATTGTTCACAGGTAGTTCATGAAGCCGTAGTGTAGAGTTTTAGGTCGTCGGCAAATAGTTTGAATTTTGAATGCAGAATAACGGAGCTGATATCATTTATGAAAAGTAAAAATAATATTGGTGCTAAATGCGATCCTTGTGGCACTCCTGATGTGGAATAATAAGCGTGTGATTTATATCCTTTAGTCGTAACTATTTGCGATCGGTTTCCGAGATAAGACTTCAACCAGTTCAAAAGAGAACCACAAATACCTTTTGATTCCAACTTTTTCAAAAGCAGCATATGATTTACTTTGTCAAATGCGCTTTTGAAATCCGTGTAGACTGCGTGGACTTCAGACCCCTTATCAATTTCACTACAAATATCTGAAACGTACGAGACAAGATTGGATTGAACGGATCTACCTGTTAAGAAACCGTGTTGATTGATTGAGAGGCTACTTTTAATATGGTCAGTGATTCTAGGAGTTACAAGCTTTTCAAAGAGTTTGGCGAAACAAGATAAGATGGAAATCGGTCTGTAGTTCGCAACATTGCTAGCATCGCCTTTTTTATAAATCGGGACAATTTTTGCTTCTTTCCAAATATCAGGAAATACTCCAGTCTGCAGTGATTTATTAAAGATGAGGAAAAGCGGCAAGCAAAGAGCAGATGAGCTATGTTTTACAAATACAGGGTGAATGTTGTCAGGGCCACTGCCTTTAAATTGATTGAGTAATTTAATTTGTTTTGAGATATCTTTCTCACTGATAAAAATGCTATTTAAAATTGCGTCGGCTGTTACAAGTAGAGGACTGGAATTTATATTATCACTTTTGGTATAAACAGATGCAAAGTGGGTAGCAAACAGATTTGCTATATCGGGTCCAGTAGTAGCGACTGAGTCATCTTTGTACATTTTGTCTGGCATTGAAGATTCACTTTTTTTCTTATCATTCATATAGCGCCAGAAAGCTTTTGGATCTTTTATGATATCTTTTTCTATGTTTCTCTTATAATCGGCTAAGCATTTATCATATAAGATATGGCAGCGATCACGGAGCAGCTCAAATTCTATTTCATCTCGTGGATTGCCATACTTTTTATATTTAGTTCGAATTTTGTTTTTTTCTGTTAATAGTTTTATTAATTTGTTATTGAACCAATATGGATATTTAGATTTCTTAGCATTGCGTTTTGGTACGTGTTTAGAGATAGCCGTATACAGTACATTGTACAAGATTAAAACCATATCGTTAACATTTTTATCTTTGAATTCGTTTTGCCACGGATAGTTATTTAGTTCAGTTATTAAAGAATCATAGTCGGCTTTAAAAAAGTTATAATCGTCTCGGGGTTTTGGCTTTAAAAAGGTTATTTTAGGAAAAGTTATTGATATTAAAAGGTTGGGATGATATGGATCTAGTTTGGATAGCAAATCTAATGGTTGCGTTAAGTTAGCGCAGTTGAATGAGCAAAGGGCTAAGTCTAATATTTTATCATCGCAATTTTTAATGTAATTGAGTTGGTTCAAATTGTTTGCTGAGATAAAATCTACTAAATTATAACCTAAAGGGTAATGATAATTTGATGGTGCTGTACCGCTGCTGTTATCTATTGGGCTCCACTCTATTGATCTTTGATTGAAATCACCTAATATAATTATATCATCAACTTGCTCTATAATAGAATTGGCGTTGTTCACAAATTCTTTTTGAGTTTCTAGTTTGGCTGGCGAAGGGAGATATGCAGCACACAAAGCGACGTTCTTTACTGTATTGTTTACCTTAAGCTGTAGTTTATTGCCATACTCACCACGCTTGGCAGGCGGATTGGCGAGCGCAGTGCAAGATGTTTAATTCACAGGGAACGCTGCTGCCCATTCCCTGGATAATTATCCCTTAGTCGCTTTTTACGACACCCACGGGTAGAATTGGGGTGATGCTATTCTAAGCCGGCATCACACACAAAACAACCAATAAAGCTTAAAGTAGGTCAAGGTACTCGTAAAACTGAACAACTTTCCCCATGGAATATGGGTCGAAATATGAAAAAAAAATTGGACCTCCCATACAAAATTAACTCGGATTTGTATGAGACATTCATTGGTTGTTTCACGTTGTATCACTGACACTGGCAGAATTACCCAGATGGGTAAAAGTCGATATTATAAAATAATAAATGAATAAATAAACATTGAATGTTTTTTGCTGATCTTACAGATCTGTTTTTAGATATTTTACAATTATTCAATGCTTTTATAAATAAAACTTAGCAAAACTGAGGGGTACATTGAAAATGCAACCAAATGGTATATTTCTCAAGTCTGTACGTGGTAAATATAATTAAGTAGCCCGCTGGATAGAGAAATCTTTTGTTGTGGTTTTTCGCATAAAATAACAAACCTTTTTTACGATTTAAAACCTGTTTTGGGGGGTACATTGGAAGGCGAATCAAACTGTATAATTATAATTTATATTTGTTTTGAAATGAAAAAGTACCCCGCTAGCCAGATCACGTAGTTTTTTGGCTTTTTTCCAAAAAGGAATGAGGTACATTGGATTTCAGTATCAAAGTCGTAAAGTACATTGAAATGCCTGTTCATTTTTATATATTTCATCATTATACCTCTGGGGACCCCGCTAGATAGATACACACCCTTTCGGCTTGTTATACCCTTTCCGTTACTCCCGGTATTTTATAAGACTAACATACACCAATGACGTTCACTGACAAGGTTCTACCACACAGTATAATTTGTTCTACCATGTTCTACTTGCAGTAGACAGTTGAAAAAAACACATCCACCAAACAGTCGTGGGCGACTCGGTGTCCCACTCAAAATTAAACTGCCAAAAATACGCGGAGAAACCACCTAAAATTTAAAACCCTTGGGTAGCTTTTCCTAACATTTCACATGGTTATTTTTTGCAAAATAATAATACATCAACCAGCAGTGGACTGTTGTGGCAGTTAAGGTAGTTATCACTCAAACAACAACATTATAAATGCTTATCATATTTATTTAAAAGCAAAATGTAGCAACTTTTTGGAAAAATACGATGGCAGTCATATAAACATAATTAACATAAGTAGGTACAGCTGACAAAGGATAAAACTATACATTTTAAACCTACCGGATAAAATCAGAGTGTCAAATCTAACCAAACATAGGTATAACTAAAAATACATTAAAATTATAAGGTAAGATGTAAAAAATACAGCAAATATATCTAGGATTTTACAATAGAACAACTTTCTCCATGAAAGAAAGTAAAATCTTGGCCCTCCCATACATTATAAGTCAGCTTTGTATGGAAGCTTAATTTTTTTTAAGGTTTATGGACTATTTCACTCACTCTTTGAAATATTTGCAGTACTTTTTTCACCTGTATTTAGACCAGCTTTAACATAACATACATATTATTTTTAGGATATCTCTTCAGATCCTTCCGAACATGATTTTTACCCCTGCCATCGGGGTGACCTTACTAAAGGACATTGAGTAATTTGGGCCTGCACACAATTATACTGGATGTTAGAGGCTCGAATTACACTCGTTAGTCAGAATTCGGCTGTAAATATAATTTGAGCCAAAAGCAGACAGGCCACAGCACAATCATTCGTGAACCTATACATTCAAAATTTTACTAAAACTATTCAATTATTTTCTGAGATTAAGGTATTTGTACTTTTCCCTTAAAAATAAAAACTCAAAATAATATCGCCACTAGGATTCCCTGTGAAATTCGTACAAGTTACACTCAATTTCAAGAATAGAATAAAGTTCCTCATTCAAATGTAGCCCCGAACTTGAATCGAATGGAACGCCACTCTAAATCCGCATCATTGCAATGCAAGCCCTATTTTACATTAAACTCAATGTACTTTCAAAAATTTACAAAAGTTTTATGTTTCAATTCATGATAATCACTTAGGCTCTTATCACACAAGCGTTTTCCGATTGGATGCGGACGACCGGCGGATTCTTGTATGACAATGCTTTTAATAACTCATAAAAAAAACAGTGAACTTAGCGTTGCCAGCCACTAAAACAAAAAAATCATTTCATAATTACAAAAATACAACTAAGTTCTAAATACTATAAATTCAGTTTCAAACTGATAAATCTATATTTTGGGTTGGCAACTTTATTACATTCACCGTTTCATATACGGGGAGTAAAAAGATTGCACATATTTTAAGGAATGCAACAATTCATAAAACTGAGCAACTTTCCCTAAGAAACCTAAGCTGAATTTGAAAAAAAAACCCTGCCCAATAAAATTGTATGCGAGGTCCAATTTTATACTTCGACGTATTTACCTTAGGAAAAGTTGTTCAGTTTCATGGACTGCTTCACCCCTGAAATATCTGCAGCAGTTTACTCAAATTATTTAAAGACATATTACTGTATGGAAGTAAATTATTTACACATAAAATGGCAGTAGATTGAGAAAAAGATTTCAGTCTATGTATTAGGACTTTACATACTACGTATTTCTATAAACGAAAATAAGATATTGAAAAATGTCCGCTGTTTAGAATTTATTTTTATCTAGCTTGATTTTGGAAGGCTGCACAGGCCCGAGATGATATTTTAAGATTTCTTATTTTAACTAGATCGTTACAGAAATACATATTTTCTTGTAATTTTTATTTAAGATCATTGTTTGAGGACTTCTTTCTGTACAGGAAGATAATAGCATCAAATCACATTATTTAGTTTGGTATTCTACAGGGTGAAATTTTACTAGTAATCGATATCAAAAATGCAGAACGGGCTGGTGATAAGGAACATAGGTTGAAATATGAAAAGAAATGGGCCTCCCATACTAACTCAAATCAGCTGATCAACAATTTTGTATGGGAGGTCCAAAATATTTTCTCATATTTTGACCTATGTGAGAAAGATGCTCCTTATCACCAGCCGCTATCTCTGAGTTTTCGCTATCGGTCACTAGTAAACTTTCATCCAGTATAAATATACTCAAATTAAACTCGTCCGCTGCGGCTATTTTCTCATTTGCAAATAATGAACAGAGACTGTATTTTTGAATTGTAAAGATCTCGCATGCGAAAGTCTGCCATAACTTGTTTGATCGCAGCCACGTTTTACAACATTAACATCACACATGCCCTGAACAAATTCGAGTAGTAGAAACTGTAATACGAGTGGTCCGACGACCGTTCTATGCAGTCTTGCGCATACGAATTGGATTTGCACTGTTCCAAAAATACACCACATGAGTTGATCACTTTCGACCGGCGAACGAATATAGTACGAGTTTTACAACAACAATATACAAAAGCTTATAAAAATTGTTCAGTTCATGTCTTCACATTTTTTTTCGTTTTCCACTTTAACCCTTTTAGCACTGGGACTGTCACAACCGTTATATAAAACTTTGTCCTCTGTAGAGTTGACTCTTTTTCTTTTGAACGCGTTCGTTTCATTTATTACAACTTTTTCCTCTTTTTTAATGACTAAATCTTTATCAACACTGCTTAGTCGTCCACTAGATTCGGAATCACTGGAAATACCGTTCGTGGCATTTTTTATGATTAGCAAATCTTTTTCTATTTCCGTTAATTCGCGCGGTTTCTCCGCCGGTTCGCGCGGTTTGGCGGGGCGGCCGACGGGGCGCTTTGGTTTGTCGGCTTTTGGAGATTCTGTTGTGTTTTTACGTTTCTTGTATGTGCGCTTGCCGGGGAGATGTTGTTTCTTTGGTCGGGGGTCCTCCTGGAAATAAATACGTGATCATTATTTTTTAAATATGACTAAGACCCTTATCTTGGTCGCGGACGCGCAGCGGATGTGCAGCGTATTTGTATTGAAGGTGTTGCCAAACCGCCGCACGTCCGCGACGAATTCGCTACATATCCGCCGGTCATCCGCACCGCTCGCAAACCGCTTGTGTGATAAGAGCTTAAGGTCTAAAGGGCGCCACAAACCGCCTCCGTATGAAAAGGTCATTTTGGTAAAGGAGCCGTGTGGTGCCGGCAGAGTAGAATAGCACCACCCCCTCTCTTCCCGTGGGGGACGTAAGAGGCGACCGAGGGATAAACACGATCCAAACAGCCAGGGCCAACCGTATGGTGGCGGTTAAAGCATTCCCAAGGAGGGTTGACGTCTGGTAGGCGGCCGGTCGCAAAATTAAGCCAAATCCTTTGCAACATGATTTTAAACATGTTGCGCCGACCCCAAGTAATTGGGATAAGGGTAGGAAGATGATGGTCATTTTGGTAAAGTAGTCTTTTTGTGAACAAAAGTAGTCATTTTGGCAAAGTGGTCATTTTGATTAAGTAAAGTATAGCATAGACTTTTTGTAAAAAAAAATTAGTCATTTCGGTAAAGTGGTCATTTTGGTAAAGTAGACTTTATGTGCCTAAAGGGTTTATCTACTCTATGACCCACCTGTTTTGGTTTAGCGCCGATGTACCCAGCACATCGCTTGGCGCCGCACATACATTGCTTCTTTTCTATGCCGGTACATTCTAAATTGTAGTTGAATGTCACCTCCGTATTCTGAAAATAAATATAAGTAGGTATAAATACAATGAATAAACACGGATATGTTGTAGTGACTACTGATGTAAATAGCTAGGTATTAAAACGTCTGGACAGGTTTACATGCCTGATGGATGAAGAAGCTCTAAACTTGTAACTTTGGATTTTTAAAAGCTTTGCACAGATTTGCCATGACATGATGCAAACCAGTATAGCCATTTAGGATGAAAGAAATATTGATTGAGATAAACAAATAAATGTTTGGAAAGACTATATTTGGCGTATCTGCACACAATAGAGTTTACAGAAGATTCATTCGACCCTGTTTAGGATTTTTGTTACATTGCCAGGGTTGCTGCAAGTAAAAGAATATTAAAAAAGGCAAAATCTGATACAAGAACGTCATATGATTCTAAGTTTTTAATTCAACAAATATGACGTTCGTGGCAACCATCTTCTTAGTTACCTTGACTTTCCCTTAGTTATGTAATGTCCAGTTAAAATCAGTAAGCGTCAAAATCGTCGCTAGTACTTAGTGAGCCATCTGTATAGGCGCCCCGCGCGCCGTTTTCTCTAATTTGTGGTATCTGCATGCATACTTTTATATGGAAACGGTTTCAAGCGTCGCGATGTCTTACGTCTCACATGAGAGGCTCGCTAACGCCTTAATTTTAGACAGGTTTGGACGAATTAATTTACGCAATGTAATAAGATAACGCAATAAGAATAACAGACTCATCATCATATCGTATGTCTATCGTATGGATCTATGTCAAGAGTTTTTAGTCAGCTCTCTGCGTCGAGAGTGAACTTGTACAGATCGGCTATACCACCGGGGTAACGGCGAAGTGGACATTCGTTTACAACATGGGCTAAGGTTTGGTCAGGTGGTGCTCCGCAGTCGCAATGTGGTGACTCCTTTAGACCCATATGTGGAGGTGGTGATTTGTTTTCCCGTGGTTGGTCCTAACCTAATCAAAACCAGGCTGTTTTTTTGTAGGATCGGTTACAAAATCCGAGTTTGTGTTCTCAAATAGGGCCCACTCCGATCACCACGCGTCATTTATGGGAATCATCTCTTTGATACGCTCGTCCGTCCAAATGGGTGTTTTTGACGGTAATAGGGAGGCAGGAAGATCGTCTAGAGTGTATCTAATGGGCATGGATCAATATAAGAATAACTGATGCATCACTTACGGCTGGTATATCTCTTAGTGCGAACAATCCTACTCGAACATCGCCCAGCACCGTCCATTTTTGAGTCTCGCAGTTTGGTTCGCAGCAATGGTTCATGTGATAAAATAATGCAATAAGAATAACTGATGCATCACTTACGGCTGGTATATCTCTTAGTGCGAACAATCCTACTCTAACATCGCCCAGCACCGTCCATTTTTGAGTCTCGCAGTTTGGTTCGCAGCAATGGTTCATGAATCTGGAAACAGAAAATTTGTGGTTACAAAATGAATGATTATTTTTAAATATATAGGGTGTACTTTTATCAGTGGCGGATCCGTTAAGGGTGTGTTCTGTCAATGAAACTGAACAACTTTCCCCAAGGAACATAGGTTGAAATATGAAAAAAGAAATTGGCCCTCCCATACAAATTGACCCGGCCGGCCAACACACATAGTATGGGAAGACCAAATTTTTTTTCGTATTTCGACCTATGTTCCTTGGGGAAAGTTGTTCAGTATCATTGACAGAACACACCCTTAACGGATCCGCCACTAATAAAATTACACCCTATATAAAATAAGCCGTGTGATGCCGGCCTAGAATAGCATCACCCAATTCTACCCGTGGGTGTCGTAAGAAGCGACTAAGGGATAATTATCCAGGGAATGTGCAGCAGCGTTCCCTGTGAATTAAACAACTTGCACTGCGCTCGCCAATCCGCCTGCCAAGCGTGGAGAGTATGGCAATACCCCCCAATACGGGGGAGGCCCATGTCCAGCAGTGGACTGTTGTGGCTGTAAAGGTAAAATAAGAAATTGGATTAGGCATCATAGTCCACTATATTTAGTTATTACCGTGGGAAAATTCACCGCTTCGCTTCTACATTTTTAATGCGAACTGCTAAGGAGTGGAACTCCCTGCCTGCGGATCTGTTTCCGGAACGTTATAACCTGGGCCTTTTCAAGGCGAGAGTGAATAGGCATTATCTGGGCGAGCATGTTCCATCATCGTCTGCATCGTCGCTTAACATCAGGTGAGATGGCGGACAAATGCTTACCTATTGTTTATAAAAAAATATATATAAAATATCAAAAGCTATACTCACACCATAACTGCATATTTCATCTAAAAGGTTTATGAATGGAAAATAGCCACGTCTTCTCTCAGGAAAATATATTTTACAATGGGAATATATGGAAATTTATAATAAAACCACGACTGGACACAATTCACACCAAATAACGGCCGATTACCGCAGGAAAAATATATTTTCCCATGGGAAAACTTTCAGAAACAGCTTAGTTCTGTCTCACCTTGCCAGATTTCCTTTGGGACCAGCATCTATCACATCAAAAAACGGCCGATTACCACGGGAAAAAATATTTTTCCACGGGAAAATTTTACTTACCTTGCCAGATTTCCTTCGGGACCAGCATCGATAAGCGTCTCTTTGTCCAATATGAGGAAGTAGAAGTTTTTATCCCTCGTCTCGTGCTTGCATTGCATTTGATGTCTAAATTCGGCTTCATAGTCTACTATATTTTAGGAAAATAAGCTATACTCACACAATAGCTGCATATTTTAACTAGAGGGTCTTTGAATGGAAAACTGCTAAGTTTTCCCACGGGAATATATATTTTTACCATGGGAAAATCTGCAAATAGTTACTAAAAACCACGGCTGGACACAGTTCACATCAAAAACGACCGATTACCAAGGGAAAAATTTATTTTCGCATGGGAAAATTTTACTTACCTTGCCAGATTTCCTTTGGGACCAGCATCGATAAGCCTCTCCTTGTCCAATGTGAGGAAATAGAAGTTTTCATCCCTCGTCTCGTGCTTCCTTTGCATTCGGCGTCTAAATTCGGCTTCGTCGATCAATTCGCCCACGTATTCTATTACGAATTGGCCTGGAATTGATCAAGTACAGAACAGAATGAAGCATTTTTTAGTAAATATAAAAAAGTAAATTAATGCTTGTGCCACCTTTTTCCCAGAGAACAATAAAAACCATTTCGCTTAAGCTAATTATTAAAAAAGCACGTAAAAAATAATGAAATTTTAAATTTAGTTGTCTCATCACCTCGTCCTATGATATGACATCACCCTCTATTAAGGATGAGTTATGGCGCCACATTTTGGGGCGAAACCATTTTATAGGACAATTAATAATCATTGTTTCTTTACAATATTCCGTATATCTTTTGTAAATCTTACCAGCTTTAATAGGCTCCAGTGTTTTGAGACCCCACCCTCTATGCGGAATCCTATATGGCACCATTTTGGGGTAAAGCCGTTTCTCAAACGCCCTGTTTTGACACCGCTCGCCCGCGCGACATATTTTACCACATTTTGGCTCCATCATTGCACTTTCCTACCCTATATTAACCTAGATGTATTGTGAATCTTACCAGCTTTAATAGGCTCCAGTGTTTTGAGACCCCAACCTCTATGCGGGGTCCTATATGGCACCATTTTGGGGTAAAGCCGTTTCTCAAACGCCCTGTTTTGACATCTCTTGCCGACGCGACATATTTTACCACATTTTGACTCCATCATTGCACTCTACTACCCTATATTAACCTAGATCTATTGTGAATCTTACCAGCTTTAATAGGCTCCAGTGTTTTGAGACCCCAACCTCTGTGTGGGGTCCTATATGGCACCATTTTGGGGTAAAGCCGTTTCTCAAACGCCCTGTTTTGACACCGCTCGCCCGCGCGACATATTGGACCGCATTCTGTTAGAAGCATTCTGTAATAAGGACACAAAGATACTATTACAAGTCAACTATTAGTCAGAAACACGACGCTGCGATTCCCAACACAAATCCATGATGTGTATTTAAAGGCCTCGAGGCCTTACCACAAAAAAGTTAAACACTTAGATGAATTATTGCCCCGCTGCTCTCGGTAGATTGAGTAGGCGTACTTGTAAAAATGTGACAATCAAACATAATGACGAAATTGGCATATGTTCATACATCACAGTTGCCCAATTTTTTTTTAAATGTACCTCGAGCTGTCAAAATTCATAGTTTGAAGTACATATTGCTAATAGACGGATTATACCTTACAATTTAGCACTCTTTTTAACGGCGTCTTCGGATATTGCTTGGTTTACCGAGCGCAGCAAGGTAATCATTTACTATAGGGTTAAACATTTTTGTATGTACTATTTTTGTAATTTAGAATAGATGTCTTAAATGCGCTGGTCATAAGATGTCTCCTGATGCAAAACTGGCACCTGGTTGTCCCAGGAAAGGATCAAAAGGCAGGTTGAAAGGAAAAAGTACAAAATAAATAATAATAATGTCACCTATTCAGACAATGCGAGTAGGGCCCGCAAGGGTCTTCCTCGTCTGGATTACACTCGCACTGGGTCAACGAACTCTCTTCTATGTCGATCTTCTTCCCATACAAAGTGCCAAAAAGTATGATCATGATCAGTTCATTCGCCCCTAGTTGATCAATGGACCAACAATCAGATGATCAATACGAATCAGTTGACGTTGGTCAGTTGATCAATCAATCAACAAACAAACCATCAATCAATCAATAACTCAATCAAGCAACCAATACAGCGTGTAACGGAAAGACCCTTACAAGCCGAAAGTGGCAAAACGTACTGGTGGTATGGAACATTTGTGTGAAGTATCACACCGGAAAACGAAAATTTTTGGAAACGAAAAAATAACATTTGTAACCTAGTATGTTAAGGTAGTACAAATTTCATCGTTCCCAACACTAACGAAATTGAGGCCCTCACAATGTCCTCAAAGCCCTCAAACAAAATGTTTAGATGAGCTTTTTCATTTTATGCTAACCTGGTAGGTCTCAACACAAGCTGTCAATAAACAAAGCTCCGAGGCCCTCACGATGTCGTCCTCAAAACCATCAAACAAAATGTCTACAAGTTTTCTTCATTTTATGCTAACCTGATAGTTCTCAACACAAACTGTCAAAAAATAAATCTCCAATGCTGCGCATTGAAAGTCGCGGACGTGTTTGTCGTACTTAAGGTACAGATTCGTTGATTGCAGCCTATCACCGCAAGTGGTCGACAACATGCGAATAACTCGCGTGTTCGAAATTAGTGGCAATTCAGAGATGTGCTGTGTGCAAGGCTATGTGACAGTGCGGGATGAACAAACAACAAACTTTAGGGTGAAAGTTTGTTCATTGCTACAGTTCATTGCCGCCGACGACATACGTCTAACGTGCACAGGAAGTATGAAATCAGAGATTACGACTTATCGTCGCATCAAAAGCGCGTGTTTGTCGTATGTCGTCGACCGTGATCAGTCGCGATGAACGAACTTGCACCTTAACTACACAAGAAAGCTCGGTTATTCCTACAAAGTTTAGGTAAATGAAATAAGCTATGAACCTTAATATTTTATTCAAAATTTAAGTTCACAGAGCTGCCTCCTTTAGATGCCTTCGATGTCACTGCACTACACTGTCCAGGGATTTTCAAAAATGCACAGTCAGACCTTCAGAACAGTTTCATACGGCATACTTCTTTGTGTTTTTCGAAGTCTTCATTTTCTTCTTGTGTGGAAAAAAACCACAAGACAAAGCAGCTTATTCTTCTGAACAATTCAATGGTGATCTCTTCAATTTTTACGTGCCCCGTCTTGGTCCGGAAAAAGCAGCTGAATTTGTTCTTGACCTAGGTACTATTTATTGTTCACTATTTGTCCAAGTCAAATTTTATTGCATGTTATTTTGACTACCAAATACCGTATTAGTTTTTTAATGGACATTTTAGATAAAATAGTTGTAGTCTTCAGCGAAATAAATAAATTAAATTCAATTTCTCGTTTTGTTATTAATTTTCATAAGTTTTACAAAAACGTCAAACGTGGCAATGACAATTACGTATCAATGGGTATCTGATCTGGGTATTGTTTATTTTTTTTCTCAGCTGTCATCTCTTTCCTGAAATTGGCATACATCATCCATACTTTTTGCTGAAAAGGAACTTAGTCTGAACTTTTTAAGAATATGGAATCCTAGTACATTTTCACGGTTTGTTGCCAACTTTGTTGCCGACTAACATCGTAGAAAAAAAAAACACCCAAAGAAAAGATGGAATATGGAATAGGAAAGCATAAATCCCAAGGAAGCATTCAACATTAGGTCAAAAAGATCTTGGATCTTTTTAGTTTTACTACCAATCTACGTAGACTCTGATATGACATAATCAAAACAGACATAATGGATGTTTTTTGGCATGATAAGAAGAAGATAGCTGTTTGACAACGTTTGTCATGTTGTGTAAAGTCAAACATACTCGTAGATCTGTTGTTGAATCCATTGGAAACAATTGGAAATGTATGCTATGCTATTTTACCTTAGATTGTTACCAAGAAAACATTTTTTTTTTTTTTTTTTTTTTTTTTTGATATCTGCCCTCGACTTATCAGTCTTTATCAGATGAGTTGGTGGGTATTTAGAGTCAATTTTTATGGGTGATGATCCATTGATCATCATGCCCATCCATTATATTGCAGAGTCTAGTCTCTTTGATCAAGTTGTAGGACATTCCATCTCTTCAATCTCGTCCCATTGTCTGTCAAAAGCAGGTTACTAGCTAGTGGGTTGGTGTGGATTTCCAGTCTAGTTTTGTATCTTGTGCAGACGTTGTTTATTTCTTCTTTTACTGTGTTCATTTCTGTATATTCATGTAGTTCCTTGTTTCTTGTGAACCATGGTGCATTGGTAATAGCCCGAAGTACATTGTTTTGGAATCGCTGGAGTATTTCCAGGTTTGAGTTACTAGCTGTACCCCATAGTTCTAGTCCATAAGTCCATATTGGTTTTATAACAGATTTGTACACTAGTAGTTTGTTCTCTAGAGATAAGGGTGACTTCCGTCCAATGAGCCAGTAGAAGCTTTGATATGTGCGATTTGCTTCGTCTTTTTTAGTTTTAATATGTTTTGCCCATGTTAGTCTTCTGTCCAAGTGTAGTCCCAGATACCTGACACTGGTATCTGTCGGTAGAGGTTCACCACTCATAGTGACAGGTGGACAGTCACCTTTACGCAGTGTGAAAGTAATTTGGACCGATTTTGTTGCACTGGATTTGATCCTCCATTTCGTGAGCCAATCGTCTATTTTGTTTAGTTGTATTTGTAGTTTTTCTGATGCTAGTTTGGGGTTCTCATCGCTGGCTAAGCACGCAGTGTCATCTGCATAGGTAGCAGTTTCTACTTCTGCTGTATTAGGTAGGTCAGCAGTATATATGGAGTATAATACTGGACCTAAAACTGATCCCTGAGGTACGGATGCTTGGATATCATAGAGGTTTGAGTACTCTTCCTGGAAAACATAACAAAGAAGAGCTTGTAAAATGGTAAAAGTACTTAGTTGACGTCATTCATTGCCATTTCATAGTGGGAGAATACCAGGAAAACATAAACAAAGAGTGGAAAGACTGTGTACATTGCTACTTTTTAGTGTTGCGTTTGTTGCCAATGCTTTTGATAAACTTCAATGTAATGCATCGCCGAGGAAGCATATCTGTTAGGAGGTGGTATGACTTGAAAGCACTCTTTGAAGATGAGGTTTGGGAGGACCCACTTTAGTGATGGGCAAGTAACTCGTATCGGGAACTGTTACCCTTTTTTTTGATGTTGTTACTTTTTAAAATGATTGAATTGGCGATTACAGTCCTCGCTAAAGGTTTATTATCACCAGTACGTTCTGCCCCTTTTGGCTTGTAATACCCATTCCGTTACACCCTGTATACAAACCATCACCCAACTATTTAATTAATTACTCAATCAATTTACATGTGATCAAAGAATCCACCAATCAATCAATCAACCAACCAACCATTATACCAAACAATCAGTCAATTAAACAACGGCTATTATCGCTCGAGGTTAATTGTCAAGCTGTAAAATCGGACCAGTCAATCAACAACCAATCAATCAATCAACATATAAAACTATCTATAACTCGATCAAACAATCAATAACTTCAATCGATAAATCAACCAAAAAACCTGTCTACCGATCAATTAAACAACGATTTAGCACAAGGTCAATTGTCAAGATGTCAAATTGGAACTATAAATGGCTCAAATGTTAATATGATACATACCTATTCAGACAATGCGAGTAGGGCCCACAAGGGTCTTCCTCGTCTGGATTACACTCGCACTGGGTCAACGAACTCTCTTCTATGTCGATCTTCTTCCCATACAAAGCACCGCAGGGTTTGTTGACCTTTACATACATACATATATCACGCCTATAGCCCTTGCGGGGTAGGCAGAGCGTAAACGGCTGTAGTAGTTGATAACCACTCAATCCATCAATCAAACAATTAACATAGAAACCATCAAGCATAAATCAGTCGATAACTTCAATTAACCTAAAACTATCAATCAATCCTTCTATCAACCTATCAATCAATCAATCAACCAACCAGTCTACCAATCAATTAAACAACGATTTAGCACAAGGTCAATTGTCAAGATGTCAAATTGAAATTTTTAAACTATAAATACGACACATACCTATTCAGACAATGCGAGTAGGGCCCACAAGGGTCTTCCTCGTCTGGATTACACTCGCACTGGGTCAACGAACTCTCTTCTATGTCGATCTTCTTCCCATACAAAGCGCCGCAGGGTTTGTTGACCTTTACTTGTTGATAAATCGATCAACCAATCAATCAATCAACCAAAGCATTCATCAATCAATCAATACTATCGATTAATCAATCAACATAGAATAAATCAATCATCAATCATGCACTTCATCAATCAATGAAGGTAATTGACATCTTAGGCGCAAACTCCACCAAAAAGACGAGGGCATAGGACGTAAGAATGACAGTTGACAGACAAGTGATCGTCAAATATTCTTCTGAGTTTTTGACGCTAGCTGTCATAGATGCGACGCTTTGGCGACGCTTGTGTGTGCCTTTGTCAATACTTTTTCGTACATTTTGTATGGAAACGTCGCGATTTCAAACGTCAAGCCTCATGCCCTACGTCCTATGTCCTTTCCTTGTCCTCTCTGTGGAGTTTGGGGCTAAAAGTATTCTTTGTGAATCTACTCGGAATTAAAAGTTTTGAATCTTGAATCAATCAATAACTTCATTCAACCAACATAAAACTATATATCAATCCTTCTATCAACCTATCAATCAAACAACCATTATACCAATAACTCGAGGTCAATTGTCAAGCTGCTAAATTGAACTGTTTAAACTGGCTCAACTGTAAATACGACACATACCTATTCAGACAATGCGAGTAGGGCCCACAAGGGTCTTCCTCATCTGGGTTACACTCGCACTGGGTCAACGAACTCTCTTCTATGTCGATCTTCTTCCCATACAAAGCACCGCAGGGTTTATTGACCTTTAATTTGACATAGTGCGGCGGTAATAAAGATGATTGTATGTCTTGGTTCTCTTCGTCGTTCGGTTCTATGTCTGTAAAGAAGAATATAATAGTAGTTTATGCAATTGCCTTATAAGGAGAGGCTTTAGGGTGTGAGTGTCTGTGTCTGATAATAGTTTGACACATTCTAAAGCCTAATTATATGCAGTTACACTATTTTTGGAGCAATCGACATCAAATTTGGTGTGAAGATAGATCGTGTTGACCCAAAATTAGAAATGTTGAAAAAAAAATATTTTTATTGATTTTTGGACTCCCTTCCCATACATGTGAAAGGAGGGCAAAAGAAATTTTTTCCACCTGTTATATTGAGTATGGTATCGTTGAATAGGTCTTTTAAAACTAAGGGGAGGTTTCTTTGAAACAAATTTTCTAAAATGTTTCTGTCTCGAGATATTTGCTTTTAAAAGGGGCGTTTTTGAGCCATAATTTATTCCACCTGTAAGTTCTAAAGTATGCATGCTAAAAATTTGAAAAAAATATGGAATATACTTCTCAATATGAAGTTACCATGAAAACTATAACGAATACTGTACCACTTAAGATTAAGGAAATATTAAAGTTTTTGAATTTGCGGTTGGTAACCATACAGCTGCAAACAAACGAGCAACAAAATTAACTTTGTAACGCTGAAAGATACTTAAATGTTGACTGACTACGAAACCCTATTTGTGAGCGTGTCTGACGCGCTCTTGGCCGCTTTTTTTTTATTTGACTAACTGTTGGCTCAGGAAATAAAAAAGCGGCATATTGGTTTCGTTTTTTTTGAAGTACTAGCTTGGGAAAAGTTGTTCCTTATCACCAGCTGGTTCTGAGTTTTCGCTATCGGTCACTAGTAAAATTTCACCCGATATATGGTTATGTAAATTAATTATGTTAAGCTTACTTTTGAGTATTTCAAATGCCCTCTGAGCGTGCTCCATCGCCTTGGTGAATGCTGCGTCAATTTTGGACTTTTGAGTTGATATTTTTCCGTTATCACCTGCAAGAAAGGCATAAAATAAGAGTTAGTGTATTTTTATGGCACCCCATGATGATGATGATGATGATTCTTTACAGAAATATGACCAGAGGGGCGAAAAGCCGAAAAGACTTAAAATATCCGGTGGTTTTAGGCGGCAATACTGTTCTTTTTTAATTAAACGACTATTTCATTGGAGATTAAAAGGATCATGCCCACACTTAAGTATGGGTGTTTGTCCAATGCTTGCCTTACCATTCTGGCCTCGCATCAAAGCCAAAGTTAAATAATTATAAAGACTTATTATTAATGCACATTTTTAACTTAATTATGGTATAAGTTCTGGAGCGATTGAATGCCGATACGAAAGAAACAAAAGTGCTCAAGTTTGGCTTTCTATCGCGCATTTCGTTCTAAATTCGTTATATTCGGTAAGCAATGTAAAAAAGACTCAGAAATCAGTAAAATCTTTGGTAAAAATACCTAACAGAAGGAAAACCTTTAAAATTAAATAAGTTTCTCTATTTTGTGCAGTAATGCCGTGGATATTACCAGAAATGGTCATCGATTTGCAGAAAAGCCAATATTACCTTCTTGGAACGGGAATACTCGGCCCCTATTCACCCAATAGTGGTCGTACTGTCCGAAGAATCGAACAACGAATTCTCCTGGTGAATGTTTGACTGCCAATATATTGTCGGGTATTTCTGAAGGGTGCAGCACTATGCCCGGCCACCATACTAGTGTTGCCGGACTATCGATAGTTTTACTATCGATAGTTTTCATTCAATAAGACCTATACAATTCAAAATGAAGCAATACTATCGACAAGTTGCAATAGTATCGATACTATCGATAGTTTTGGCCAATCGATAGTCCAATAACTATCTATAGTATCGATACTATCGAGGTGCAATACTATCGAAAAAAAACGATAGTTGAACGATAGTGAAAACTATCGATTGTCTATCGTTTTACAATCGATAGTCCACTATACGATTGTTCCCAAAGATAGAATGTAATCAGTTCGGTTAGTAAGATAAGATTGTTCCTAGTCTGGTTGGTAAGATAGACTTGTCCCCAGTTTGGTTAGCTTGCTGAGATTGATCCTAGTTTGGCTAGCTTGGTGTGTAAGATGAGATTGTCCGCAGCTTGGTCGCTTAGTAAGATTGTCCCAAGTTTAGTTGGGTTTGTCGGTTTTGTTGGGTTACTTAGAATGTAATCAGTTCGGTTAGTAAGATAAGATTGTTCCTAGTCTGGTTGGTAAGATAGACTTGTCCCCAGTTTGGTTAGCTTGCTGAGATTGATCCTAGTTTGGCTAGCTTGGTGTGTAAGATGAGATTGTCCGCAGCTTGGTCGCTTAGTAAGATTGTCCCAAGTTTAGTTGGGTTTGTCGGTTTTGTTGGGTTACTTAGAATGTAATCTTTTTTTTTTTTTTTTTTTTTTATCTAAGATGGGCTTACTCTTGACCCCAATCTTACCCTAGAGCAGAGATGGGATCTACGGTGGAGCGAGCTTGCCCAGAAGATGCCTATTCACTCTAGACTTAAAGAGATTCAGGTTATATGCACTCGGAAATACAGACGCAGGCAGGGAATTCCATTCTTTAGCCGTGCGCATAATGAAAGATGATTTGAAGCGCTTAGTGCGTAATGTGGGTATATCAACTAAGAACGGATGGTAGCCGGCCGTGCGTCTGGATGTCCGATGGAAGAAAGGAGACGGTGGTATGAGCTCATGCAGCTCACGCGCACACTCCGAAGTACAATCTGTAGAAGACCGATAGGCAAGCAACCTTGCGGCGGTGAGCCAGGCTGTGAAGCTTGGTCGCCACCAGTTTTTTATCGCCTATTAATCTCTTGGCTCTGCGTTCCACCGAATCCAGTGCAGCAAGTTGGTATTTAGCCGAGCCATCCCAAAGGTGACAGCAGTACTCCATGCAAGATCGGACTTGAGCTTTATAAAGAGTTAGAAGCTGTTCAGGCGTGAAGTACCGCTTGACTTTATTCAGGACGCCCAACTTTCTAGCTGCAATTTGAGCCTTGGACTCGATGGTGGTGCCGAAGTTGAGGTCAGAGGACAACTCCATGCCAAGGAGTTGAAGAGTGTTGGTCACTGGAACAGATGTACCCCGAAAAGTAGGAGAAAAGGTGAAAGGACTCCTTTTTGCGGAGAAAAGACACGCCTGCGTTTTTGAAGCATTGAAGCTGACGAGATTGTCTTCGCCCCACTGGGAGACGTTACTTAACGTCAGGCTCGTACGCTCAATCATAGCCTTTCTCAATCTTTGGATTGTAATCAGTTCGGTTAGTAAGATAAGATTGTTCCTAGTCTGGTTGGTAAGATAGACTTGTCCCCAGTTTGGTTAGCTTGCTGAGATTGATCCTAGTTTGGCTAGCTTGGTGTGTAAGATGAGATTGTCCGCAGCTTGGTCGCTTAGTAAGATTGTCCCAAGTTTAGTTGGGTTTGTCGGTTTTGTTGGGTTACTTAGAATGTAATCAGTTCGGTTAGTAAGATAAGATTGCTCCCAGTCTCTTTAATTTGGTTGGTAAGATGGACTTGTTTCCAGTTTGGTTAGCTTGCTGAGATTGATCCTAGTTTTGTTAGCTTGGTGTGTAAGATGAGATTGTCTGCAGCTTGGTTGCTTAGTAAGATTGTCCCCAGTTTGGTTACACTCACCTTCTTGGAACGGGAACACCCGGCCTCTATTCACCCAATAGTGGTCGTACTGTCCGAAGAATCGAACAACGAACTCTCCCGGCGAATGCTTGACTGCCATTATATTGTCGGGTATTTCTGAAGGGTGCAGCACTATGCCTGGCCACCATCTGTAAAACAGAGAAAACAGGCTTTTATTAAAGTATAGTAAAAAATGTTCCCTATTTGTTTGGTTTCTGAGGGTAAATTTAGTTGATTAGCGAAGACAAACAAACAGTTAAGTTGGAAAATAAAGTAAAAGAAACAAGGAAAAAAGCAAGGATAAAAAAAAAGCAAGGAAAAGAAAAGAAAAGAAAAGAAAAGAAAAGAAAAGAAAAGAAAAGAAAAGAAAAGAAAAGAAAAGAAAAGAAAAGAAAAGAAAAGAAACGAAAAGAAGGGAAAAGAAAAAAAGAAAAAAAAAAGAAAAAAACGAAAAAAACGAAAAGAACTGAAAAAGTATTTCTAGTTTGACAGTTACTAGTTCGGTTGAATATTGAGATTGTATCCAAAAATAAAAGAAAGAAGTAAAAGAAGAGAAAAAAAGATTCAATTAAAAGTAAGATGAGCAGATTGAATTCTTACCTATAATGTCCGAGCTTGACCCAGACCATCTCCCCATACAACGGCAACCGGCCGGTCTCGCAATCTTCGCACATGTAACCACCTGCACACACGATAAAAACGACATTATTATAAAATTATTATAACTAGAGATAGGCCGAATATTCGGTTTATGTTCAGCAGGTTTACCGAATATTCTGTTTCGGCCATTTTATGTACATATCTTTATAAATTGTCATATCATATCAAGAAGCAGTTTCTTTCAATGGTTGTCAACGTTTCTAAGATTAAAGGGGTAGCGAGTGGAGTGGTCCGCTGGGAATCACCGATTATTTTCGTAAAAAAGTTGCGCTCCTAATTGTTTTTTAGGGAAATCGATTCCTGCCTAAGATTCCTGCCGAATTATTCGGCCGAATATTCAGTTCGGCAAATATCCGTATTCGGTGAAACCTATGTTCGGCCAATCTCTTATTAAACCACTACCTATTATTAAATAAGACCCCTTGCTAACAGGCGATGTTTTGGCATACCGTGATATCCTAATAGCAGCGAAATCGCAGCGAGTTTTATGCGCGGCGAACTCACAATTTGTACCGGCCTTTTTCGCTCACAAAATGGACTCGAATAAGGAGCTACTTCTAACTATTCCACACAAAAGATATCGCTGCGTTTACGTCACGCATCATTGCGATCACGCTTCGAAAAGTCACCAGTTTGAATGGTCTATAAGTCCTACTTAATGCATACATATAATGTAACACACAATATACTAGGTAGTCAATAGTTGTACTTTAGGGGTACGCTGCGTTATCCGGATTGTCCGGACGGACCGTCCACATGTGAAGTTCGCTTTACTTCAAGCGATGCAAACGAAGTGAGTGATCTTCGTATGAGTTCTCGCATTGCGGGTCCGTGCGGATAATCTGCATGACGCAAACAAATCAATCTGAGAAATAAATACTGAAATATGTGAAGTATACCTTCAGGCGGTTCTATATTCAGGCAGTCCGCGTGGAACGAGGTGGGGCAGTAGTCGCAGCATATCAGGTTACCGCCGAGCGCGCAGATGAAACACCCTGTATATGGGGTGATGCTATCTTACCTTCAGGCGGTTCTATATTGAGACAGTCCGCGTGGAACGAGGTGGGGCAGTAGTCGCAGCATATCAGGTTACCGCCGAGCGCGCAGATGAAACACCCTGTATATGGGGTGATGCTATCTTACCTTCAGGCGGTTCTATATTCAGGCAGTCCGCGTGGAACGAGGTGGGGCAGTAGTCACAGCAAATGAGGTTACCGCCGAGCGCGCAGATGAAACACCCTGTATATGGGGTGATGCTATCATACCTTCAGGCGGTTCTATATTCAGGCAGTCCGCGTGGAACGAGGTGGGGCAGTAGTCACAGCAAATGAGGTTACCGCCGAGCGCGCAGATGAAACACCCTGTATATGGGGTGATGCTATCATACCTTCAGGCGGTTCTATATTCAGGCAGTCCGCGTGGAACGAGGTGGGGCAGTAGTCACAGCAAATGAGGTTACCGCCGAGCGCGCAGATGAAACACCCTGTATATGGGGTGATGCTATCATACCTTCAGGCGGTTCTATATTCAGGCAGTCCGCGTGGAACGAGGTGGGGCAGTAGTCACAGCAAATGAGGTTACCGCCGAGCGCGCAGATGAAACACCCTGTATATGGGGTGATGCTATCATACCTTCAGGCGGTTCTATATTCAGGCAGTCCGCGTGGAACGAGGTGGGGCAGTAGTCACAGCAAATGAGGTTACCGCCGAGCGCGCAGATGAAACACCCTGTATATGGGGTGATGCTATCATACCTTCAGGCGGTTCTATATTCAGGCAGTCCGCGTGGAACGAGGTGGGGCAGTAGTCACAGCAAATGAGGTTACCGCCGAGCGCGCAGATGAAACACCCTGTATATGGGGTGATGCTATCATACCTTCAGGCGGTTCTATATTCAGGCAGTCCGCGTGGAACGAGGTGGGGCAGTAGTCACAGCAAATGAGGTTACCGCCGAGCGCGCAGATGAAACACCCTGTATATGGGGTGATGCTATCATACCTTCAGGCGGTTCTATATTCAGGCAGTCCGCGTGGAACGAGGTGGGGCAGTAGTCGCAGCATATCAGGTTACCGCCGAGCGCGCAGATGAAACACCCTGTATATGGGGTGATGCTATCTTACCTTCAGGCGGTTCTATATTCAGGCAGTCCGCGTGGAACGAGGTGGGGCAGTAGTCGCAGCATATCAGGTTACCGCCGAGCGCGCAGATGAAACACCCTGTATATGGGGTGATGCTATCTTACCTTCAGGCGGTTCTATATTCAGGCAGTCCGCGTGGAACGAGGTGGGGCAGTAGTCGCAGCATATCAGGTTACCGCCGAGCGCGCAGATGAAACACCCTGTATATGGGGTGATGCTATCTTACCTTCAGGCGGTTCTATATTCAGGCAGTCCGCGTGGAACGAGGTGGGGCAGTAGTCGCAGCATATCAGGTTACCGCCGAGCGCGCAGATGAAACACCCTGTATATGGGGTGATGCTATCTTACCTTCAGGCGGTTCTATATTCAGGCAGTCCGCGTGGAACGAGGTGGGGCAGTAGTCGCAGCATATCAGGTTACCGCCGAGCGCGCAGATGAAACACCCTGTATATGGGGTGATGCTATCTTACCTTCAGGCGGTTCTATATTCAGGCAGTCCGCGTGGAACGAGGTGGGGCAGTAGTCGCAGCATATCAGGTTACCGCCGAGCGCGCAGATGAAACACCCTGTATATGGGGTGATGCTATTCTAAGACATACCTTCAGGCGGTTCTATATTCAGGCAGTCCGCGTGGAACGAGGTGGGGCAGTAGTCGCAGCATATCAGGTTACCGCCGAGCGCGCAGATGAAACACCCTGTATATGGGGTGATGCTATCTTACCTTCAGGCGGTTCTATATTCAGGCAGTCCGCGTGGAACGAGGTGGGGCAGTAGTCGCAGCATATCAGGTTACCGCCGAGCGCGCAGATGAAACACCCTGTATATGGGGTGATGCTATCATACCTTCAGGCGGTTCTATATTCAGGCAGTCCGCGTGGAACGAGGTGGGGCAGTAGTCGCAGCATATCAGGTTACCGCCGAGCGCGCAGATGAAACACCCTGTATATGGGGTGATGCTATCATACCTTCAGGCGGTTCTATATTCAGGCAGTCCGCGTGGAACGAGGTGGGGCAGTAGTCGCAGCATATCAGGTTACCGCCGAGCGCGCAGATGAAACACCCTGTATATGGGGTGATGCTATCTTACCTTCAGGCGGTTCTATATTCAGGCAGTCCGCGTGGAACGAGGTGGGGCAGTAGTCGCAGCATATCAGGTTACCGCCGAGCGCGCAGATGAAACACCCTGTATATGGGGTGATGCTATCATACCTTCAGGCGGTTCTATATTCAGGCAGTCCGCGTGGAACGAGGTGGGGCAGTAGTCGCAGCATATCAGGTTACCGCCGAGCGCGCAGATAAAACACCACCCTGTATTCACGTGGTAGGGGATCTTGCCTGGCCTGTGGTTGGAAAAGTAAGTGAATTGATTAATAATAATATGTACTAAAGTCACAATAATTATGCAACAAATTATAAAACAAACTTTACACTATATACCGGGAGTAACAAAAAGGTTATAATTATAACAAGCCGAAAGGATGTCAAGGTACTCATGAAACTGAACAACTTTCCCCATGGAACATGGTTCGAAATATGAAAAAATAATTTGGACCTCCAATAGTAAATAAATCAGGTGATCGGCAATTTTGTATGGGACGTCCTAATTTTTTTTCCATATTTCAACCCATGTTCCATGTGGAAAGTTGTTCATTTTCATGAGTGAGTACCTTCCCCTCCTTTCGGCTTGTTATAACTATTTTGTTACTCCCGGTATATTAGGTACCTTTCTTTCATTTTTCTTTTTTGAAACAATCAATGTAAATAAAAATCTTCTTCCAGAACGGCGCATCGAGGATGCTGGCAACATTTCCTCTTTGGATGTCATAACTGTCTCTTTGGGCAAAATAACTGCCAGCCCTTGGGTCACCCAAAGCCTCGATAAGCCGCCCTGAAGTCTTTTAAAACTGCTTTGGCATCGATATTCTTTTAAGCGTATAAGAAAAAGATGATGATATTGACTTACCTATGCTCATAATGCCGAGGGCAGACGATATGCGAAGCGGACAGTATCTGCGAGCCAGCCGGCAGACACTTCGTGAACGAGTGGTATGTAGCCGGGCACCTCACACATCTAGCCAGCTTGTCCCCGCTAAACCTCGTCTTGCAGCCTCTGGGATCATCTGACACGCAAGTGTGGCAGACGTGTCTTGGACAAGTCATCGCTTCGAAATGCTCGTCAATCTTTTTGTTGTTTCGGGAAGGTTCGCCAGCGTTGAATTGGGTTTGAGGCCAGTATTCTAAGCACTCCAAATGGTAGTACTTATGGCAATGAGCGACATGGCACTTCTGTCTGCGTTCGTTGTTGTTCTTTGGCGCGACGGGCGATTTGCAAACGAAGCAGATTGGTACCTCGTCTTTTTGACAGTTCTTGCATTTGAAATCGTCAGTATTGATAGAAGGTGGGCGAATTTTTAGCTTTACGTCGACGATTTCGCATTTGCCGGCGACGGATTCCGACCAGTCGATTCCGTCGTCGCTAGAATAGGAATCGTATTCGATTTTATCTTCGATTTCAATCATTTCTTTCATTTTCGCTTCCAATTGATTTTCGAAATTGTCAGCGTCCGGGATGACTATAGGATTGATTTCCTCTATAGACATATTTTCTTCAGACACATTAAGTTTTTCGTCGCTTTGACTGTCTTCATTTGAGTCCATTGAGTTTTTAGGTTTCCTTCCACTACCCGGTCTCGCCCCCCGTTTTAGCTTTTTCTTTCTGCCCCTTCTTTTTTCTTCTTGTACTTCAATCTCCTCTTCTTTATTAACACATTCAAAGTGAAACATGCCAGAACAACCTTTGCATTTAATAAGTTTTGAAGGTTTTTCGCATATTTCGCACACTTTCTCTCGTATCAAGCCTTTGAAGACGTTCGGTTTTGGTCTTGTTAAAAACGATTCAAGCTCTTCGAAATATATGTCTTCTTCGTTGTAATATTCGATTTCATCTTCTTCATTTGTCAAGTCAATGTTAGTTTCTGCCGCAGGTGCCAATGTTTTATCTTCGTTCTTCACTGTTGCCGTGTTTTCTGTTTCAGTTCCATTGACTTTACTAGTTTCAGTTGGTGTAGCCTTATTATCTTCAGTTTTCGGAACTGCAGTCTTCTTTTTAGTTTTAAATATTTCAAACATTTCAAGTTCCTCTTCAATATCTGAGTATTCTTCCTTATAGAATGGTTTCGAAGCTTTGCGTTTGGGCAGATCTCTCTCTCTAAGTTCGTCTTTGGGGATAATGATATGTTCGCTCTTTGGACTTCTGGCCAATATTTTGTCTATGCTGATCAATCTCTTCTGTTTCACAACTTTCTTTTTCTTTGGCGGCTCTTGCGTGACTGGGTTTACGCCTTTTACTAAGTTCGACGATTCAAATTCATCGTTCTTTTTCATGTCTGATTTTAAGCTTTCCTCATATTGCCAAGTTTTGTACAAATATGCTACCATCTCGTCAGGAGTTACCTCTGGATGTTCATCCATCAGTGCGTCCTGTCTCATTTCTAAGTATTGTAAGAATTCTGGCTCTTCCATAGGTTTATGTTCAGACCTATTTTTACCTCTACGTCTGATTGACGTATCACTTCCTGATGATTTGATAGATATAGTATCAGGGTCAGGAGTCGGTTCTACTTCTTTTATTTTTGTACAGGTACTTGGTTCGGGAGATTTGCTATCATGGAAGCCATTCATAGTAGGTTCAGTAATCTTGGATACAGAGCTACGATTCAAAGTGTTAATTTCTGATTCTGATTGAGAAATCTCAAATTCCACATCTGTTTTAGAGATGACTTCTTTTACAACTGGTAGTTTGTTGCTTTTACCATCTAGAACACAGTTAGATAAAACAACCTTTAGCTTTCTCTCTGAAGAATCACTTATTATGGAATCCATTGAGTTTTCTAAGCTGGGTCTTAAATTACTTGTTTTCACTTTACTCGACCTTGTTTTTAATTCGCTCAAAGTTATGTTATCAAGAGAACTCACGGAATCATTATCAGAATCCATTAATTTACGAAACACGCTTGATTTATCTTGTGATTTTTTCCTTCGAGGAGCAAAGCTATCTTCAGACATTTCGCTCGACAAAGAATTCAAGGAGATCGCGTCAGGATCAAAGTCTTTATCACTGCTGTGGTCCACGAAACCGTTCGTTATATCTGAGGTCAAAGAAATGTTATCTGCAGAATTACGTCCCAAAAACATTATTTCGTCTTCTTCATTAGTATCCATACTTTCAATAGGATCATTGGCAACATTAACACTTTCATTTTGTGAAATCTCAGTTTCATCTGATGGTATATGTTTTATATTTTCTTGAGCGTCTATGGCTTCAACAGGTAAATCAGTTGACTCTTGGTTTTCTTTTGAAGAAATGGATTTAGATCTTCGCAAACGAAAGCTGCTACGTCTCTTGGAAAGCGGAACTTCTAATTCTGTATCCGTTTCAGTTGAGAAGTCTTCGATCGCGGAACCTGTATTTTTAGTCTCCGATACTTCTATTTTATTATCAACCTCATTTTCAACTGGTGTTTTATCTGTTAGTACGAATTCTTTGACATCGGCAACTACATCATTTATTGATTTTTGTTCTTTTGCCAACAGATTTGAAGGCGACTGAGATCTTCGCAAACGTAAACTGCTACGTCGTTTTGAAAGAGGTACTTCTGGCTCAGGAACATCTTCCACTACAGTGCTTATATCTTTCATATCGATTACGTCTTGTGCGTTTGTATGCACTTCAACTGGTTTGCAGTCACTTTCATCTTCAGCTGGCATTTCTTCAGGTTCATCATCGAAGAACTCTTGTGTGAATGTTGGTGATTCCGGTAAGACATTTACAGAAAAACTTGAAGGTTCAACGTCAAAAATTGAATTTTCTTCTGTTTCTAAATGTTTGCTTTCTTCATCTTTGCAAATATTTTCTTCTAAATCTTCTGCATTAGATGGGATACCTTCAACAAGGCTTTCATTATCAGTCTCCATTTTAGTTTCTTCTTTTTCTATTAGTGTATTAGTTGGCGTTTCGTTTTCTTGGTTTTCCTCTACTGTGGCGCTCTTCATAGACGCTTTAGATTTTCGTATTTTTCTCAAAGAGCTTGAAGATTGGGATTCATATTTTTGTTGTTTATTAGCACTTTCTTCTGTGCTTGTTTCGAATAATAAATCATCGATCGCCGAAATTACATTTTCGGTGGCAAATTCGTTATGGACTTTTGTATTTTGATCTTTCATTTTTGGGTTTATTTCACACGTACTTTGGTTTTCTTGTTTATCTTCCAACACAGCGATTTCTATAGACGGTTTAGATTTTCGCAATCTCCGTGAAGAACGTTTTATTTCTGTTTCCGACTCGGCTGTATCCAACTCATCTTTTGCTTGAGTTTGTTCTTGATTTTGTTCCAGTGCTTTGTTGCTACTACTTTGAGTAAGAAGGGATTCAATATTTTTGTCTTTTGTTACATCAGCTATCACCACTACTGGTATTTTTTCCGTATTCATTTGCGTATCTTTCGATTTTTGACTAGCATTACTTTTATCAGCGAATACTGCTTCCTTGACTTCACTTTCATTTAACTTGGACTTGGCCACAAAAGTCGATTTAGACCTGCGTAATTTTCTTGAAGGCCGTTTACTATTTTCAGATATCAAGTCTTCATTTAATGACAAGCTGTCATAGTTTGCTCTGCTTGTACTCGCTTTTGGTACATCGCTTTCAAATTTAGAAGTCACATTGAAATTATTAAAAATGTTCTTTCTTTCTAATACAACTTTTGGTTCAACTTTAGTTATACGTAAACAAAGACTACGTTTTTTAGGTGTTACTTTATAAATTTGTTTTGGCTGTTCTTCATTCGTTTCAATATCTTCTGAACTTGTACTAATTTTAGGAGGTATTGGTGTCCTAGGGGAAATACTATCAGTAGTGTTATTTACTGCCATAAGTTTGTTTTTATGTTTATGTTCAAAATTATATAAAACTGAATCAATTTTTGATTGTTTAAGGTTTGAGGATTCTGATTGCTTATCTAGTTTTTGTTCTGAAATTTTCTCACGGCCTGATGGTGATTGGGATTTCCTTAAACGTAAGTTGCGCTTTTTCTTATCTTTGACTTCTGAAATTGCCTTGTCACTTATATTTTTTGCAGTTTCGTTGATGTTATCCTTTTTAATTTTCGCTAATTTGGCCTCTATTTCCTTTATTTCTGGCACAGTATCGTCTGATTTCGTGTCACTATCTAAAACTTCATCCGTAAAATCTGTAGGCGACTTAGATTTTCGAATTCCTGAGCTAAACTGCCATGTTTTGTAAAGGTATTCGACAATTTCGTTATAACACAGTTCTGGATTTTCATCCATAATGGTATCTTGTTTCAATTCTAAATAATGAAGAAATTCAGGCTCTTCCATAGGTAAAAACTCTTCTTTCTTAGTCTTGACTTTTCGTGAACTTCTTCTCTTCTGTTCAGTTCTGGGTGATGTTATTCTAAATGACTTTACATTGGCTTCTTTTATTACAGTTAATGTCATTTTAGGTACCAATTTAGGGCTGGTATCTTCTGCTACTTTGTCACCAACACTTTTAGATACATCTTCAATGCAACTTTTCTCATTTGTGGCAGTCACTTCTTCAATTTTAATTTCTGTTGTAACTTCTACAGTGTTATGATCAATAACTATTACATCACCTTTTAAATAATTCTGTTCACTATGGTCTTTTTCAGCTAGTGATGAATTTGCTAAGTTGATATCTTTGTCGACTTTTACTTCAATCTCACTTCGGACATTTTCTTGATCATTTTCAGAACTCTTAACATCTTCATCAATTGACATGTTCATAACAGCATTAACTTTATTCTTTTTTATTGTATTTTGTTGTTCCTGAGTTTGTTCAGTTTGTTTACTTGTATCCGCTACCTCTTTTTCATCTGGTTCAGTATTTACTGTTTCATTAATTTCATTACGGTTTATTTCCTTTTGTTCATCTTTAATTAGATCTGGTTGTTGGCCATTTGTATCCGTTATCTCATTTACGTTTCTTTGGACGAGCGAGTCTTCGTCAATAGACATATCAGTGATATTATTTGACAATGAAACAGATGTTATTTCGTCTTTATCTTTTATATCAATTTCATTCATTTTTGAGTCTTCTATACCGTCATTAACCGAATGATCTTGTTGGTTTTCTACTAAAACTTTTGTATTAGTCTCAAAACTGAAATCCGTGTTTTCCGCCGCCGAAATAACATTTTCGGTTGCATCTTCGTTATGGACTTTTGTATTTTGTTCCTTCAGTTTAGGATCAATGTCACTTGCTGCCGAAATTTGGGTTTTTGGTTCATCCTCTGATACGGCGATTTCTATAGATGGTTTAGACTTTCGCAACCTTCTCGAAGAACGTTTCATTTCTGTATCCAATTTTGCAATTCTATTTTCAGCATTGACAACATTTGTATTAGTATCTAAACTGAACTCAGTGTTTTTGTGCTCAATAACTTCATGTATCTCAATATTTACGTCAGATTTCAGATCAGTCTCTTCTACATTCATTGCAGTATTGACTGCACTTGAGCTATCACTTTCTTTATTTATATCAACAGGAACAATTTCATTTGGTATGTCATTCGCAATTATTGTTTCGTCATGAACTTCTGTAGTAGTTACGTCATCTTGCGTCTTAGTTGCAGATTCTGAATTTCGTAAGCTTTCAACTTTATCTATAACACAAATTGAGCTATCAAATTGTATTATAGGCTCATTGAACACGGTTATCTGTGTTGCAATGTCGTCAGGCTTATTTGAACAGTCTATATCACCATTCCTACTATAGTCATGTTCATTTTGATTCGACAGTAAGTGCTGAGATTCAGTTGACTTTCTAAAACTATAAGGTTTTTGTGTAGGACCTTCTCTCGGTGGAAATGTTTTTTTCTTCCTTTTGCTAGAATTATTGTTGTCCCTTTCTTTGGATCTAGATTTTCTGCTGTTGTTATCTATCCTTTCGACGGTCAAACTCACATTAATTTGAGGTTTTTCTGGAGTTTTGGACTTAGCCTTTTGCAGCCAGATATCCATATGGGACTGTCTTTGAATCATAGTGATTCCACTTTTCGCCGCCATATTATCGAGGCATGCTGTGACTACTTCAGAAACGTCTAGAGACTTCCTTGGGCGAGATTCATCCGTTTTTCCATCGTCTTCTGAGAATAAAGAATCAAACAAGGTTTCACTGAGAGAAACGTCACTGTCAGTTCTTGTAATTTTGCTGCTCTTTTGGTTTTTGAGTGGAGTACTTTTACCAGGTGTCCCATCTACCCATCCCAATAATGCATTGAGAAGATCGATTCTGAGACGTTTAGGCTCGCGGTGGACATAATCAGCTTCCTCTATGGCTGTGTGCCATAAAGCTAGCTTTTTGTCGGATATGAAGAATGCTGCATACAATCTTGAATCCTTCTTCTTTGCCTGTGGAAAAAGTACAATGAATAACAATGAATAAGTTAAACATTATTAGTAACTTTTTCGGTATAATTAGGTAAAGTGATAGGTTTACAAATATCTTTAGTGCTGTACTATTATAATGGTACACAAAGCTTTATTTCCAAACACAAAATCAAAATGTGGGATGTTTGGACCGAGAATGTTCTGGGCTGGTATGTTTTGATAAAAGCTTTGTTGGATGTAGTTCTTTTTGATTTTGACATGTATTGAAAATTTACTCCTCTACTATCAACCGAACCCTTACAAATAAGTATTTAAAAAATCTATCATAACTTTATTTTGAATGTAAATACTAGTTATTTTTTATTTTATAAGTACTAATGGATTCAAATGCCTCAATTGTCAGCTATAAGATTAATGGCTACGCACAGGGTCGAGTTTCTATTGTATTGAAAAAAAAATTACCTCAGGAGTGAACTGGTCCCGTGTGGCCTCAAACTCATCAAGCCCTTGGTATTTCCGCAGCATGGTGTCCACGATCCAGCTACGACGACCGTTGTCTCCGAAGAAAGTCACGTGAATGATGTCCCGCTCAATCTTGCCGAACACTGGAAAATATTTTAAGTTGCCAGGTTTATTTCACTTTTTATGTGAATATTTTTTCAATGTGTTTTATCAGTGTTCAGGTGACGTTTATAAATAGTTTTCAATGAATGTTTTTTTTAGCATATTGTTTAAGTTTATGTTATGTTTATGCATACCAGGTCAAAAATTTGAATATGCCACAAAACGTGGGGTTTTCTAGACCCTAAATTCAAACTGAAATTTTGTTGGAAGTTGCACATAAGCATACTGATGTTTTAAATAACATAGTGCTCATTTTTATTTCTGTGATTAAATTGAAAATTAATCAGTTATTTTTTTGAGTAATTTCAAGATAATTTAAATGACTCAATTTGATCATTTAAAAAGTGTATAGCTTGGGGTTTATAATACCTCACTTCATATGCAGGAGGTTAAGGGAAATGGGCATGCAGATGATGATGTAATGTAATAATTATGTTTTGATGAATACACAGCAAAAAACTGCTTATTTCACATATGTGTAAACTTAAAGTACATGAGGTGATGTGATTATTTCATATGAATGTAAAGATTTTAAAAATTTACTTTTTATAATAACTAAAATATGCATGAAATTGTACGTTTACACCAGTAGTTGGCTTATGATAAGGAATGGCTTTGTATGAATATGCAATTGTCTTATTTTGAGCATTATTTCCTACTATTGTACCTTGTATGGTACTAAAATATAAGAATATTAATGCAAAATAAATTAATACTTACATTTTTTCCTTACAAACAGGTCAGTTCCAGGTTCTCTGGTGACAATGCAGGGCCAAAACGGGAATGTTCCCATACGGGCCCAAGCAATATCTCCTACTTGGTACGCACATTTTGCTTCCATTTCAAATAATTCACTTTTTGATATTGTAGACTTTGGTTCTTTATTATGAAGTATTGGCTTGATTTCTTTACCATTAGGTGTAGTCCTCATATCTTTGCTGGTTATGGTAGTATTACTTTGTTTTCTCTCATGCTTCTTCTTTTTGCTGTCGAAGTCTAATGTTTTGACAACAGATGAAGTGTCCAAATACCCGTTTTGGGGTTTGCCCAAATCGTATTTGTCTGATGACCTTTCTAGGATGTTGCTCAAATGACTTGATGACTTTTTTGCGCTTCGTGCTGGTGAAAATATGCTCTTTATCATCAAAAGGGGATCATCCTTTTCCTTGGATTGGATGAGATCCTTTCTCATGTAGACTTTAGAATTTTTCTTAGCGGAAGATTGTAATTGTTTATTTTTCTCTTCGGAACCGAAACGGCTCAATGATATGTTTGTGTTGTAAATATTTTCTATTTGATCTTCCAATTTGTTTTCCATTTTGGGAGAGCTTTCGTGCATCGAAGAATTTGAAGCTTGCGATTTGTGTGAAGGTGATGAGTGGCCATTACGATTGGGTGACTGTTCAACTGTTGGTGATTTTAATAAGTTTGAGACCAATTTCTCAGTGTCTCCGAAATCATTTTCTGTTTTGAGACGTCTCGCTCGACCATATCGGCTGGTGCTCGTTCCTTCATCAGCATTAAGCGGGGATGTTATAACTGCAGTTAAAGTGGTCTCTAGTTCACGTTCAACTAAAGACCGTTTCTTGGGTTTATTTTTATCCGGAGGATTATTATCTAATTTTGTTTTGTTGACATCCATTTTACTTTCTGAATTGTCCATTCTTCGTAAATTAGATAATTTCGGGCAGCATTAGAGTCCCTGACGTAACAATGCCGCCGACATACCGACAAAACAGAATTTATAAAAAATGAAAAATTTTCATTTTTCCTGAATAAAAAAATACGAAATACGATACCAAGGTGCTATAAATAGCATGCAATCGTCAGAAAACGGATACGTATCAGGTCTGAAACAAAAGAAACGAAATCAAGTTCAGCTTTGCAAGCATTATAGGTTATTCAAATAATTACTCGAATTTTAATACATTCGCGACGTGAAGAGCGTTTTTCATGAATTACTAATAAACTTAGCACATCGCCATTACATGACGCCGATTCATCATTCGCCAAAAGCATATATTGCGCTATAGAAAGCTAGAAATATTGCAATATTGTTCTGACAGGGTCTGCTAGTACAGAATCGGAAACTTGGTTTTCTTTTTTGTTTTACAATTTCCAGGTTTAGAAATGTTCCAAATGCATTTTTAGAAAGTACTCACCACATAGTTATAGGAATAATAACAATATTTCACAGCGTCCAAGTAGCTCACGAGCAAAGTCCTATTTTATCACGAGAAAGGGTCCTGGGTTACAGACACACACACGCCATGTTAGGTCTCTCGTCTAAAATATTCACAACACCTTGTCCGATACACTTTGCACTGCTACAACAGATAAATTCAATGTTCTCCTCGTTATTACAAGACTGAAAATATTATGAATTCACTTAATTTTGTATAATCAAAAGAAATTAAGTTCAACGACGCCTAGTGCCGCGAAAACCGACAATCGACATTGCACACTACCACACAAACTAATCGCACACATAGACAAAAATGTCTATCGGTGTGACTACCGAAGAGTGCGTTCAGTGGTGCATCTCTGAACTTTTTCCTGTGGAGGGAGACGGATCGCAATGCGAAATTAGTTCCTAGTAGGTGGCGCTAATGGTGAATGATGGAAATGCTCGCTCAGTAGCGTTTTCCCTTAAGGCGAAACTCCTCCTCGTGTTTTCGAACAGTTTACAATACATCCGACAAAACAAACCAGCCGGTACCACTTTTAGGTAATCAAAGCAGGTACCATGGGTTAGGTATAAATATCTCCTGAGGCCGTGTGGTGCCGGCAGAGTAGAATAGCACCACCCCCTCTCTTCTCGTGGGGGTCGTAAGAGGCGACTGAGGGATAAACCCGACCCAAACAGCCAGGGCCAACTGTATGGTGGCGTGGCGGTTAATCCACCACAAAAGCATTCCCAAGGAGGGTTGACGTCTGGTAGGCGGTCGGTCGTAAAATTAAGCCAAATCCTTTGCAACACGATTTTGTGTTCAAAAAAACGTGTTGCGCCGACCCCAAGCAATTGGGATAAGGGCAGGAAGATGATGATGATGATCTCCTGTGTCTTGTGCCGTGACCCGTGTTATACACACTTTTACTTACCACCACACCAAGTACTATTTTCTTCTTTTTAATAGAACTAGCGGCCCGCCCAGTGGTTTCACCCGCTACTTACCTGTTTTCCCGGAGAAATTGGATCTTTACCCGCAGTAAAAAGTCGATTACTCCTTTACAGCAAAATTGACTCATCACATCACCAGCAAAAGCGGCCCCTCATGCTGAACAACTTTTAATTTGATGCCGATACCGTATCTCCTGTAGTTTAGATGGCATGCTGGTGGTCTGCTTTAGGTACTCCAGATCCAGATCCTCGATGACCATGTACCTGCCAGCAAAAGCAGCCCTTCATGCTAACCATTTTTTTCTTTGAAGTCATTATCATCATTACTGTATCTCCTTTAGTTTAGATGGGATGCTGGTGGTCTGCATCAGGTACTCCAGATCCTCGATAATCATGTCAGCAAAAGCGCCCCGTCATGCTGAACAACTTTTACTATGAAGCCATTTTCATATTCTTATAGTTTAGTTGTGCTTCTGGTGCTCTCCATCAGGTACCTACTCCAGATCCTCAAGTAATGACAAAATGTAGTCCAAGTCCATTTTTAATATAGCAGCAATGTCAGTGCCAAACACGAAGATATAATTTAGGTAATATCCGCTATATTTCCCGATTTTCCTGCTTCTAACCGTTTTCCCGTGGGAATGAGGAACTTTCTCGTGGTAAAAAGTTGCCTGTCACTCAAGAATCTTGTAGCTTTCTAATGGTGAAGGAATTTTGGAAATCGGTCCAGTAGTTACAGAGTTTATCGATTACATACAAACAAACAGAAAAACAAATCTTTCCTCTTTATTATAATATTAGTGTAAATGTAACTGATATCACAAGAGGCCTCATTCTTCGATCAATCTTTAAATACCCCAACGTGTATCGTGTTCTGTAAGGCCCTAATCAAACCTGAGTGGAACCGACGTGGTATTTTGATTGATACAAACTGTCAAACGATTGAGTTCCATTAACTACATTCTACTCATTCGGTTTCCGCTTTAGTTAAATGGTTGGCCACTTTATTGTTGACATCTTGCTTTGATATGATAGAGAGACAAACAATAATGTTGTCAATTCGAAATCCATTCTTTATCTGCGCAAGTTATAAAATTAATATTAAAGTTAATAAATTTGCACGGATTATTTTATCTATACGACGATAAACGCACCCCATTTCCGGTACGTCAATTTGAAAAAATTGTGTCGTGAATAGCACGCTTTATGTACGATTTGACAGATATAAATTATTCATTGCCGTATTTGTATTTGGCTAGATTTGTCTACGCGTAGCAAAAGCGCAATGTATAACGCAGTAATGTCATAATTTGAAATAAAAGAAAAGTGCATTGACGACCCGCGCTTGCTACGTTGACTTGTAAACATGGCCGCATCGCTTTACAGATGAAAATATTTTATCAATTTCTTCGGAAACTACGCAACTGAAGTTGATCAAACCTTTTCAGGATAACGAGCGACACGCTTAAATCATCTCTGTAATGTTTATTTCGTCAATGTTTTGGTGATAGTTTGTGAAAAAGACCCGCGTCGTTTGGTGCTAATTTCCCGTTATTTTGTGTGATTTTCCCGTGAAAATGGTTGATATAAACGATAGCCCTCTGAAGCTGAGTGTCAAGTGGAACGGCAAGGAGTACGAGATACCGGAGTTTTCTCCATCGGACTCCGTTGCCATGTTGAAAATTGCTATCGAAAATGCTACTGGTGTGCGACCCGAACGACAAAAACTGCTCAATGTGAAATTTCAGGGTAAGTATCCGCTCTAAATTTACGCTAGTTATACCCACAGTCAGTCAAGTAATACTTATTACTATAACATTTAATACTTTTCATAATTGTTTTGCCCTCAGTAACCTAACATTATAGATGTTTATAGTATTTTGCTCATATTGTTAATTTGCAAATGCTGTTGCAAGCATGTTACATGCCATGAGGTCAACTTGAATGAGCCTGTGGGTAAGGTACATACAGTAACTTTCTTTATAAACTGACTTGTTGCATCCTCAAATTAGAAACTTTGCAACTTCGGAATGAAGAACACAAAAGACTCTATTTGAAACAATAATTAGATCTGTTGTAAGAAATTAATTTTTTAGATATAGGTATTAGAGATAAACGGTGTCTGCTGTGTACATTTTTCTCTTATGTTTTGTCCTACAACATTTTCTGTGTATAACAAATGGAATACATAAGTAATTTACTATTACAACATGTGCAGGTAACTTAGCAACAGACAACTGCACACTGGCAGACTTGAAACTGAAGCCGAATCTCAAGATCATGATGATGGGTTCTCTGGAGCAGGCGATAGAGGGTGCTAACACCAAACCGGATGTGGATGAAGTGGTCAATGATTTGGATATCGAGGAAGAAGAGGTTGATGTGGAGAACCAGGAGGTTGGTTTTTCAGTTAATTGTTTAGTGGTAGACTTAATTTACAGTTTAACAGGCTCCAAGAAAATTTTACTACCAACTACCCTAATCCCTAATCATACCTAATCGTAACTTTTGGAATCTCTTGGAAAACAATAGCTTAAAATTAAAAAATCTCATACAGGGATGGGACACCCTACTAATCAACCCTTAATAATTTAAAACTTGATAAAAGCATGGTTTATCTAAAAACTGCTGGATCAGATGATTTTTAAGTGATGAAGACACCAAGTATTTCTCCAAGGGAGCCTCATGTGACACAAATAAAATCAAAACTATCTGTTTAAAACTAAAGTTGTATAGGTTGTATGTGATTTTAGGCATACCCTTTCCTTTCCATGTTTTATCATGTAACTATCTTCTTTCCCTGCCCTTATCCCAACTTATCTGCAACACTTTATACTATAAATGACATTCTAGTGATTTCTAGGTAGTATATTTGCTTGCAACAAACACTATAGTAGTCTAAAGTACCTAATGTGCCGAGTAGCCTCATAATATTTAAGATTAAGATTTAATATGTAAGTAGGTTTATGTGACATACTTCTGTTTTATTAAGGGCCCTTAACCCTTTCGAAATTCTACACGAGTAAGTTAGGTAAACCTACATTACTCCTATCTCAGACATTTTGGAGGATTCTTCAAAACAATGTCTAATAATTCTTTTTTGCTTTGTATTTTCAGATTTACCTAGCAAAGATTAACAAGAGAATTAAAGACTACAAAATCAATGTACTCAATGAGCCTAGAGAAGGCAAAAAACTGTTGGTGCTTGATATTGACTACACACTGTTTGACCATAGGTCTGTTGCAGAGACTGGTAAGCATAAAATAATTGTCTAAAGTCATACATATACAAATGTAAATATGACACAGGTCAACAGCGAAATCCGGTGGATTGCGAATTTTCTAGGCCCTTTGCGAAACGGCGGAAAATTGCGAAATGCATTGATTTATTGAGCATTGGCCTGAAAAAATCTAGTTTAATGACAAATTCATCAACTTCATGGACAAAAATCAAGGTCAAAGATGTATAAGGCGACATGATCGTAGATGCCTACGATCCCGCTACAATTGTTCGGAGCAGCCGCAACGCTTCGTAAGCTCTCGCCCGTCGACTTATTTTAAAAACATCTTGTATCTCTTTCAATTTCCAGGCTATGAACTGATGCGGCCGTACCTCCACGAGTTTCTCACGTCAGCCTACGAAGACTACGACATTGTGATCTGGTCAGCTACCGGCATGAAGTGGATTGAGGAGAAAATGAGGTAATTCTGGGGGTTTGTCACTTGTTACACAGCCAGGGTGGCTACTGTCAAAAATCTCAAAGTATAAGAATATCAAAACAGCAAAATCTGATACAAGAACGTAATATGATTCTAAGCCAATTTTAATCCAAGAAATATGATGTTTGTGGCAACCATCTTCTTAGTTACCTTGTGTTCCCCTGAGATTCTGGTTATTTCCAGTTAAAGTCAGCGTCACAATCATCGCTAGTACTGAGTGAGCCATCTGTACAGGAGCCGCGTACTTGCCCTAATTTGTGATATTTATTCCCTGGAACTTATCCCTTAGTCAGTTTTACAACACCCATTGGCATTGGCAAAATACATGTAAACAAATTTTATAAGAGCAAAGACCTGATTTTATTTGTCTGTATTCGATGATGGTCCGAAATTACGGGATCAATTCTAAAAGATCATACTTGCCGTGAAATAATTGCAGCATTCTTGAGTAATATTTAGCACGGGAAAATGTATCATACGCAAAATTACAAAAATATAAAAAATCCAAAAATTACATCACATGTCTACCGTTCGAAATGTTTTTAGAGAGACGCCTTTTGAGATGAGAATCCGCTAGGGTTGCCAGCTCAAACCCTGGCAAGTTCCAAGGTCAGAGAGTGTTAATAGTTTGTTTTTCGTTTGCAGACTGCTGGGCGTGTCAACACACCAGGACTACAAGATAATGTTCTATCTGGACTACTTGGCGATGATCACTGTGCATACAGCCAAATATGGCACCATAGATGTAAGTGGAATACCAAAGGATCATGCCCACTCTAGTATGGATGTTCGTCTATTGCTTGCCTCACTACTTGCAGGCCTCGCGTCAAAGCCAAAGTTAAATAATTATAAAGTCTTATTATTGCTTAACATTTTGTAACTGAAAATAATTTAATTATGACAGGAGTTCTTAAGTTATTAAATGTTAATATTGGGTATCGGAAGAGACAAAAGTTCTGAAGTTTGGCTGTATATCGAGTATTTCGTTCTTAATTCGTTATCGTTAGCTATACCAAAGTAAACAGTGCAAAAAAGGTTCACACCACAGTAAAATCTTTGGGAAAAATACCTAACGGTAGAAAGATCTTTAACAGTTAAGTTAGTTTCCCTGTTTTGTACAACAATTGCCATAGCTATTTTTCATTAGAATGAGGGATATTACATATTGCTTTAATTTTCGTTTTGAGGCGAGACAATTTCTTAGACCAGAAATGGGCAATCTCCTTTTAAAACAATTCTCGTGTTAGGTATACAATTTTTGGAAAACTTGCAAAATTTTCCACCGCAGGCAGGATTTGAACCTGCGACCTTCGGCATCTACAGTAGGTATGCATCGGGAGTACAGATGCCGAAAGTCGCAGGTTCAAATCCTGCCTGCGGTGGAAAACTAAGCAAGGTTTCAAAAATAAATAAATAGATGTAAGTATCATCCATCACCACTACTATCCATAATATGTTTTACAGATGGACCCTTTTCATAGTCATTGACATCATCCTCTGCAAATATTATGGCGTCAAGTCTATAGGTGCGTCCACACTGAGCGAGGCTGCTCGGGTGATCGGTGCCTCGCGCGGCATACGCTCGTGCGCAGGCGAGCCAAGTTCGGCCCAATTTGACAAACTTCTGAGGCGCGTTGATTTTGGCTCGGCCCACGCGCGTTCGCCCCAGCACGAGCATGCGTTGGCTCGGGTGCGCCACGTAATTTTTTGCAGCTCGCTTGGTGTGGACGCGCCCATCCCTGAATATGGTACACCTTCTATTGGGGATTTTTGCAATAATCACCATGTTTGGCAATAGGTTTGGCGAGTGCCTTTCACGACGCAAAGGGATGACACTTCCCAAGCCAGCGCCATACAGAGAAGAATTTTAGTATAAGAACTGAAACATAGAAAGCCACCACAAAAACAATAAAATAAAACATTTCCTTTCCAGGTAAAACCGCTAGGAGTAATATGGGGAAAGTACCCTCAATACAGCTCCAAAAACACAATAATGTTGGACGACATCCGGAGGAACTTCATCATGAATCCCAGCAGTGGGCTAAAGATCCGGCCCTTCAGACAAGCGCACTTAAATAGGGATAAAGATAGGGAATTGCTGCATTTATCGACGTATCTTAAAGATATAGCAAGGTTCTGCGATGACTTCGACAGTTTAAATCATAAGGTAAGCATTATTGACAGATTAAATCACAATTTTGGCAGTGAAAATTGTTTAAAACTTCATATTGAACCCCAGCATTGCCTAAAGATTCGGCCTTTCAGACAGGCGCACTTAAATAGGGATAAAGATATGGAATTGCTGCATTTATCGATGTATCTTAAAGATATAGCGAGGTACTGCGACGATTTTAACAGTTTAAATCATAAGGTAAGCAATTTGACAGGGTAAATCACAATTTTGACAGTAAAAAAATGCTTTTAACTACATAATAAACTCTAGCAGTGGCCTTAAGATACGGCCTTTCAGACAGGCGCACTTAAATAGGGATAAAGATAGGGAATTGCTGCATTTATCGACGTATCTCAAAGATATAGCTAGGTTCTGCGATGACTTCGACAGTTTAAATCATAAGGTAAGCAAGTTGACAGCTTAAATCACAATTTTGACAGTAAAAGTGGTGTAAAGACTCGGCCTTTCAGACAAGCACACTTAAATAGGGATAAAGATAGAGAATTGCTGCATTTATCGACGTATCTCAAAGATATAGCGAGGTTCTGCGATGACTTCGACAATTTAAATCATAAGGTGAGCAATTTGACAGTTTAAATCACAATTTTGACAGTAAAAAAAAATTTGAAACTCCTTTGAACCCTAGAATAGGAAGTTTTTATGTTGACTATTTTGAAACTACTTAAAAAACACTGTTCATTCTCTAAAAAATTTAGAATCACTATCGGCCCATTAACGGTTTCACCCGCTGCAACTCATTTTCCCGCAGGAAAAAAGGCATTTTTCCGATATGTTTTCTACCCAGAAACTTGTCTCTTGAAACACCGCATCAAAATCTGTTACGTGGTTTCGGAGGCTTTTGCGAATTCCATTACAGACAGAGACGCAAAAAGCGTCTTCATTTTTATACTATGTATGTTTGATTCATCGACCAAAGATTTCAGGTATGTTGCTATCAAAAAAATTCATAATTGTTATTGCTTGCTATACAAGTTTTTTTCTACTTCCAGAAATGGGAGAAATACAAGCCCGACAAGAAGAGCCAGCACGCCGGCAGCAAGCGGAAAGCGGAGGACACCGCCCCCTCCACCACCAACGAATGACGACTACTCACAACCAGCTCAGCTTATGCTGGTCGTTGATATAGGGAAAACTCCGGCCGGCCAGCGTTACTTGACCTACAATCGGGCCATTTTTAAAAACCCTCTTTTACTCCAGCGTCCCAAGCATAAAATTAGGAAACGCCGCGGCGCGCGGTTGTGCCCCAAGTCTGCTAATTTTTAGCCATTTTAATGCCAGCGACACTCAACTATCATTCTTCTATTGCCGTTGTGATTAAATACCAAAACCATCCAACTGACATGCCATCGACATCCAAGTGAAACGATTTTTATTTTGCAGACTTGGGATGCAGTTAAATTTGTGTAAAAAGACGTGAAAACAAAGAAAATTTACCATAAGCAACATCATTAACATAAATTTGACTGCTGCCAAAATTGACTTTTAAAAGTGGTCCTACATTCTGTAGTTCAAGTAGCACTGGTCTCTATGAGGTTAACCCTATAACCAGCATAAGCTGTCCCATAAATATCGGACGCTCTTTAGGGGGTAGTCAGTGCCTTCCAAGTCACATAAATAACATATTTACAAGCGTTGATTCTGGTGTATGTATTCTTGAAATTATTTAATGGAATATGTATAACAGAATCGGTAGCACTGTACACAATTGACTGTTTTTTTTTTATTAAATTTGTAACAATGGTTCAATTCAAGCATTTATTTAAGGCATATTCTACCGCTACATCTCAGTGCATGAAACTAAGTACTACCTGGTTCAATAAAGAATAGGATTGAAAAGGAGAAAACTGAGAATAATTCAATTCCAGCACTGTGAGTAAAATCCCTATACATAAGAATGGGATCATAAATGCCTGCCGAAGGTCATGCTTACTCACTCACACTAAGGTTTTTATATACGCCAGGCGTTCATGCTTTCTCTCTCCCACTCATGGAACCGCCGCTATTTATAATATCATTCTCAGTCGTATCTATTCCGTTTGTGTATGCTGTGTATTAGATTACGAAGGACAAATAAAAAAGATGTGATTATTTTTAAAGGTTATTTTTATTTAATTCTTTCAGACAACGTAAAGTATTTGATAAAGTAGGCAGGTAGTAGATAAAGTCTTGGCTCAAATGACTTGAGAGGCAAACAATAATGTTGCCAATTCGGGATCCATTCTTTATCTGCGCAAGTTAAACTTATTTAAAAGTTATAATAATAGACATCTAAATGCATCAAAACGTTAAACGCATGTCACTAATGTTGGTGTAGCAAAATGTCAGTAACTTTTTATGGGTGCGTCTGAGCGGCGTTGATTTTTGCTCGGCCAGCGCGCGCACACCCGAGCATGACCCAGGGTGAGCACGAGCGTATGCCTCGTGAGCATCCGCCTCGGGCGAGCACCCTCGGGCAGTGTGGACGCAGCTAATCACATGCGCGAAAATCATCATCACACTGCCATCACAGCTTCAGTTCAACATGTGTACCTAGTTGACTTGGAAAAGTACTACCTATTAGGTAGAAGAAAGAAAATGCAAAAACATATTTAAGAGCTTTATTTTCACCTACCTTTTACATTAAAAATAAATCTTGACATTGTCTACATTTTTATCATTTTCACATACATTTCATAGTCATGTCATGACATGAGAAATATTGTAATCTTATCTATAATAAAACACATTCAATTAATTACAAGGAAAAAGTGCTAGCAATATTAATTATGATAGCTATATTTCTAGATACTTAAACTTTAGAGCTGTATTTCTATTGAACAAGGCTACATTCGCATAATAGCTATTCATAAAATATTGCTTGCAATTTCTCAAGTAGAAGTGTCCTAAAAATCAAAATTGCTCTTCAATATTTTGATTAAAAATCCTTTGGTATACATTTTTAAATTCTTCTGCAATATGATATTCTTAGGACACCAAACAGTTTTATCAAAATACCTACATGAAAGATATAAACCTATTACAATTATCCATAGTCTAATAAAACATGGTCTTTCCTTCCCAGAGAAACACAAGACAACGTCACTTAGTATTGCCATTTTATTTCAATAAAATTTGTTATAGGGTAAATTCAATCTCAGAAAAGTGACCTAAAATATTTCTTAATAATTTTATAATTTAGATTTACGTGTGTATTAACTTGTACTTTACAACAACACTTCAATTGTATTTATTAGTTAAGAGTATCATAAATGATTTACAAAAAACATCATAAGAGTGGGTAGTTCTGGTAACCCACAAGCATGATGACGTAGACATGTGTTGGTCACGTGGTCCACGAGTCTCGGAACGGAATACCAGGCGGAGTATCTTATTATACCATGCAATTATCAATTCTTCCAGATACATATTTTAATCCTTTCAGGTAACATAGAAACATCAATATTAAAAAACCAGGAATCTTATTTTAAAAACCTTATCTAAATTTCTTTTTGCTTCCTGACAGTCAATTTATTAAAAAACTGCAAATTATTTTGTGATACAACATTAGATATTCATATAAAACACTCATTTTATTACTATTTTATGAGGGTGAGACGACAGTCAGAAAACATTTTCACAAATAAACGACCAGCATTCACACATCAATATTAAAATAAATAGTGCAGTAGAAAAAATAAAATTGTCACTAAGCCAATCTGAAAAAGAAACTAACTGTAAATATCTACTAGCAGTCATGCCTACTCTCTAGCACTTACAAATAGCAGTTCATGCTTTCTTCTTCACACTGCAACCACTAGAATTTTCAGATAGTTTCTTTATCTAGACAAGAACTAAGTAGATATTCATTCAGCTTTGCTGTGTAACTGACCAAATGTAAGGCTTTTCTCACATAAAATAGATGCAGTGATAATTTTTGTTACTTCATTCTATAATCTCAGAGCTGCACTATTTTATGTGAAAAAGGAATTTTCCCATGAACAAAACAATGATGGGAGATCATTAGATGATTCATTTACATGTTTTAGCAGCAATTCCATTAAAAATTGTTACCATACATACATGAAAAACTTCTCTGCTTGGCAGACATCTACAATTTGACAATCACACTCTCACAGCATGTAAATAAGCCATCTAGAAACGCTCCTAAGAAATTGGGGGAGTCTTATCTCATACCTAAGCCTTACATTTAATCAGATCCCGACCCGGAGCTTCCATCGGACGAATCATCACTGCCGCTGTCGCTGTCGCTTCCACTGTCCGAAGAGTCACTGTCTGAGCTGTCTGAACTGTCATCCGAATCGTCTGAAGATCCCGATGAACTGGATTTGTCAGAGCAATCCTTGCAATCATCATTGCCACGTTTCTTCTTCTTTGGGATTTTGCAGGAACCGGTACTGTAAAAATGGAGGGTACTTGAATATTTTTGTTTGTATTCTGGAGAGATAATATCTGCAAATATTTATGAAATCATCTAATATTATGAGCTGAAAATAACTGGGGATGCATAATACAAAATGAAGTTGATAACCAAATAAATATTTTTAATCTTAGTGTTGTGCACTGGAAATTAACTAACTAAATTCCGATCCACCTACAAACAGAAAAGAAATTTTATATCAAACATACATATCCCTTGTGGGGTAGACAGACTTATATCAAACAATTAGAATATAATTCAAAAATGATATATCAGTTCAATATTTAGATAAATAACCTAAAATAATTGCGCAATGTGATGAAGCCAAAATTCAAAAGGATTATCTTGAGGGTAGCAGAGAAACTAACCTGCAACTTCCAGAGCTGCAGTCCTCCTTCGCTTTCAGGTTCTTCTTGAGCACCTGCGTGCGCGAGGGCCGCACGAGAACCTTGCGTTTCCCTTTGCATTCGTAGCTCCAGTGCCCGTACTCCAGACACTTCTGGCAGCGGATTCCCTGTGGAAACGCCGCCGCTAAAGCTGCTTGCCTGCGAAAAAGGAATGACCGTTAAAAATATTACCTGAATACCACCAAAATCAAGAAGAAAATACCGTAAAACGCGAAAATTCTTACTTCTTTCTCTGGGATGAATGCCTGTTGTAGATAGTCATATTGCTCCTCGCAGGGTGTCTTCAAACGTGATAAGCCGTTGGTCTGGAGTGCGTAAACACGAACAGCGAAGGCCAAGGGTCCAGCTGATGCGGCAGTAAATTGCGGAATGCGAAGAAATTAGTAAAACAACAGATTTTCTTTCCATTCACGAGCTTCGCCACAAGAAACAAACATGGATGAATGACATTGTTGACAGTGCAGTTCAATGAAAAGGCTAATTCACATAACTGTTAACAAAGAAAATTGTGTCCACAGATCAGATTGTGTCGTGAATGGGCAAACTTTGAAAAAAGTTGTCGGCGAAATGTGTCGCAATGTCAAAGGTCTAAAAAGAGGCGAAGCCATTACAAAAATTAAAAAAGTTTCGTTACCATAGACAACTATAGGTACTCGTTGCTATGGAAACAGGAAACGTCAACATTGTCAACAATTCGTTTGAATCACTACAAGAAAATCGTGTAATAATTTAATTATAATGCAGAAGATTCACTTCTAAAAGCCTAGAATACAACCTTCGTAAGGGCCGCTACAATTTGTGAAAGTTATGGTAAGTTCTTTTCACGCTATATGGTTTTTCAAATAGTTTTTCCAAAGGTCATGTTTACCGCAGTGTAAAACTTTTTCAGGGTCTTTTAAGCATACTAAAGAAGCTCAGATCAAGTCCAGATAAAGAGCTGCGTCTCCTGTTGCTCGGGTTGGACAATGCGGGCAAAACTACGCTACTTAAGCAGTTGGCTTCGGAGGATGTGAACCATGTAACTCCTACAGCTGGTTTCAATATAAAATCGGTGCTTTCCAACGGGTTTAAACTGAATGTGTGGGACATTGGTGGGCAGAGGAAGATCAGGCCGTATTGGAGGAATTACTTTGAAAATACTGACATTCTGGTGAGTTTTTCTATTAAAATACCTATTATTTTTTTAAACTCTTCTAAACTAAAATATTTATTTTTTAAGTGATTGGAATAAGCATTTATAATGCAGAATATATAATAATTTATTTCTACAGTGGCTGTAATTCATACTTTTTTTGACATGATTTCTCAATTCTGATTTCTTTTTTGCCTTTATGTTGTAAAAATGTAGATGAACCTTATTAATAAATATACCAGGTGCACCTTCCTGATCAATAAACCTCTACTGGTTATACGTAACTAAAACGAAAAGAACCATTATCAGAAATTACATATTCCTGTTTTGACCAAAATTTCAGATCTTTGTAGTGGACTGTTCCGACCATGTACGCCTAGAGGAGACGGCTCAAGAGTTGGCGGAGCTGCTGCAGGACGATAAGCTCAGAGGAGTGCCATTGCTGGTGTATGCTAACAAACAAGACTTGTCCACTGGTAAAATTCTTTTAATACAACAAAATATACAAGGTGGAAAAGGAAGGGTGAAACTGAATGTTCGTAAAACTAAACAACTTTGGCTAATCAGTTTGTAATTTGTACCTTAAATTGTGTAGAAACCAGCAAATTGTAATAAGTTTGTTTTAAAACTGACTAACAGTACCTATACCTAAAATTTGTAACTTCTTTTGCACTTTAAAACATAGCTCAAATACTGCTGACTGAACTGATTTCTAAGTTTTTTTATTGGATTGGTAACTGTCGAACTTGGGAGACGAATATCAAAATTAGTTTAACAGTTTTCAAGTTACACACTAGAAAGTGATTTTTAACAGTGAAGTATGTATAATATTTGCTAAATTTTCCCACAGCCCTGCCAGCCAGCGAAGTGGCTCAGCACCTAGGGCTGCACCTCATCAGGGACCGCACCTGGCAGATTCAGGCTTGCGTGGCTGTCGAAGGCACAGGCGTCAAGGAAGGCATGGAGTGGGTGTGCAAGAATATACCCGTTAAGAAATAGCTTTAAAGGTACCACTTTTATGTTCATACTTTGTAGGTCGAGACTCCTACAACCTACGTATTTTGGACAATATGCATAAGCGGGTAGCGACATCATTTTACCCGTTATTGGACCGATTCCACCTAAAGTTGAATAAGTTTGAGATTGAACAATATTATATTAGATTTGTTCAATCATTTTTCACATATGTACCTATTTAAGGTGAAATTTTACTAGCGTAAATGCAGGACAGGCTGGTGGTAAGCAACAATTTTCCCTAAGGAAATAAGGTCAATTTAAAGAAATAAATAAATTCAAGCTCCCACAGTAGCCGAAATCTGCCGATCGGCATTTTTTTATGGGAGGTCGAAAGTATATTTTCATATTTCGATATGTTCCTTGGTGAAAGTTGTTCCTTATCACCAGCCAGTTCTGAGTTTTCGCTATCGATCACAAGTAAAATTTCATCCATAATAATTAATTATTATTATAATAATTATCGGATAATTCTAGTCAATTTAATATTCCGTCCAAAGAATTGAGTTACCTACTTTTATAAAACGTAAAATATCATTTTCTGGTTAACATTATATAACTTAAATCATGTCTTTAAGGTGCCTTAATAGCAGTATTAATGTAACTTATAGTTTACAATTATTCTTATAATATCATCTTAAAAATAAATAATAATATCTATTGCAAGTAGGTCAGTAGATCAATCATTTTAAATAAGCGCCATGAGTGAGGGATAAAAAAACTATAAGATAAAAAAAGATTGCTTTATAAAAAGGGTACTTAACATTAATTTTGTTACCTCTCACTATCTTAAACATCGCTCTTAAACTATATTTTAATTTTAATGATATGGATTTTAAAAACCAGCACTTTAGGAAAATGTATCTTATACATGATTGATAATTACCTTTAGTAATTTATTAAATTTAGTCACAACTTTTTAAAGTTTAGAATAATGAGTGATTTTTCAATAGATTTTACAATACTGTCGAAAGTTTAATCTTTTAACATAACACATAAGGATTTAATTTGTTATGTTATTTAACATATGCAAGAGTGTTCGCGAATAGTTTAAATAGTATTAATTTCATTTAATGTTATCTTCCAAATGTGATTATTATTAAATAAATGAAAAACAAATGACAGTCAAAGAATTTATTATTTAAAATTTATTTAAGTACACAGACATTAGGCTATGAATGTAGTGTAGGTATCATTCCATCATATGATAACATATCATAAAAGATAATAAAATATTAGATCAATTTCATTCATATATCTTATTTACATGTTTTGAAATTAAATACAATAATAGCACTGGAAAATATACACATAGAAGAATGTAAATGAGTAAGAAAATTGGGAACGAAGAAAAAGAAAATGCTAAGAGATTCAAAATTAAAATATTTAAAATACCTACTAAATGCAAACAATTATAACTTAGCACCAAATGTCCAGCAAAATAATTATTTACACAACATAAATAAATGGTCATAATTATTATTTCTAAGTATGTACTTTAAAATCATGATAATGTACTTATTTATTTAAATAAAATACACTTAAATAAGTTATTATTGCGCGAATTTCTTTCAGTTGAATACGATAAGTATCACGAATTCCCAATTGGTTTAAATTAAATACCTAAATACTAAAATCAGACAAAAATATTTCATTCAAAGACAAATATAAAAATTAGAAAATTATTTAAATAACAAAGAATATTGTAATCCACTATGTAATTTTAAATTGAGCCATTAAAGTCTATAAAATAAAGGAATTCGAAAGCATAAAATTTTATTTCATAATTTAATTTAGAATGAATAATTTCAACTTCAGAAAATTTAGACAATTAGATAATTGAAAAACTTTCGATAATTATCTTTAGACATGCTCATAAAAAAAACTGAAGTTAACGACGACGCGGGTAGGTAATAAAATAAGATCCTATTTATATTTTTGAGTAGGTACCTACAGCTAATAATGTAATATTTTTGAGTAGGTACCTACAGCTAATAATGTAACTCTGTAAATCACTAAAGGACGGATTTTCGTAATTATAATATTTAAGTAACAATTTCAAATACTTATAAAATCATTTTACTCTAAGTCGCAAATTAAAAAATTGCACATCATTAGGAAGATCATACATGATTTGTGTACTATCGCCAGCATATCAACCTGCCAATCAACTTACACTGGTTTTTCTTAGCGTTTGTATGAAAAACGAGTGTAAGGTGGTACCTTAAGGGCATGCACTACCTCCTGAACCTGCAATGCGAGGACCCGCGCGAAATTCACTCATCTCATCTACGTCGCTTGAAGTAAAGTGAACTTTGCACCGCGCGACGCATTGCACGCCCTAAGGCCCTCCGCTACGTCACACAGTGGTGCACAATCCGAAAAATAGGGACTTAGGCCCTCAGCTATCACGATCTCGGAATATCGAGCTGATTTTTTTATACAAGTCGTATAATAACATTACAAACAACTTTTACTCTTTCAAAAATTATCGTAAGTCGTTTAATTTTAGAGGAAAAAAATAGTTAAGAAAAATTTGTATGGGAAAAACCAATTATAATTTTATTTTTCAAAATGTCCGTATTTGTCGGGTCTATGATGGCATATATATATTAGATCAAGTTATTATGTACCTGAATAAAAATAAATCAGCTGCTACTTTTTGCAGTTCTGCGAAAAAAACGTGTTTGAAAAAAAAAGCCAGTTATAATTTTTTTTTTCAAAATGTTGGTATTTGTCGGGTCTATGATGCCTTTCATATGTTAGATCTAGTTTTTATGTACCCGAATAAAAATAAATTAGCTGCTACTTTTCGCAATTTTGCGAGAAAAACGTTGTTGAAACAAACACAATTCAAAATGTTATTATTATTTTTTTCGAGTTGTCGGTATTTGTCGCGTCTGTAGTGCGGTTTATATATTAGATCAAGTCATTGTGTATCGGAATAAAAATAAATCAGCTGCTACTTTTTGAAATTTTGCGAAGAAAACGACGTGATCTAATATATAAATGGCCCTACAAACGCGACAAATACCGACAACTCGGAAAAGAATAATAATAACATTTTTAATCATATTTATTTCAACAACGTTTTTCTCGCAAAATAGCGATAAGTAGCAGCTGATTTATTTTTATTCGGGTACATAATAACTAGATCTAATATATGTAAGGCATCATAGACCCGACAAATACCAACATTTTGAAAAAAATAATTAAAACTAACTTTATTTTCAAACACGTTTTTTTCGCAAAATTGCAAAAAGTAGCAGCTGATTTATTTTTATTCGGGTACATAATAACTAGATCTAACATATGTAAGGCATCATAGACCCGACAAATACGGACATTTTGAAAAATAAAATTGTAACTGGTTTTTCCCATACAAATTTCTCTTGACTATTTTTTTTCTCGAAAATTAAACGACTTACGATAATTTTTGAAAGAGTAAAAGTTGTTTGTAATGTTATTATACGACTTATATAAAAAAAATCAGCTCGATATTCCGACATCGTGATAGCTGAGGGCCTAAGTCCCTGTTTTTCAGATTGTGCACCACTGTGCGTCAGGAAGATCGTACGCGCGTACCGATCTGCGTGCGAAGTTCACTTTACTCCTAACTGTGTAGGTGAAGTTAGTGAACTTCACACGAGTCCTCGCATTGTGGGCACTTGCATACAATACGCGTCACGCAGCGGAGACGCTAAAGGCTCCTGCAGACCGGACACAGCACGGTTGTAATGTATGTAGTTGTATGAAGGTTGCCTCACCATGATTAGTGGCGTGGCGTGCAAGTCTACGCGATGCAGATGCTACGCATCGCTGCATCCCGTCTGACATGTTTCATACGTCTCCATAGATTACAACTTCAATTCAAACGTGCGTCGATCCGGTCTGCGGCAGCCATAAATGGATAGGTTGATGCGCTGGCTATAGTACTTGTAAACTCCGCTCTATCACCTCGAGATAAGGTTTATAACTCGCTGTGGTACACCTCCGTGGTTACCCTCATTTCGTGTTCGTGGAACGCAGCACAGTCAGCTGGGTACGCCGCCTGCAGAAAAAGAAATTGTAGGGATTAGACTTGATCCTGGATTTGCTGGAAATAGTATCGCCCACTCTATCACCCCATTTCTTTCGCACTTCCTAACCATAATTCCCGCAAAAATGATAAAACATGTCTTTCCTGCTAACTTTACCAGTCAACGAAAAATAAACGGACTGTCAACGAAAAATAAAAGAGCTTCCTGTCCTAGCTTGAAAACTAGTCTCGTTTATAAAGAGCTTCGAGGGTTTTGTGGTTATTTTAGATCATTTAACTGAAATTTAGACCACGGTTTGATCAATCTGGAATGGCCCAAAAATATTCGTATCAACCTGAAAACTGATGTGGACATAAAGGGATCTCTCTCTCTCACTCTCTTGGTGTGGGACACCGTTATGTGTGGTGTGTACGTACATACCTGTAATTTGTGCAGATAAAGAATGGATACATCAATGGATTGACATCCTGGTCCTATGCCATCTAAAATATGATAGAGAGGCAAATAAAGATGTTGCCAATTCGGGATCCATTCTGTATCTTCGCATGTTATAAAAGTATCTGCGTAGGTAGGTATGTTTATCTATCAGAGTGAGTATGAGTAAAATTAGAAAACAGGTAAAAACAACACCTTTGGCAACCAATCACAGCACATTACACGCCAGTATCAGACATGGCGTTAATTTGTCATCCATCATTTTCACCGCATTAATTTCGCAGGTTTATCGAATGTTACATACACCACGGAAACACCCACCCGTTCGGCAGGTCGTCGGTGATTCATTATTCTATACACTTGGAGTTATATTTATAAGCAAGCTATAGAGGTATGAACGGTTGGTACGGGTACGAACAAAACCTCTCTACCCGTGCGTTAGGGTCGGCATAAGTCATCTTAGATTTAAGGTCTAAATAAAGACCAAGCGTGGAGGCGTCGTAGTGCGCCGTCAACGTTACAGCGTCGTTCATAGTGCGCGCAGTGGCGTGCCGCCCAGTTTTTCTGGCCCCTATACAAATATAACATATTGACGGCGCACCACGTCGCGTCGCGTCAAGCTCAGTCCTTAAGGACACTTTTAGTCGCAAACGATAGTGACAATGACAACCCAATTATACCTACATCGATATTTCTCCTACGCAGGTGTCTATAGAGCTTTTCCTTACGCTTGGCACTACCTATTCTCATACGGTACCTACTGTCAGCAGCAGCTCAAGTCATAAGTATTCAGCAAATAAGGGATCAACTGAATCTTTTGTACAGAATCTTAAGTGTTTCAAGTGAATTTTACAGTTTTAAGCAATGTAGATACCTACCTTATGCATGACAATCTCTTACCAAGCTCTTAGTATAGACTTGTTCGTATTCTATCGTGTGGGATTCCAAGTCCACGAACGACCCGTTTTGATGGCGTTAATTTGTCATCCTTCATTTACACCGCATTAATTTCGCAGGTTTATTTAACGTTACATAAACGCAACCGATCGGTAGCTATGTCGGTAGGACGTCGGTGATTCATTAACCTACGATAGGTAGTACTGTCGGCAGCACTACAAGGTACCAATAAATATAACTACATATACATATCGCCTTATTCCCTTGCAGGGTAGGCAAGGCAGAGCGTACGGCCGTTAATAAAATAAAATATTTGAGTGCCGTTGCAGGGAATCACTATAGTGGACTGGTAGCCCGACTTAATTTTAAGCATATCTAACGGCAAATCTTGCTTCAGTTAAGTACCGGTTTTTTTTTAGATTATTAAGACCCCGTTGAACACGATCCTGCCCGTAACTTTTCGTACTAAGGTCTTTCTTTCTTTTTTTTTAAATACATTTTATATGGAAACTGTTTCAAGCGTTGTGATGTCGAACGTCTTACGTCTCCAACGATCACTTGTTTGACAGATGCCATCTTACGTCTCACGTTTCACTGGAGTTAACACCTAAGTTATCCATCATAGACAGCAACCGAGACCGACGACTTAATGAATCTCTAAATATTATGTTACACATGACTCTACTTCGAAACGGAGGAGATAAAGGCGTGACGTGTGTGTATTGGTATATGGGCCTTGTATTTAATAAAGGTCGGCGCTGAACCATAATGATTGATTGACCCCGGTATCTCGAAATTGATGTATTACCCCGCGGTAAGCTGTGACGTGATTGCGTCAATATTAAGGGTAGGTATTCTGCCTTTCTTTTCGTGTCGGACACCGAGTCGTCCAACGACTTAATGAACCCTGGTGTCAGTTTTTGAACCAACTACTGCAGCGTGCTATTTAGAAAAGTAGGTAAGTAGGTACGACAGCGTTCTACACTGTCGAAAATAGTGAATAACTTTCTTCGGAAATTGAATACCAATTTTTAAAACACTTCTCGTGTTAGGTATACAATTTTTGGAAAACTTGCAAAATTTTTCACCGCAGGCAGGATTTGAACCTGCGACCTTCGGCATCTGTACTGCCGACGCCACACTGGCGTCACGTCTGTGGTGAAAAAAAAATTGCACGTTTTCCAAAAATTCTTCGGAGATGTTTAATAAGTGAAAAGATTATGACTAAATGATCAGGTTATTATTCAAAATACTTACCTATCATGTAAGGTTTAGTACTGACTGATGATGATGATGTTGATCTCTCCGACCGATTTCGATCATGGCGACTGTTTCTATTCCTAATCAAGTCGAAGCTGATACGCCCGTAGGTGGCTATTGTATTGTAGCCGACAGTACTATTCCATAAATTTTATTTTATTTATTTTGGAAAACCAACAATATTCCTTTAAAGTTGTTAAGTCATGGGCTGGTTCAGCCTTTGAATGGAAATCAGTAGGTACTTTCTTAACATCCTGCAGGGGCTGCAGGATAGGTACATAATTAAGCCCTATTCAAACCCGAGCGGAACCGGCACGGCACGTGAGTACGTGGTATTCTGATTGGTACAAAATTGTGAAGCGATTGAGTTCCGCTACCCACGTACCCACTTCAATACCGCTGTCTGTAATTTGCTTTGTATAGGGTATGATCAAAATGATCAAATATCAAAATATTTATTCAATTTCGGATTACAAAAGTACCGCTTATTGACAGTCAATCGGCATTGCCTCGGGGCTAGCCAGGCTAACCACACAGCATGTAACTTTATGCCTCAACGACAAGTAAATAGGCGCGTCCACACTGACCGCGGCAGCTCGCGTGCTCAACGCCTCGCGCGGCATACGCTCGGGTAGCAGGCGAGCAAACAGGCGAGCCAAGTTCGGCCCATTTGGACGCTTAGATAAACTAACGAGCACCGAGGCAGCCGAGCAGCCGAGCACTCAAACAAGCTATTTGATTAGCTAGTTGACAGTCAAAACAAGATGGTAGATTCCTCTTTTGTTGTCTATGGACGACATTGCCCGACATTGTTTCGTATCGCACGACAAGTCCCTACACTTTACGACATTGTAATGTACAGCATAATACTGGCCGACATAGTAATGTACGACATAATGAAGCACGACGATGAAATAAAAAAAAACAATGTCGCCATCTATCACCCCGTACCGAAAGTGCACGACCACAGAATAATAACTAGTAACTAGCGTTACAGAAGCTTTTCTTCGCAATTGTTTTCAAAGAAATGTATACTCAATCTGATAGACAATATGATTTAATTTAGCTCGCGTTCCAGTCGAGCACGTGTTCATTGAAATACCTTCAAATTTGTTTTAAGGGAATATGGGCCTTAATTCATATGACTACGGTTCATAATAGCCGCGGACTAGGGTTGCTTACTTCGAGAAAGTTCTTACGCCATCTAGCGCACAGCACGAGGAGTAAACGACTTTTGGCAAACACAGCAGGCATCGCCGAGTACTTCATGTAGTCTAATATAATGAAAACGACAAATGAAATGACACTCGAATGAAACAACTAAAATGTCTTTTAATTTTACATTTAAATACTTTTAGGAATTTGGAATAGTACTTTGTTCAACAAAAAAAGAAAGGGTTTGTAGATTGAATTAATTTCAAACTACAAACCCAAAAGTAGATTTTACCTACATGTCAGCGTCTTTAGGCAAACAAAAAGAAAGTTAAATTCCGATCACGATCTGTATTTAAACAATTAAATACAGAACAGTATTTTTTTGCTTTTTTTCGTGTGTCCATTTCATCTTGAAAAAAATTGGCAAGAAAGTTGAACGCGGTCGAACAAATTGCGCGAGCGTGTGTCTTCTTTCGCTTGCGGCAGCCTATTAGATTGGCCCTTTCGCAGTGGCCGGCGCCTGGAGGTATGTTTTTAATACCTACACGCGGAGTGACACAGGCCTGGCACGGGGGTGTATTGCACGACATGATGATCGGAGACATCACGTATGTGGTACATAGTCTAATAAAACATGTTCTTACATTCCCAGATAAACACTTGCCTACGTCACTAGTATTGCCACTTTATTTCAATAAAATACGTTATGGGGTAAATTCAATCTCAGTAAAATAAGTTAAAATATTTCTGAAAATTTTTATAATTTAGATTTACGTGTGTATTAACTTGAACTTTACAACAGCACTTAAATTGTATTTATTAGTTAACAGTATCTTATATGACTTACAAAAATAATCATAAGAGTGGGTAATTTTGGTGACCCACAAGCATGATGACGTAGGCAAGTGTTAGTCACGTGGTTCACGAGTCTCGGAATGGAATACCAGGCGGAGTATCTTATTAAACCATGATGTGGTAGAGTAGTAATGTCACTTGATCGATAATATTACATGCATTTCTAACATAATCGATATTGTTGTTATTTAAAATATATTTATATATCTTCTTTACCCGCTCAGCGGTTTTACCCGCAGCTACTTATCTGGAGCCCAAGTCTGCTAAATATTAATCGTCTCACTTGAGTGTCGATGGCATGTCAGTTGGATGGTTTTGGTAGTTTCGTATTCAGCTAACAGTTTTTAGTATGGAAAAATCACAATGACAATGGAATGACACTTGAGTATCGCTGGCATTACAATGGCTAAAAATAGCAGACTTGGGGCCCTGTTTTCCTGTAGAAATTTGATCTATGCCTGTATAAAAAGCCCATTACTCCGTTCCAGCAGAAGTGACTCATCATGACCATGTATGTGCCAGCAGAAGCGGCTCGTCAAGCTGAATAACTTTTACTTTCAAGCCATTAGCGTATCTCTTATAGTTTAGGTGGGATGCTGGTAGGAATGCAACATTGTTCATTAAAAACATTGATATCATAATATCGATGTTTTAACAAGTAGATGTGTTAAAAGACAAAAAACCCGACTGCGGTAATTTTATAGTAGTATTTTGCTGTTAATCCGCCATCTTGAATCTATAATTTTTTACTACCCGTTTGGGCTGTAGCCCGTGAAAGGAATTTTCTTGTCCACATACATACATACATACAGTAAACATAACCCTCCTTCTGAGGCAGTCGGGTAAAAACAAAAATATCAGTGTTGAAAATATCTTAATAACTTACAGGCTTCATGAAGTATTTGATTATTTTCTAAATTAAAGAATTTAAATGTTGAGAGATTTTGAGTTAAAAAAACGAATACAAAGGAAGACATTTCGAAATAAATAACTTAGATACTGCATAAATGAAATACTCCATGAAACCAGACGCTCCAGAAACAACAATGAAAATGTATATTGAAACTAAAGGAAAAAGGAAGAAAATAAGGGACTTCTGTTGACGACAACACTATGGCCCGAACCACTACCATTATTAATTTCGTATTTTATCTTTGTAACATAGTATTCGCTTAGCGATAATATTTATAGCTTACGCTGGACGCATACTTTATGCACCAACACTGAAGTACCCACACAGTGTGGCGGTAGTTTGTATGGGAATTTAGAACCAAGTAACGACTCCATTTTTCGTTTTAATATTGGGATGGGAATATTCAATTCCTGGCTGATAAACTGCCAGGAATCTTCCCTCATTCCACGGTTGGTATAGTTTATGTCCCGCGCATTCCAAAGCCATGAGTGACATGAATATAAATTGATTAGTTGAAGGCACTGGCTTTTACTCATATAACTCATTTTACTGGCTTACACTCGAGTTCACACCAGAATTTTTTACATAAATAAAGCCAGGTATTCATTAGGGACAAAATCCCTGATACTTTGTATCATAGACAGTGTTTATGGACAATGTCCCGAATGTGTACGCTTTTTTTTGGGGATTTTGTTCGGGGACATTGTTCAAAACACGTCCACATTGGGAACATTCTCCTGATACTTTGTGTCATATACAAAGTTCCTGGGATTTTGTCCCCAATGAATACCCGCCACAATACCGCAACCGCGACTCACCCACAGATTACATAAATATATGTCCATAAAGGGGACTCATCGCGACTGCTGCTACTGCAAAGCAAAACCAAAACCGGGGTTGCCGGCACTCGACCACGAAAAGTCCGACAGGGACCAATCGGATAAAAACGCAGAAATGAGGTCCGATAAACTATATATTATGCCAACAATTGTACGACAATTTTATTCGTGCTCCAAAGATAGCATGTCACCATTATCTCATTCATAAATCACAATGCGTCATTCCCATTGATACTGGGTTCGCCACTAGCGACCGGACGAATGTAAGAAAAAAATCACAGTCGCCGCAAGTGATGTAGGTAGGTATGGGTACTAATTCCCGCCACTTGCGTTCGCTTAACATTGCTCCTGTCATCGTTTTGGAATCTACTTGCCTACGGCTAGGCTCTTTCTTTCACACAAGCTAAACAGCAAAGCTAAGAAGCATCAGGCCCCAAGTCTGCTATTTTTAGTCATTGTAATGCCAGAGCGACACTCAAGTGTCATTCCATTGAAATTGTTGTTGTTTGTCCATACAAAAAACTTATAGCAGAATACGAAACTGTCAAAATCATCCAACTGACATGCCATCGACACTCAAGTGAGACGATTTTTATTTTGCAGACTTGGTGCCCTGATCTCGTCAAAGCTTCCTTAAACTTGTAGTCTAGCTTGCATGTTTACCGAAAAAAACTATGTTTAAGTTTGACAGCTGTCATTTAATAGATCCTGTCTAGGCCTACAACTTCCTTTAAGGAACTAATAGTCTAGCATGCATAGTCTCCGATAAATACGAGTTTTGCTTTTGACAGTAAATACCTGAAATATAGATTTCTTCAAGAACAACTTTAGTAGGTACTTTTAAGTAACAGCTTGTAAGTAATAGGTAATTCTTCTTTGATTTAAGGCTTCCACAGAAATCGACGCACGCACAAAACGGACCACCTGTCATATCCATACCTACTAATTTTGCACGCACACAGACGTGCTGCATGCAGAGAGAAAAAACTAAAATTTCTATACTTATGTAAACAGTACGCACCCGGCAAGCGGGTATTTTACCCGACTGCCTCAGAAGGAGGGTTATGTTTTTCGAGAGTATGTATGTATGTAATGTATGTGGACAAGAAAATTTGACATATGAGTTGTCGTTAGATCCGTCTCAGCAGCGCAAGTGACACTGGCTGTATTAAAAAGTCATAAATTCAAGATGTCGGATTTTTATCGCAAAATACAACTTTGTAATTACCGCAGTCGGGTTTTCGTTTTATACATCAGCTTGTTTTAAACTGGTTTACTGGTGATTCTAGGTATCTATATGCACGTACATCTTTAACTACGGGGCCATCTGTAAAATCACGAAAACATTATGTATGCATGTCCGCTCCAAAAAATTTACTCCAGAGTCCATTGGGTTGTTCGTAAGCTTGGAGTCCCACAAGCATAACAGAAAAAGGCAAGCTTTGTAGAGTTGGGTTGGCTACACTGGTGAAAACGTAACTACCGCATATCGGACCGGTACGCGGTATCAGTTTGAATACCGCGGCAGAATCGCATCGGTAACGCGAGGGTAATACCGCGTACCACGTACTGCAGCGGTACCGCTCAGATTTGCACAGGGCTTTAGGACTAGTAAATAGGTATTAACAAACAACTTACTAGGACAATCTATTTAATTTATTAGGATAACCGAATGTAAGAAATCAAACATATTACGACGATCGACTTAAGGACCATCAGGTCGCAATGTTTGAGGGTGTAGGTAGGTTGTGTACCTATTTATTGTTACTTTAATAAAGATATGTCCGATTAGATGCATGGTCGCGCGACACGCATGCCAGGTACCTAATCCACATGCATCTGGTATGGCTTAATACACCTCCATAAATTACAACCCATACTATGTGTAGACGTACGTGAGTTACGTTCGGTCCGGGCCGGGCACACTCAAATAAAAAAATAAATCTTAAATGTTTTGCAAATTTTTAAGATATTTATCATCAAAATTCTCATTAATTATTCACTCGAAATAGGGAACCGTTCGAACTCAAAAATATTCAAAATCGCATCCAAAGATACGCGACGGCAACACTAATGCAACAAACACAACAACTACCAACACGCAAACTTACCAAAGGCTAGGCAGTACAGTCTGAAGACCTTAGCCTGTACGAAAACGAAAAAAAATACCAACACGCTAAGAGCGTAGTCTATGCGCGAGGCAACCGCCTGAGCGGCGTTGATTTTGGCTCGGCCTGCGCGCGCTCGCCCGAGCATGATCTTGGGTGACCCCGAGCGTATGCCGCGCGAGGCGTCGAGCACGCGAGCTGCCGCGGTCAGTGTGGACGCGCCTAATGACATTAAATTCGGTCAAGATTTTTAAAAAGGTGTTACAAGCGTAGGTATAGTTAGGTATGTAGGTACTTCGATTGTCCTAGAACCACGATTTACTCAAAGATTTTCTTTTATATCATTGCATTTTATAGAAAAATCTTTAGAAAATATTTCTTTCATTGCAAAGCTCTCCGGGATACTATATTAAGGTAAATCAGACGTGATTAAGCATTGTCCGAGAATATAAAAATATTCGCTAGAAATTTTTCTTTGAAATACACAGGAAATAGGTCTGATTTTCTGCTCAGCATAAATAATAATACCTAAGTGATATCATAGTCTTTATTAGCTTGGCAAAATTCGGTTTTTATCGCCACGTCTGGTAAATATTTGAGAACAGTTTCAGATAAATCGATTATAATTACTATAGTAGCAGGTTGTCAGGCTGTCGCCTAAAATTGTTAGATGCATAAAACCCTCCAATCCCTGAGTCGCATCTTTTTACATCCGCGGATGAAAGAAATGGGTTGATACTATTCAAAGCCGGCTACTATTCAAATTTATTGAAACTTGGAAGGGCGATCGGGTACAGCAAATGCTCCCCTACAGGTTCAGGAAGACACCCATTTCTAACAGTGGATTGTAGAACCTATCTGTTGATGTGGACCCACCTCACAGTTGACGTCTACTCTGGCTGGATAGCGTTGTACAGGTCCCAGAAGACTTTGGCCCCTTTAATAACTCATTGCAGCTGATTCAATCATGCTGATAAGAACCTACCTCGCAGTTGACGTCACTCTGGATAGCGTTGTACATGTCCCAGAAGCCCTTGCCCCTCTGGTAGCTTAACGCAGCTGATGTAACCATGCTTTGTTAGCCCAGCTTTTATACTTCGAAGTGCTGGACATGACTATGTCCAGCAGTGGACTGCTGATGAGGACCTACCTCGCAGTTGACGTCACTCTGGATAGCGTTGTACAGGTCCCAGAAGCCTTTGCCCCTCTGATAGCTCAGGGCAGCTGATGCCACCATGCTGCTGAATTTTGTCAAGCTTGCCTTTTTGCCTGGGAGTGCTGGAGACGACTATGTCCAACAGTGGACTGTTGATGTCCTACCTCACAGTTGACGTCACTCTGGATAGCGTTGTACAGGTCCCAGAAGCCTTTGCCCCTCTGATAGCTCAGGGCTGCTGATGCGACCACACTGCTGAATTTCGTCAGCCCTGCTTTATGCCTGGAAGTGCTGAAGACATCCATGTCCAGCAAATACTCCCCTACAGAAAGACACTCATGTCCAACAGTGGACTGTTGTGGCTATTGATGAGGAACTACCTCGCAGTTGACGTCGCTCTTGCTTGACAGCGTTGTTGAAGACTTTGGCCCTTTAATAACTCATTGCAGCTGATTCAATCATGCTGCTAAACTTCGTTAAGCCTGCTTTTTTGCCTGGAAGCAGTGGACTGTTGATAAGAACCTACCTCGCAGTTGATGTCACTCTGGATAGCGCTGTACAGGTCCCAGAAGCCTTTGCCCCTCTGGTAGCTCAGGGCTGCTGATGTGACCATGCTTTGTCAGACCAGCTTTTATACTTGGAAGCGCTGGACATGACTATGTCCAGCAGTGGACTGTTGACGCGGACCTACCTCGCAGTTGACGTCACTCTGGATAGCGTTGTACAGGTCCCAGAAGCCTTTGCCCCTCTGGTAGCTCAGGGCTGCTGATGCGACCATGCTGCTGAACTTCGTTAAGCCTGCTTTTTTGCCTGGAAGCAGTGGACTGTTGATAAGAACCTACCTCGCAGTTGACGTCCACTCTGGATAGCGTTGTACAGATCCCGGAAGTATTTGTCGCTTTGCTCGCTCAACGCAGCTGATGTGACCATGTCAGATCAGCTTTTATACTTCGAAGTGCTGGACATGACTATGTCCAACAGTGGACTGTTATAGCTGCTGACGTAGACGTACCTCGCAGTTGACGTCACTCTGGATAGCGTTGTACAGGTCCCAGAAGCCGTTGCCCCTTTGGTAGCTCAGGGCAGCCGATGCGACCATGCTGCTGAATTTTGTCAGGCCTTCTTTTATGCCTGGCAGTGCTGGAGACTACCATGTCCAGCAGTGGACTGTTGATGAGGACCTACCTCACAGTTGACGTCGCTCTGGATAGCGTTGTACAGGTCCCAGAAGCCTTTGCCCCTTTGATAGCTCAGGGCAGCCGATGCGACCATGCTGCTGAATTTCGTTAGCCCAGCCTTTATGCCAGGAAGTTCTGGAAACTACGATGTCCAGCAGGACTGGTACCTATAGCTGCTGACGAAGACCTACCTCGCAGTTGACGTCGCTCTGGATAGCGTTGTACAGGTCCCAGAAGCCTTTGCCCCTTTGATAGCTCAGGGCTGCTGATGCGACCATGCTGCTGAACTTCGTCAGCCCAGCCTTTATGCCAGGAAGTGCTGAAAAAGAGAGAAGTAAATGTTAGTTGTGAAAAATACACCCTAAACACACTTAGTACCTACATACTCCGCCATCTTTTGAGAGGCTGCCTCTGCCATTTATTAAGACTTGATTGAGACCCTGTCTTCTGAAACCATGCCTTCGCAGTATTTTGAGAGGCTGTCTGCGCTATCTATTGAGACCTTGTCTTCGCCATCTTTTGAGAGACTGCCTCCGTCCTCTTTTGAGACCCTATCTTCGCGAGATTTCTTCTGCCAATTTAAAATATAGGGTGAAATTTTACTAGTGACCGATAGCGAAAACTCAGAACCGGCTGGTGATAAGGAACAACTTTTCTCAAGGAACATAGGTCGAAATACGAAAAAAATTTTGACTTCCCATAGTAACTCAAATCAGCTGATCGGCAATTTTGTATGGGAGGGCCAATTTTTTTTTTTTCGTATTTCGACTTATGTTCCTTGGGGAAAGTTGTTCCTTAACACCAGCTGGTTCTGAGATTTCGCTATCGGTCACTAGTAAAATTTCACCCTATATAGGTAACCTTGTTAATTACTTACCACTGCCAGCCGTCGGTTGCTTGTTGAGTAAACACATGAGGTGTTCAGCACAATGCGGTGCCTTGATTGAGTGCTGGTATGCTCTATAGACCCGAAGAACCGGCTCAATAACTTCCAAGTTCAAGGTGTCCGTCACTCTGTCGGCAATGGCGTTGTAGTCGCCGCGGGTAGCCATCTTTTGAGAGGCTTGCTCCGCCATTTTAAAGGTTTGCTGAAAGGGAGAAATTTGGTTTAGATTACCTAGACAAAAATCTTACTATTGGACATTGACTGGTTACTAAATCATGGAGCAAGTCGAATTGGATACTTGCTAGGTAATTTTATTCGCAATGCGATACACTACTGTGGCACGACTGGCCTTCTTCATCAATAGCCATAGATAGATTCCTAGATAGGAAGTCTTAGACTACTGCTTTTCATGAGGTTCTCCCTACGTGGTGGTTGTTGTTGAGTTTGTTATGTTTTCCATATTTACCACACCACGCTCGACAAGTGGTTTTTGCGAGGGCAGTGCAAGGCGTTGTATTTCACAGAAAATAACTAGCTGATTCCCATTCCCATTACACCACGGATCAAAATGAGGTGATGCTTTAGGCTCTTTCAGTGTTACCTTGATGTATTCGACAGCTGGCTTCACGTAGCTCGAGACATCGGTGTCCATGTCCAGGTATTTCTTGAGCACCACATTGATCAGAGCTGAGATGGACTTCTCCGGCTTCTTCAAGTTGAGGTGGGCAGTCTTCGGCAGGCCTTGCGAGTCGATCAGCCCGTTGATCAGGTACTGGGCTGAGGCTAGGTATCTGAAATATAGGAAGGTAGGTAAAGTACAATGTGTTCGCTTCCCTTTCGATAGGACAATAAGAATGATAGGTCTTGTCCTCTGAACTGGATGAGTAATGAATGACGCCCATTTGAGATTAACATCAGCCTCCTGAAGCACGGAACCGCATTCTTTCAGGCAGTCAGACAGTTTGGCCTACTCTCATCCTAAGACTGATCGCTGTCTGGCTGGTTCCGGGTTCAATTCCCGGTGGGGTCACTCACAAATTTAATATTTTATCACTTTGTGAATTTGTTTCCAGTCTGGTCAGGACATTGCAGGGTGAACCACCTGATTTTCTGAAAAGCAAGATGGTTCCGTGATTCTTTACGTGGTTCCGTGATCACTTAGACAGTAGGCGGTCGAAAAGTCAGATACCAGGATTCATCGGGTCGGTGGACGACTTGGTGTCCCACTCAAAGAAAAAGAAGACCGCTGTCTGCTCGGCAGGCAGATTGGCGAGTTGAGTACTTTCAAGATGTTGAATTTATATGAAACGCTGCTGCCCATTACCTGGATTAATTTATCCCCTAACATGGACGTATAAAATATCCCCTAACATATACGTCCATGTCCCCTAACTCCTTTTTACGACACCCACGGGTAGAATTTTTTAAATGCTATTCTTAGCTGACATCATATAGCAAATTATCTAAGGTAAGCTCAGTTACTAGCAATTATCAGTTCATTAACGAGTAATGAGTAAACGGAACCCTTAGAAATTGCTGTTCACGAGAAATTGGGGCACATAATAATTTAGAACCATGTGATGCCGGCTTAGATTAGTATTACCCCAATTCTACCCGCGAGTTTCGTAAAAAGCGACAAAAGCACACTAAAGGATAATCATCCAGGGAACAGGCTTCAGCGTTGTAAATGCAACATTTTGAACTGCGCTTGCCAATTCGCCTGCCAAGCGTGGTGAGTATGGCAATAGTCAATACGCTCCGATAGGAGAAGGCCCATGTCCAGCAGTGGACTGTTGTGGCTGGTATGGTATAATTTAGAACTATATTTTGCGGACATCATTATGGTCCAATGGCCTACACAATCTGTGAGCCATTTCATAAAGTGACAAATCGACCTATGGTAAGTTTATATTTATCAAAGAATCGAACTATGTACGTCCAGATCCTGGGAACGAACTCATTCCACCAAACCTCGGAGGCGGTTAAGGTAAGACCAATTAATTCTGGCTATCATCTAGCAATTATCAGATCATTAAAGTGAAACGGAAACCTTGGTAATTGCTGTTCACAAGAAATTGGTGGTACAACATAATTTAGCTTTCAAGTTTAATAGCTAGGAACAATAATAGCCTTATCACACGAGCGGTTAGGTTAGGTTAGACATTCGCCGCGCCGCCGGGCGTCCGCGACAAATTCGCTGCGCATCCGTCGGGTACCCGCTCCGCAAGCCGCTTGTGTGATAAGTTTCTTAGCAAAATCGTGAGAATTCCAGAGAATTCCGCTGAAGTGGAAATAAGAAACTTATACCTATAACGGTAGGTTAACTTATATTCGACTTCTATTCACAAACTACCAACTGAAAGCCTGATTTAGCGCACGGAATCCGATATTTAAGGTGATCCCGAAGGTACTGGTGCCGCCATCACATAAAAATATAATACTATCCCGCCTCCTATCCTTGCTGAGTAGGCAGAACGTAAACGGCTGTAAATAACGGCCATGTACCTACACTACACGTCTGACAAAAGCTTGAGAGTCATTTAGAAAACTGTGCGATTTCATTAGAATATAATTTGCGAAAAATCCGTATTGTTCAGATTTAAGTAGGTAAAGATGCTGAAGTTTATTTTATGGATGCTCATTTATATATTAAAGCCCTATGCCAACCTAAGCGAACGTTAACAAGCGGTAACCTGATTTGTACAAATTGTCAAGCAATTAAGTTCCGAGTAACCACATACCTGGTTCCGCTCAGGTTTCAAAAGGGCTAAACTCTGCCACCATGGTTCCTGGGGTCGTTCGTCGACAACGCGACAGAAGAAGAACATACTTTTTTAAGTAATAAAGTCGCCACTTATCATCAGTAAGACTCTTAAATAAATGAAACTTTATATGAACAATGAAAACTTTTGATTGGAACGTTAGTTTTGGGCAGCCATGTTCAGAAACAAAACCTTTGAAAGAATTATTAATTTCTGAAATATCTAGGCTAACCTAATTTGTTCAGAGCCTGATTTTGAATTGTTTTAGATAAACTTTTCTTTCAGATTTTCTTAATACACTCTTAGATATTAACATGCCGTCTCCATTGGGCTCGGGGAGGGGGTAATTTGGCGGGCTAACGAGTGCAGTGCAAGATGTCAAATTCACGCTGCTATCTATATCCTGGATTATTCCTTTAGTCACTTCACATCTACGGGCAGAGCCAGCACCACTCAATTTCATATGTAACAATGCAGATACACTTTATTAAAAACAGAGCCAGACTACGGTAATTTGAAAGTTGTATTTTGCGATAAAATCCGCCATCTTCAATTTATGATTTTTTGATATAGTGAGTGTCACTCGCGCTGCTGAGACGAATCTAACGACACCTCATATGTCAAAATCCAACTATCCGTTTGGGCTTTAGGCTGTAGCCCGCGAAAAAGACTTTTATTGTCCACACTTTCGAAAACACCCCTCCTTCTGAGGAAGTCGGGAAAAAATATACTTACTTTTGATACACCTCAGGCTTGGCAATGGTCAGCACAGTATCGGTCAGGTACTTCGCGGCCGCCTTGATCCAGTGCCTCCTGAACGACTGGTTCTCGAAGTTCTTGAACATCAGCTCGAAGCTGATCTTCCCATCGGGCCCCGTGAAGGACTTCATCACCCTCTTGAACCCTGACTTCTCCCAGACGGTCTTGCCCAGCTCAGAATTGATAAACAAGTCCCAGTATAGATGAGCCTTTTCTAGGAATGGCGGTAGGAAATCTGCGTGGTCTTTGTGGTCTTCCGCTGCTCGCTTCTGAGCCTCAGGAGTTGACAGGGAGCTCAAAACGTTCATAATGACGGGTAGTACCGACGCGCCGCCATTTTGATTTTGCCCTCCCATGAACGTAGAAGCCAAGCCCATGAGGCCTTCTAAGTTCAGCTCGTTTTCTGTGCTCCGTTTCTCTCGACTTGGCTGGGCCATTTGCGAGGCGAACATTGACACTACATTGGCCAGTAGGGAGGGATCAATTTGACCGTTCTGTCCTCCAAGCATGCTGCCCAGACCTGCAATAAAACGACGTCTTTAGTGCTGCAATAAAAGTGTAGCTAAGAGTTACGGTCGGTTGAGGATTGTTGTGAACTTGTAAGAGTTGTACATATTTTACATTGGAGTGACATTATTTTTATTTCTTAGCTAAAATTGGTACATTTTCAAAGACATTAAAGCTGTTCAAGTTCAAGAGGTGAACCAGCCAATTAAACTGATTTTTGTCTAAGAAACAAGACGGAGAACGAAAAATATGTTTGACTCTCGTACTAAACAACTTGGCTGGCTGGCTTCTTTTTATTTGACACCTGCATAAAGCCTTGTTGGATGGAGCGATGATTAGTCATCCCGTGATGATCAGTCATTTAGAACTGGGTAAACGTGTATGTAAGCGAGGATCGAATGTGTGGCTTGTAACTGGAGAAGCTTTTGTCAAACAGTGGGCAAATAAAGGCTGATAATGATGATGCTGACCGATACGACCCCGTACCTGACAAGATGTCCCCAGCGCCGCTCTCCTCTGCCTCGCCCCTAGCATTCCCTGCTTGTCCTAGAAGCGCGCCCATGTTCTTCATATTGTCTTTCTGCATCAGCGTGCCCTTGTGATGATGATTTACCTGACAAGATATCCCCAGCGCCGCTCTCTCCCGCCTCTCCCCTGGCATTCCCTGCTTGTCCCAGAAGCGCGCCCAGGTTCTTCATGTTGTCACCCTGCATCAGCGTAACCTTGTGATGATGATGTACCTGACAAGATATCCCCAGCGCCGCTCTCTCCCGCCTCTCCTGGCATTCCTGCTTGTCCCAGAAGCGCGCCCAGGTTCTTCATGTTGTCACCCTGCATCAGCGTAACCTTGTGATGATGATGTACCTGACAAGATATCCCCAGCGCCGCTCTCTCCCGCCTCTCCCCTGGCATTCCCTGCTTGTCCCAGAAGCGCGCCCAGGTTCTTCATGTTGTCACCCTGCATCAGCGTAACCTTGTGATGATGATGTACCTGACAAGATATCCCCAGCGCCGCTCTCCCGCCTCTCCCCTGGCATTCCCTGCTTGTCCCAGAAGCGCGCCCAGGTTCTTCATGTTGTCACCCTGCATCAGCGTAACCTTGTGATGATGATGTACCTGACAAGATATCCCCAGCGCCGCTCTCTCCCGCCTCTCCCCTGGCATTCCCTGCTTGTCCCAGAAGCGCGCCCAGGTTCTTCATGTTGTCTCCCTGCATCAGCGTTCCCAACACCTGGCCGATCATGCCGGCCGCTGCTGCATTGCCACCGCCTGATTCACCTGGAAATTATACGGAAGTGCGGTTTGAAAGAGCAGAAAATATGCAATTAGCAATATTGCGTATAAGACCGTCAAAGGGCCTTTTGGGCTAGTGGATTTTCCTCAAAAGGCCTTTGCTATTTTTCTTATACTTCTCGAAAAAAGAAAAAAGAACGCGTACGGGATGTTGTTTTGTTTGGGCTAAAAAAGGGGTAAACAAGTAGGAAAAGGAAAAGTACCGGGCAGAATCGTGTTCAGCGGGGCCTTATTTTATTACCTAGTCTTAAAACTCCCGGTGCTTAACTTAAGCCAGGATTTGCCGTTAGATATGGTTAAAATTAAGCGCGGCTAACAGTCTATTTCGACTTGGGTCATTTTCAGGAGCAAATTGGAGACTAATTTCGGTCGTGATTAGACGGAAAAAGGTGGAGCTACTGACTTAAAATTTATGTTTTTAGAATCTAGTAGCCTAGTAGGTATGTGATACAATGTAAGTAGTATTACTACAGTACTCTAAAGAATAGCGAAACAAGCAAATTCTAATGCAACTAAAAATTATGTAGGTACGTAGATATATCTTTCACAAAATCGGCAAAACCGCGCGACATGTTATCACCTAGGTAAATCTAAAGGCTCTAGGTTCGCATTTTATGACTTGCCTATCGAGACATGAACATCCAGTTCACGAAACGAGTCAATTTCTTATGTCAAAAACTTTATATCACACTTTATAGATCACTTGGGGACACAAAAGTACTGGACACAGGTAGATGCCACTAGTAACTCCTAGACACAGACTATACAGCTCTCTCGGGAAGACTAAATTGTATCCAATGAAAATGTATCGTAGGTTAGTACTAGGTTTCCTATTTATGTCTTGTAGGTTGATGGCCCGTTCTACTACTGGTGTTAATTTTAGACTTCTTCCATTGTTACTAGGGCAAATTTTAGTGTAGTCGAGAAGATCACTCGCTGCATTCGCGGCCGTGTAGCGGTCGTATGGCACTCCCTTTCTCGCGGGAGATTAAAACTCATGTGAGAAAAGGAGCGCCGTGATTGCAGCGAGTGGTCTACTCGACTATAGTATAGAAGAAAACTCCGACACTCCGGGTTCATTGGATCGTGCATCGGTTCGTTAGCCATAATTATGATATGAATCTTTAAGCTTTTGTGCAGGTCATTACCGTGGGAAATTAGTTAAGGCAATGACAATGACTATAGGTTTGGGCGAAAACTTCGAGTTTCCTGCAACCCATGACGTACAAAGGTATTAGACTAAGCTCCCATCGACAAAGTCTTACCTCATATGGTTACCGATCGGACGTATATTGTAACGATAGATAATGTTTAGGAGTTCTAAGAAAAACTAGGTTGCCATCTGATATCCTGGCAGTATTTTTTATATTTAGGAGTTCAAGGAAATATCTACTAGGTGGCCATCTGATATCCTGGCAGTATTTTTTATATTTAGGAGTTCAAGGAAATATCTACTAGGTGGCCATCTGATATCCTGGCAGTATTTTTTATATTTAGGAGTTCAAGGAAATATCTACTAGGTGGCCATCTGATATCCTGGCAGTATTTTTTTAAAGCGTGTTCTCATCTTGAAAGGCATCTCTTTAGATGGGTAAACGTCTATAGGTAGGGACTTAATGTGAAACAGAAAAAAAACTCACCATCCGCATACTGGCTCATCATTGACGCCAAGATGTCTTCCATGCCGCCCTGGCCGTACCCTCCGAGGATCGGCAGCGTGATCACCTGGCAGACAACCAGGAAGAAGCTGATTCTCGCCATCTTGAAGAGTCTGTAAACAAACAAGACAAAATAATTTAAAATAATAAATAATTTAACTAAAAACAAATATACCAGTACTTCGCACTTTTCACAGTAGAGAAACACGTAAATATTAAAACTTGACAACAAGGTAGGTACGTGGTAGGTACCTACTAAAACCCAGTGGTAAGGTGGGTACCTACCTATATTAGTTATAATTACCCCTTTAGGACCAAGATGTTGAATTCTCAAAATGTTGAACTAAATTTCCTTTATGGTAGGATTATTATAATGTTGAACATCTGAAAATATTGAATTAATTTTTCAAAGTTTTGAATAGTCTTCAAAGAGTTTTCACTACTTAAATGTTTTCCCAAAATCTTCTTCTTCTTCCTAGCGTTGGTCCCGCCTTGCGACGGGGTCCGCTTTCCTGCTTTTCCGTTTCCACTTCGCTCTGTCCTGGACGTCCTCCTCTATTAACTCGCAGCTCGCCATATCGTTCTTGACAACACTCAGCCATCGGAGCTTAGGTCTTCCTCTTTTTCTTCTCCCTGGTATACTGAGACTGAGTGTCTTATTGCCGATGTACTCAGGTGGTCTCCTCTTGACATGCCCAAACCATCTCAGTCGGTTCTCCTGTAGTTTATCGGCGATGTCGCGTACGCCGAGGCTGCCGCGAACGTACTCGTTGCGGATCTTGTCGAGCCTCGTCACTCCGCACATCCACCTCAACATCTTCATCTCTGCGACATGGATGGAGTTGACATGTCTTTTTGTTACAGCCCATATCTCACTTCCATAGGCAAGGACTGGTCTTATAATGGACTTGTAGATAAGGCCTTTGAGTTTTATAGGCATCTTGCTGTCACAAGTGACACCAGTAAGTTCTCGCCACTTAAGCCAGGCTGCTGAAATACGGTGTTGTAGGTTGTTTTCCAGCTGACCGGATCTGTGTATCATGGTGCCCAGGTACTTGTACTCATCGCACTGTTGGACAGCCTGTCCGTCCACCACTATGGATTGACTGCTGGGTGTCGAAACGTTACATTCCATGTACTGGGTTTTTGCAACACTCAACACAAGCCCGCCTGCTTCTAGTTGCTGTTTCCAGGCAGCAAGAGCCTTCACCAAGTCCTGACGGTTTGAAGTGCAGATCGCCACATCATCAGCGTATATAAATGTCCATAATGCAGTCTTTTGAGCGGCTTCAGTGAGTGTATCCAGCACTAAACTGAACAAGTATGGACTCAAAACTGATCCTTGATGAACTCCCTCTGTGACAGGTATGGATTTTGTCACTCCTGCTGTTGTTCTGATGAAGGAACGTGCTTCCTTGTACATGTCGACTATAATCGAGACGTAGGCCTCGGGAACATTTCTTGTTCTTAAACTCCACCATATGGTACTTCGAGGCACACGATCAAAAGCCTTTTCCATGTCAAGGAAAGCTACATAGAAAGGTTCATCTTTAGCTCTGTATTCTTCTGCTATCATGGTCATTGCAAAAGTGGGGTCAGTTGTAGAAAGGCCTGGTACAAAGCCGTACTGGTTTTCCGAGAGCGAGCTTTCCATGCGTAATCGGCTATCTATAACTCTCTCGTACAGCTTCATCGTATGGCACATCAGTTTAATACCTCGGTAGCTGTTGCATTCGTATCTGCTTCCTTTGCCTTTATAAAGAGGGACTATCGTACTCATTCTCCAAGCTTCAGGCATTGTCTTTGCCTCCAGTAGCATCTTACTAAAATAATTTGCCAGTAATACAATTCCTGAGTCACCCAAGCATTTCCAGGCTTCGACCGGAATTCCATCTGGACCCATCGCCTTTTTGTTCGCCATTTTCTTAAGCGATCGTTGAACCTCCTGTGGTGTAATAGGGGGTACAAGACCCAGATTTTTATCCGCTTCAGGTAAGCTAGTGTTTGTGACGTTAGTTGGATTAAGTAACTGGTCATAATACTGATACCATGTTTCTAAGATGTCGCTGTCCTGATATAGAGAGTACCATCTTGACCCTTCACTATTTTAGTCTTAGCGACATCTTTGGTAGCCTGGTTTCGAGCCTTAGCCAACTTATATATGAGTTTCTGACCGTCCTTCGTCTCCAAGGAGTTATATAGTTCTTTTGTGGCTTCAGATCTGGCTATAGCAACAACTTTTCGGGCTTCTTTCTTACGTTCTTTGTACATATCCCTATCTGCGTCGGTTTTAGTGGTTTGCCAAGTTTTAAACGCCTCTTTCTTTCTCTTGATCGCAACTTGTACCGGCTCTGTCCACCACCAAGTTTCTTTAGGTATACGCTTACCACCTCTTGTTCGCCCTAGTACTTTGTTTGCTGCTGTTAGGATCTGTGCCTGTAGGTGCACCCAGCTTGCGTTGACATCGTTTTCAATACTTTCAGGAATATGTAGGTCTTTTAGCTCCTCACGAAAATCATCCGCCTTACTGCCTTTCAGAAGCCACCATCTTGTAAGCTCCGGTTCTTTTTCTTTTCGTGGTTTCGATTTGGCCTGAAAAATCATATCCATCAAAACGATTCGATGCTGTGGCACGACACACTCTCCGGGTATAACTTTACAGTTTGTGACACGCCCAATAAGCGCTCTGTTGAGCATGATGTAGTCGATCTGTGAGCTTTTGTTACCACTTCTATAGGTGATGAGATGTTCTGATTTTTTGATAAAATAAGTGTTGACAATGGCAAGGTCGTGGGAGATAGCAGATTGCATAATTGCCTTACCCTCTTCGTTTGTAGACCCATAGCCGTGGCCTCCATGTATTCGCTGACATGGTTTGTATTCACAGCCAACATGGCCATTTAGGTCGCTACCCATAATAGTGATTTCATTTTTGGGTATTTCTTGCAAGACATCATCTATAAGGGTCCAAAATCGGTCTTTTTCCGCTTTTGTACAGCCAGCTTGAGGGGCATAAGCAGCGACAATGTTTACTACTTCGCCGTGAACAAGTACTTTTACACTCATGGCTCTGTCGCTAAAGCGCTTCACCTCTATTATGTTGTCAAGATGATCTTGTCTGATTGCTATTGCCACTCCGTTACGACTCCCTTGTGATCCTGTGTATATCAGCTTGTATCCTTCACCTATGTTACGAGACTTAGAGCCCTGCCATTTAGTTTCTTGGAGACAGATAAAATCTATCCTGCGGCGTTTGAATAGGTCTGCAAGTTCTTTCGTCCTCCCTGTAAGTGTTCCAACATTCAATGTTGCGAAGCGGACTTTCTGGTTGCATTCTGGGACTAGCTTCTTTAGTCGGATTCGTCCATGATCCGATAGCCCTAGCCCATTTGTCGCAGATGTAGGGCGATGTGTCTGCGCGTCGTTTTGCGGCGACGCCCTATCTATTACACGATTTCCTTTATGCAACCTTTTCAAATGTTTTCCCAAAATGTTAAATATATTTTTTCTAAGTAGGTATTACATTTTTTCTAAGTAAATCACACATTCAATATTTCGGGAACTCCTATAGTAGAAACCATATGAAAACTAGGTATTTAGGACTTAGAAAAATTATGTTCAACTTTTTTGGAAACCCTAAAGTAGAAAAAGTATGAAGACCACTTGGCACTTAGATTTTTTTTAGGTATTTAACATTTTGAGAATTCAACATTTTAGAAATTTAACATTTTAGTCCAAAAGGCAATTAATTACCTACCTACTCGTGGCTACGTCAGCTACTTTTTACCCTGGGAAAATTCATAATTCCCTCGGAACGGAAAAACGGATAACAAACAATGGGTGAAACTGCTAAAAAGTTCTCTAGTAGGTAGGTACCTATACGGTATAATACGACATTATTGTAAAAACAAGGTTACGCACTGAATTGTTATCAACGATTTGTGTAATATTAAATCGATTTATTGAACACCATTCTACCACCAAAACCATTCCAAAGTGCGTAGGTACTAGGTATTTGTGTTATTATTAGGTAGGTTTTTCGTTATATTTTCAAGTCACTTTGAAAAGATATGGCCATTGCTGTTTATTTGCTGAGATATTGCCAAAATAGTGCAAAATCGTCCATGGCAATTCCGCTCTGTTGAAAAAGGGGCCCAGGCCCTTAAGGCATGTGTGTACGTATTATACCTATTCTACCATTAACTAGAAAACATTCAAAGTTATCTGAATGTTCAATCTTCATACATAGCTCCCCTAAGTATAATTACCAAGATGTGTGTTCACAAAGTCGTAAAGTTGTATCACAGCATGTTAGCAAAGTTACAAAAGTGATCATAGGTATAACTTACTTATTAAGTTTTAACGACGACATGTTTTACTTTACTAAGTACCTACTTACAAGACTATAAGGTATAATCAACGATGTTACAAAGTTTTGGTACAAATAAGGTTGTAGTAGGTAGGTATGAGGTACAGTGATAGTAATAAGTGGATATAGGCACGCTGAAGTTATGCACTTTTAAAATCGTTTACACGTTGTGTTTACATCTTATACACACACATGCAAAACAATGCGCGCTCCTCGATACTCACTCTTAATACAACCGCTTTAAATTCAAAACCACATAACAATTGCTACAATAACCGGTGAAGTTAATGCTATATGTCGCAGCGATGTTAATCAAACCAGGTTTTTGACCAAAAACCAAAGACCAGTAGATAACAAAGGTAAAATTCAATTTTATCATAAACATTAATTCGTTTTAGAATTTGATCGAAAATCTGTAACAATATAGGTTTCCGATCATGAACCTGAAGTAGTTTAGGATTAAATATGGTAAAGTTATTGCCAAAATCATTAATATAATGTAGTCTTTGATTAAGAACTTGATTTGGTTTAGGATTATGATAAAAATTTTGGCAAAACTTACGTTAAAATTTTGTTATCTCAAGCGCCTAGCTTTTTGGACAAAAACCTAGTTTTATCAAAAACTACGACATAGAATGACGCTGAACGCTGCAAAATGCTGCCCATTCCCTGGATTCGGCCCTTGGATACCCTCGGGTAGAAATAGAGTGATGCTATTTTAAGCCGTGAAAGTAACATTATTTCAAAATTAAAAATAATAATACTTAAAATGTTTAAAGAAAGCTTAAAAATCCTCAGAGGTCAATCATTTTTTTATATAGTGAAAGGTCAAGGTGGAAAATTTCACATAACACGTGTCTTTAGTTTGATTACGATAAAAATACTTAAAGAAAAAAAGTTCAAATAAAAAAGAATCGACCCATTAGGATACGAACCATGACATCCCTGAATGGTAGGCCACTGTCTTTACCAATGCGCCATCCGAACATTTAACACGGAGTGCGAAATTTTGTTACCCATTTCACTATTAGTCATTATTGGAACGTGCTTGATTAGTCATCTTATTCTTTTGCTACAATCGGTTTACTACGCGCTTCTTTGTATGTGTGAGTGGAGTTTGGCTTCAAACGACTTTAGAATTAAAGCTCATGTGCATGTCTCTGTAAAGTCTATATGGAATTCTGTTAATGTCTGTACAAGTTTGGTGAAATATTTCAAAGGCTTGAATATTGAAAGTACCTACCTACCTACTTCAGATTCTGTCAATGAACTGAATAATTTTATTTTCCATAAAAAATTAGGACGATTGCGCGGCGATAGTACGTACCTAATCAAATAAATTAGGTACTTAATATTACAATTTTTCTGCTCCTTCAGATTTATTTTGCTATCATTGTATACTTCCTAATCCTTTAGTTTTTGTAACGTCATGATGACTGGAAGGAAATCCCTATTAACAGGAAAAAGTAGACCGGGATGAAAATTGCTGAACATTATCCAACTTACACACTTACACACACGTCGGGAGGCTTGCGACGCCGCACTCGGTCGATGTAGCCATCTAAAATTGTTACAACTTAGATTTTATTTGGAAATCTGTTTTGCGTTGTGAAACAGAATCAGTGGGGCGTTTGTAAACGTCTTAAAAATGAGGTTGTTTATTCGATCCATACGTATGTAGGTAGAATTCTGAGGATTCTTAAATGTTTTGGTTTATTATATCTTATGATGTAGGTATAATAATAAGTTCTCCTGTGTGATACCGGCTTAGAACAGCATGGTCTATCTACCCGTGGACATGGGCGTCGTAAAACATTGATTACAGTACCGGTCGAATAGGCCATATTTAACAGCTGTCAGACCCATACTTGAGTACATATCAACAAAGAAAAATAGACCTTATGTCATAGCATTAACATGATTTTGACAGCTGTCAAATATGGCATATTAGAACGCCGGTACTATAGGCTGCAGCGTCCCCTGTATACATACAACACTGTCAAATAAATGCCCATGTCGAGTTGTGGTTTTATGGGGTTGTTGATCCGTTGATCCACACATCTCGCGTCGCCGCAAGCCTCGCGGCGTCTGTGTAAGCCGCCTTATCCATCCTATCATTCCTACCACAGTTGACCTCACATTTTTCCGCGCCATTTGTGCCTAATTGTGTGTTGTTAATCATCGTAAGGGCTACGTTGCGACTTACGCCTATAACAACCTTTGCTCTAATAACTAACTACAGACATTTATTTAGGTACTAGCAGCCCGCCCAGCGGTTTCACCCGCTGCTACTTACCTGTTTTCCCGTTGAAATTGGATCTTTGCCCGTAGTAAAAAGTCCATTACTCCGATCCAGCAGATGTAAATGTGCGAGCAGAAGCGGCCCGTCATGCTGAATAACTTTTACTTTGAAGCCATTACCGTATCTCTTATTGTTTATATGGGATGCTGGTGGTCTACATCAGGTACTCCAGACCCTCGTGACCATGTGCCAGCAGAAGCGGCCCGTCATGCTGAATAACTTTTACTTTGAAGCCATTACCGTATCTCTTATTGTTTATATGGGATGCTGGTGGTCTACATCAGGTACTCCAGACCCTCGTGACCATGTGCCAGCAGAAGCGGCCCGTCATGCTGAATAACTTTTACTTTGAAGCCATTACCGTATCTCTTATAGTTTATATGGGATGCTGGTGGTCTACATCAGGTACTCCAGACCCTCGTGACCATTTGCCAGCAGAAGCGGCCCGTCATGCTAAATAACTTTTACTTTGAAGCCATTACCGTATCTCTTATAGTTTAGATGGGATGCTGGTGATGTTCATCAGTTACTCCAGATCCTCGATGACCATGTGCCAGCAGAAGCGGCCCGTCATGATGCACAACTTTTTCTATGAAGCCATGGCCGTATCTCTTATGGTTTAGATGGGATGCTGGCGGTCTTCATCAGGTACTCCAGATCCTCGATGACCATGTGCCAGCAGAAGCGGCCCGACGTGGTGAACAACTTTTTCTATGAAGCCATGACGGTATCTTTAATAGTTTAGATGGGATGCTGGTGGTCTTCATCAGGTAGGTACTCGTACTCCAGATCCTCGAGGGCTGACAAAAAGTAGTCCATGTCCATCTTTACTATGCTAGTAATATCAGTGCCAAATTTCGCGAAGATCGGTAAAGCGGTTTGGCTTATTTGGGTAATATCCGCTGTATTTCCCGCTTTTCCTACTGCTAACCGTTTTCCCGTGGAAATGAGGAATTTTTCCGTGGTAAAAAGTAGCCTATGTTACTCAGGAATGTTGTAGCTTTCTAATGGTGAAAGAATTTTCGAAATCGGTCCAGTAGTTTCGGAGTTTATCGATTACATACATACAAAAAAACAAACAAACAAAAAAACAAACAAAGTTTTCCTCTTTATTATATTAGTGTAGATTAGTGTAGATTAGTGTAGATTGCCAACGGTATTACTTACCGGTGGTGTCAAGTATGTATGAGTTTGGCGCGCAAATGTCTACATTGAAGAGGTATTTATATTATTGTTTTAAACGGGATTTTTACCGCGGTGAGGTTTTAGATGACCTCGATATTTCGGAGCTGTTTTACGCTCCATGGTCCCGACTAGACTTTGTGTCTAGTCTGTGTCTTACCGCGATAAAAATCCCGTTCCCGTTTTAAGTACGTAGAATGTTTTTTATTTGAATGAAGACGAAATCAAGACGACAAATCACAACGGAAATTTTAAAGTCTCATTTTGTGTTTGATGTCCTAAATTTATCAAATTTTAATAAGTATAGCCAGTAGGTATCACTCCCGCTGCTGAGACGAATCTACCAACATCTCATAGGTATGTCAAGATCCGCCCAGCCATTGGCACTGCAGCCCGTGAAAAGAATTTCTTGTCCAATGAGTGAGTCGGGTAAAAAGAAGAACTTCGAGCATTATATTGTCTCTAATGTATTTATACGTCTACCTGTCTAACTACACCACGTAACGTCCCCAGTCGTGATATGCATCTTCTAAACACAAGTTTATGCAAACAACTTGTAAACTTGGAACTTTGAATCCAAAATTGAATAAACTTCGTGTGATTGAAGACCATCGACTCTTGGGGATTTCATTGATCTGGATCATCCATATTCATATTACTTTTAATGGCCAATGAAATTTTAAGTAGAAAGCATCAATAATAGTAAGCTTCAGACGGCCGATGTGAGTTTAGTTTAGTTCACTTTGTGAGTTTGTTCCCAGTCTGGTTAGGACTTTGCAGGCCGAACCCACCTGATTATCCGAAAAGAAATATGGTTCTGGGCTTCGGAGGGCACGTTAAACCGTCGGTTGCGGTTGCTGTCTGTCGTAACACAACCATCTCAGAGACCTGCTACTTGTAGTAGGCGGTTAGAAAACTCTGAAACCAGTGTTCATCGGGTCGTTGCACGACTTCAGGTTGGCTAGTTGAGTCCAAGATGTTGCATGCATAATAATTAATATGAAACGCTGCTGCCCATTTGCCTAGCTAGACTAATTTATAGCCGTGTGGTGCCGGCTGAGTAGAATAGCACCACCCCCTCTCTTCCCGTGGGGGTCGTAAGAGGCGACCGAGGGATAAACCCGACCCAAACAGCCAGGGCCAACCGTATGGTGGTGGTTAATCCACCACAAAAGCATTCCCAAGGTGGGTTGACGTCTGGTAGGCGGCCGGTCGTAAAATTCAGCCAAATCCTTCGCAACACGATTTTGTGTTCAACAGAACGTGTTGCGCCGACCCCAAGTAATTGGGATAAGGGCAGGAAGATGATGATGACTAATTTATAACCCACCACAGGTAGAATTTTGGAAATACTATTCTTAGCTGGCATCGTGGCATTTCATAATTATCTAATGTTTGATTCCGAAGCTGATCTTAGCGCAGTGGAAGCAAATTAAAGTTATCTTAAAATCTAAAACTAAATGGTCGATCAGCCTCAGAACAACATTTGACTACGATTCGTAGTGCTCTTTACTATAGCTAAATAAAATAAATTTAATGAGAGAATTTTGTTCCGGAAAGTTTCCGGCCGAGAAATTCTTGTTTCCAAAATCTACTTAAACAGGGCCCAGCAACGAATTGCTTACCGAGCAAACGATGATGCCGTTTCTTTGTGAGTTTAAGTATGACAGGAATCAGGTATTCAGGATATTTTAGGAGCGCAGGAATAGGGAATAACCTAAACTCACAGCGCTGGAACATCCGCTCGTTCTAGAACTCCTTTCCTCCAATTTGCACTACAGTTCACAGTTCGACATCACATAATGTTTTTTAACACAAAATAACTAAAAGATTTCTCTCCGAATGAGAAATCGGCCCCGTTGGCCTCCAATCATTTATAATTAAAATACGTAGCTATCGGCAGCCACGACGACGACGAGCGACGACTCAAAGTGAGGTTATGTTACCGGCGACCACGTTGGCCTCAATCAAAAGCCGAAACCAAAATTCACTTGGTTCACTTCCCCACCGCACAGGAAGCCATGGCTTGTGGCAAATAGCACACGAGAAAACCGCCAAAACACCTTAATTTTACACCACTTAAAACTAAAATTCGCTTCAACAACGCTAGCGTAAAGATGACAGACGGGCGGACCGAAAAGTGTTGCCAGCACCGTCCGCTCAAAAGGTACGAAACCGTTTTTGATACGAAACTAAACATTCACCCGCCCCGGACCGACACATCGGTCCGCTCTATGCATGGCAGGCGTGATAATGTAGCTACTGCTCGCTTAAGGACTGAATCCCCCACCTGAACTTCTGCAACTCGAGGAGTGCCATCACTACCCGGAAACAGGTTGAGAATGCGCCCCGGCGCCAACGCAGTGGCGGTAGGTTGGCATCCTTAACCAGAACGAGATCCCCAATGCAGGGGTTCAGTCCTGTCCGTCCACTTAAGGCGTTGCTGCAGAATGTGCAAGTACTCAAGCGACCAACGCTTCCAAAAGTTTTGAGTCATTTGCTGCAGCAACTGATAACGCGACAAACGATTGCTATTCACCTCCGTATAGGGATATTCCGGCAAGGCGTTAAGTGGGCGGCCAATTAAGAAATGCCCTGGCGTCAGGGCCTCTAAATCATTTGGGTCTGAGCTGAGCGGACACAAAGGACGTGAATTGAGTACAGCCTCAATTTTACAAAACACGGTCGCCAGCTCCTCAAAAGTCAAAATTGTTAACCCTACGACGCGCAACAAATGCGTCTTAGCGGACTTTACAACCGCTTCAAAAATACCACCCCAGTGAGGGCACGCTGGTGGATCGAACACCCAGGTAATGCCCTGACGGGAGAGGCCCGTGCTGATGGCTTCTTCGTTCTCCCGTAAGAACGTTACAATTTCTTTCATACACCGATCAGCACCCTTAAAGTTGGTACCACAATCCGACCTGATCAGCGCTGGTCGCCCTCGTCGCGACGTAAATCTCTCCAGCGCTGCCAAAAGGCCTCCGTAGATAGGTCGGCCACGAGCTCCAAGTGGACGGCCTTGGTGGCTAGGCACACGAACACGCACAAGTACGCCTTGATAGACTTTGCGTTCCGTAGGCGTGATGCCTTTACCATGAAAGGGCCTGCAAAATCCGTTCCCACACCTGCAAACGTCCAGGCCTCCGTCACCCGGTCCGGTGGGAGATCTCCCATCTGTGGCTGCATTGTGGCTGCCTTCAAGCGGTAACAAGGCAAGCACCTAAACACAACGCTACGTACCGTTCGTCGTCCCGATAAGATCCAGAACTCGCGCTGTAGGATGGCCAATAGCGCATTACAGCCCGCGTGCGAGTTTTTCTCATGACGATCCCTGACTAAGAGCTCAACTAAGGGTCCCCTTTTGGAAGTAACAGTGGATGCCGAGCCGAAAAGGGCAGGCTAGCGTTCCGAAGTCTGCCTCCAACCCTGAGCATACCTTGCTCATCCAGGAATGGGTTGAGGCGCACAATTCCTCCCTTCAGCTTTCCACGTCCATCCCTGAGCAGCCTGACCTCCTCTTCAAAATGTTCCGCCTGGACGACTCTAACTAATGAGCGTAGAGCCGCATTCCGTTCCGCAGGCGAGAGGACAGGTGTAAAGTTCCGTTCTGCTTGAGGCTTCCTGCAGTTGTTCACGAACCGTTTGATCCAACCTGTCACCCCAAGAAGTTTGTCGAGGAGCTATACCGTTCCAGCAAGAAAGCTGGGTTAGGCTTCGGTACGAGTTGCCCCACGTTCACTCGCAAACCTCGATCAGGTGGCCCAAGCGGCGCCCTGCACTCGTTGAATGGCCATTCCTGCGGCGACTCAGTTAGCCATTGAGGTCCCCACCACAGTGGGTGACTCACCAAATCAGGTGCCCTGCACCCGCGCGAAGCGCAGTCCGCTGGGTTCCATTCTCCCGGTACGTGCCTCCACACTAACGGAGTTTCCGACCCCGTAATCTGTGACACCCGATTTGCCACGAAAACCTCAAGTGTATGTACCGACGTCTGCAACCAGCACAGAACTATCCGACTGTCAGTCCACGCGTACACCGTTTCATCCAAGTTGATGGTACCACGCAGATTGCAGGTTACATGATTTAGCAAGCGCGCTAGAAGAGCTGCCCCTGCCAATTCCAATTTGGGGATGGTCCATCTAGTTCTGACTGGTGCCACCTTACTTTTGGCCATAACCAGACGCACGTGCACAGTTCCCGTTGAACTTGCTGTCCGAAGGTATACAGCTGCCGCGTACCCTCGCTCCGAGGCGTCACAAAACCCATGTAGGGTAGCCTTACATCCCACCGATGGGACTAACTTGCGGGGTATCGCGATGTGCACAATCCCTGGTAAGGTGGTCACAAACTTGAGCCAATCCTTCAACAACTCTCCGGAGAGTTGGTCGTCCCATCCTAAGTTGGCTAGCCACAACCTTTGTAAAAGCACTTCGCCATGAACGTAACCGGGGCGATCCATCCGCTAGGATCGAACGTTCTAGCGATTGTCGACAGTACCGACCGCTTAGTCCAAGTTTTCTCCAAAGGTCGGGCTCGATCTTGTACGTGAATACGTCATGCGTTGGCCTATATTGCACCCCGAGGATGCCCAACGTGTTTGGATTGTCCGGGTTCTCAAAGAGGTGCGGGTCCTGATGGAACTCGCCTGGCAAACCGGCCAGGAGCTCTGGGCAACTGGACAACCATTTCCGCAACTCGTAACCTCCTGAACCCATGATCGCGATCAACTCGTCTCGTAGAATTAGCGCCTGCTCCACGCTATCAGCACCCGTGCAGATATCGTCCACGTAGACGTCGCGATCCAGTACTGCTGCGGCTCGAGGATATCTTACCCTTTCCTGTGCGGCCAACTCTCGCAGCGTACGTACTGCCAAATACGGACTTGGCTTAAGTCCATACGTCACCGTGTTAAGTTCGTATGTGACCATCGGCTCATCTGGGCTCTCACGCCACAAAATCAGCTGATACCGACGGTCATCCGGATGTATCATGGTTTGGCGAAACATCATTTTGACGTCTGCGACGAACGCTACCTGGTGTAACCGAAAGTCTGTGAGAATGTCCACAATGTCCCGGTTCAATTTAGGACCCGCGTGCAAACATTGGTTCACAGACACACCATTCGAGGTAGGAGCAGAACCGTCAAACACCACCCGTATTTTCGCCTCAGGTGACTTCAAGACAGCCAGGTGTGGAATGTAATAATGCTCGACACACCTCCAATCCAGGCTGGACACCGACATGTGGCCCAATTGAATATATTCCCGCATGAATTATATATACTTCTGCCGAAGTGCTGGGTCTCGCCTCATCTTCCGCTCCATTCCGAGTAGTCTCCGTTCCGCGAGCTGTCGCGAACTACCTAAAGCGGGGCGGTTTGGGAGAAAAGGTAGCCTGGTCACGAATCTGCCTGACGGGCATCTCGCAGTGTTGTATTGATAGAACAACTCGCACTCGTCATCCTCTGGCTTCCGTCTGTCCGCCGTGGGCGCCTCTTCAGACTCCCAAAACCTCTGCAGCACCTCTGACAGCACACTACCATAGAGGACCGGATCCCTTCTGGTAGGTCCTGAGGTCTCCAAACTGGGCCGAAAACAACATACCCCTGTGGTATCTACGGCCACCAAACCAGTTTCCTGGAGTACCTTCTTCCTACCGCACCATAATCTCCCGAGGACGTCTGACCCGAGAAGTACGTCCACCGTACCAGGAGTATCAAAATCAGGATCAGCTAACTCCAACCCTGTGGTTAACCCTCTTACCGTTGGTGGTAACCTAACCTGAGGGAGTTTCCCAACCACTTCATCCAGCACCACGGCTGAGACTTGATAGCTGACCCCTGTACATGTGCTACCTAATGCGAACTCAAAGTTCGTCTGACCCCGAATGTCAGGCACATTTAGGCCCCGATGCCTACAGCTTCATCCTCACTTGGCCGTACATTTAGGCCTAGCCTACTCACCAGCTTACTCGATACAATACATCCCTGAGCCCCTGTATCCAGTAGGGCTCTTACTTGAATGGTCCGGCCACCGTATCCCCATACCCAAATCTTAGCCGTTGGCAAAAGTACCGTGATTGGACGGGAGCCGAAGCTGATGAGCAGGCGGCGATTACCTAGCGGGAATCTAAACGCGGTGAGGCCGCGTCCCGCGGGGTATCCTCACTACCCAAACCTGTGTATGGGTCCCACTCCTGCTGGTAGGGAGGTCTGCCCATAAAGGCCATGGCTGGAGTTCTATAGTACCCCGACGGCAAACGTCCGTACCGAGGTTGCGCCTGTAGCCGCGGGTACTCAGGCATAGGCGGGGGCATGCGTGGGTCTTGAGACCCAACCAGGTGGCTCAAGCCCGCAGAATACTGCATGTACCCTGGTGGCTGCCTAGTGCTCCCTGACACCCGCCCGTTGAATCCCGTACCTGGGATGGGTGTCCTGGCCACGTTCCTGTGCCGCTCTTCCCAATCCGGCACCTGCTGCCGTGGTGGGGATCGTCCCCACGTCCTTGGGTAAGTGGGCTCCGTCTGTTGACGTCCCCCTGCCTGTCCCTGTGACCGATGCGGAGGTGGGCTCCTCCTTGGAGGGGGTGGGAAGCGTTGCTCCCTCCCTTGGTGGGCAGGCTCCTTCGCTGATCCGATCCAGCGCTGCCCCGGCGCCTCCGGAGCGATTCATGCAGAGCAGCGGATGGTGTGCACCCTGGCAGTACCTACAGTTGGTGCTTGAAGGGCTCTCGCACCTGATGCGGCCCCAGGCACCGAAAACACCAACGCCTCTGCTGTGCCACACCCCGTCTCCTCTGAACCCGCTGCGCAGCAAACTCCTGACACGCTGCCACCCCGTGGCCTGTCTCCCTGCAGTAGGCACACCCTGATTCCAATGCGGTGTTGTACCGCCTGGGTTGCCCACTGTTGCCTCCTCGCGCCGGTGCACCCGGCCGTTCCGGGTGGCGAGGGGCAGAGGTCTCCTTGCGAGGGCTTCACCAGCCTGGACGTCCACTCGCCTGCTTTCGGCCTCGAGGAACGACTTCAGATCCTCGTAGGTCGGGAGGTGGTCCGAGGACTTGCCCCATGTAGCTGCTCGAATCGAGCGACCATTTCGCTCGGCAGGCGGCGAAGCACTGTGTGGACCAAGATATAACCGTAGCCCGCCACTGGCAAACCCTGTCGCTCTAGTGCGCTGACCGCGACACTGACTGGGTGGAAGATTTTCTCGCGGAGGTCCGTACCTCGCGTTATGGTTGGTATTGACAGCCACTGGTCTAACAGCCTGTCTACAATCAGGCGCTTGTTTCGATACCGGTCGGTAAGGATCTTCCACGCCACCTCATAATTGCTATCCGAGACAGCCAAATGCGTCAGCAATTCATGAGGCTCTCCATGTAGCCTGGACATCAGCTGAGCCATCTTGTACGCCGGCGTGATGTCCGTCCGTGTGTGGACCACACTGCTATACAGGTCCTCAAACGCCGGCCAGTCGGCGTAATCGCCTGCAAAGACTGGAACCGTAACAGGCGGAAGAGGCACCTGTAATCCTTGTCCCACTTTACCACGGAATGGCTTTTCCTTTCCGTCACGTCGCCTAGATATGTCCGCAGCTGCCTGCGCAATGTCCTGTGCCAGCTCCAAGCACTGGCTTACATCGCCCTCAACCAGCTCCTTATCTTCAGGGTTAGGAGCTTCCTCAAGGAGCATGAGGCACTCTGTGAGGTGTTCCGACACAACCCGAACCCGTTCATCTGCCTGTAGTGCACTTTTCAAGAGCGCGTCCTCCCGGTCCTCGCGGCCGATCATTGCCGCTGTGGTAGTAAACCACCTTAATTCTGTCTTTATAGCAGCCTTATACCTGGCGATCGAGGAGCCATGGTACCAACTTTTACACACTCGACTTAATAAAAACGAAAAACCAATAAACAAATACCACAAAATAAATGTTAGTTGACTGGCCTAGACCTTACCGATAAGGTACCGTTCACTAGGCAAACAATACAGTCACAAAAAAACCGAAACAATATTTTCCAAAATTAATAAAATATGTGGGTAATATAAAAACACGCTTAATACTAAATTACGGCTAACTATGTTGCAATAAAGCAACCACGCTCTGCTACCAAAAAATGTTTGATTCCGAAGCTGATCTTAGCGCAGTGGAAGCAAATTAAAGTTATCTTAAAATCTAAAACTAAATGGTCGATCAGCCTCAGAACAACATTTGACTACGATTCGTAGTGCTCTTTACTATAGCTAAATAAAATAAATTTAATGAGAGAATTTTGTTCCGGAAAGTTTCCGGCCGAGAAATTCTTGTTTCCAAAATCTACTTAAACAGGGCCCAGCAACGAATTGCTTACCGAGCAAACGATGATGCCGTTTCTTTGTGAGTTTAAGTATGACAGGAATCAGGTATTCAGGATATTTTAGGAGCGCAGGAATAGGGAATAACCTAAACTCACAGCGCTGGAACATCCGCTCGTTCTAGAACTCCTTTCCTCCAATTTGCACTACAGTTCACAGTTCGACATCACATAATGTTTTTTAACACAAAATAACTAAAAGATTTCTCTCCGAATGAGAAATCGGCCCCGTTGGCCTCCAATCATTTATAATTAAAATACGTAGCTATCGGCAGCCACGACGACGACGAGCGACGACTCAAAGTGAGGTTATGTTACCGGCGACCACGTTGGCCTCAATCAAAAAGCCGAAACCAAAATTCACTTGGTTCACTTCCCCACCGCACAGGGAAGCCATGGCTTGTGGCAAATAGCACACGAGAAAACCGCCAAAACACCTTAATTTTACACCACTTAAAACTAAAATTCGCTTCAACAACGCTAGCGTAAAGATGACAGACGGGGCGGACCGAAAAGTGTTGCCAGCACCGTCCGCTCAAAAAGGTACGAAACCGTTTTTGATACGAAACTAAACATCTAAGGTAAGCTCAGTTACCTCCTAGCAATTATCAGTTGATTGATTCATTAATGGGTAAAATGAACCCTCGGTAATTGCTGTTCAACAGAAATTGGGGCACAAAATAATTTAGCTTTTACATGTCTTCCGGAGCACGGAACCACAATTTTTACGGACAATCAGGTGGTCTCTCTCTTCGTGTGGGACACCGAGTTGTTCATCGACCCGATGAACCCTGGTGTCAGAGTTTTTCAACCGCCTACTAAAGTAGCAGGCCTCTGACATGGTTGTGTAACGACCGCCATTATAGACAGCAACCGGGACCGACGGCTTAACGTGCCCATCCGAAGCACAGAACCATCTTGCTTAACGGACAATCAGGTGGTTTGGCCTGCGATTTCCTAACCAGACTGGGAATACATTCACAAAGTGATAAATATCAACTTTGTGAGTGACGGGAATTGAACCCGGAAACTTCTGCGTGGCAGGCAGGCATATAACCACTGCGCCACATCAGGTGGTTCTCCCTGCCTACACAAACTGTGAATAAGAAGTAAAAAGCTTTCATTGGTAGATTGAGAATATTGAGTTCAGATAATTATCCCCAATCGATAAGCCCCGTGACAGACAAACTACCATTATTAGAAAAGTTAGGGAACCCTGTGAGGAATTTTCATAAGTTTAGTTGCGAGGTATTTTGTTTAGTTTCGTACCATACGCGCGTTTTGTTGTTTCGCGCCATTTCGTCTGACGGACCGCGCGACTGACGCCAGCTAGTCGGCCGACGCCATTTTGCCTTTGTTCTTTCGGTTCGTTCGAGAATCACGCGGCCGCCGGCTATATAACCTCTTGACATTCCTCTCGCGTTGCCGGTGTGCGCTCGCGTCGCGGCTGCCGATAGCCACATATTTTAATTGTTTCTTGATTGGGGGCCAACGGGGCTGATTTTTCATGCGGGGAGAAATCTTTTAGTTTTTGCGTCTTGTAGAGCGAACTCTTTTGCTGTCGCAAACAATAGTGTGCGGGAGAAATCTTTTGTTATTTGTGTGTTAAAACATTAAGTTTAAACATTGAGTGATATCTATATTTGATGTCGAACTGAACAATAGTGGTGGTAAAGGTCTTCGGTTGGATGTTGGAGCGGCGGATTGCAGTCCGGAGCTGGTATCCAGTGGCAGTGAGTCATAGTGTATTGATTTTCCTATCCAAATGTGCTCCAAAATTCCTGATACCTTTTTTCCCGTCACACTTTGACTCATAAGGGAACAGCGGCGACATACTTGCCAAACGGTAAGCAATTCGCTGTTAGGTTCTGTATAAGTACGTTAATTGCAGTGATTTAGCAACATTACGTGGAGGTCACCACCCTGATGACCTTTAGTACAACCGGAACTTTGATACATTTACTTTAGATATGAGCTGCAGTAGTGCAGTAAAATATTAGTCACCTGGTAGGAAATTAAGGGCCGTTGCAGACAAATCCCAAAATTTCTCGGCCGGAAATTTTCCGGAACGAAAATTTTCTCATTAAATTTATTTTATTTAGCTATAGTAAAGAGCACTACGAATCGTAGTCAAATGTTGTTCCGAGGCTGATCGACCATTTAGTTTTAGATTTTAAGATAACTTTAATTTGCTTCCACTGCGCTAAGATCAGCTTCGGAATCAAACATATTTTGCACCTTCTTATTATAAAATTAGGTGGAACCAGAACTCGGCCACTCTGTTCTCCATGATATGGCGCGTCTAAAATGCTTTAACCACCTAGTCTATCTATTATCCACTAGATAGTCTATAGGACTCAAATTATACAAAATATTTCAATGTTTGACTCCATCCAAAACATTGAAATATGACGTCATATTTCAATAATTTCATACAAATTATCGTTTCCGATTGTTATAAAAAGTAGCTCATTTGAACTGTCAGTTAAGTAGCGGATTGTATCTACTATAGGTAGGTAGTTTAGTTATGGCAATATCCTGCGGTATCTGCACGATCAGCGAATATTCTCTTATTACCTAACTAATTGTTCTTCACTTGATTGGGTACTAAATTAACCAAATTGCAGCATTTGCATATAAAAACCATTCTAATACGACTACCTATTATAAATAAAAAAAACGAAATTAATCGGAGTCTGCAGTAATTAAATAATTTAATATACAATTTCATATTTCGTAAGCAGAAACAGTTATGGCTTTGTAAACATTTACGAATAATAATTTGAAAATTATCGCGCACGCATAGCATTTTTATGAAATGGCCGAATGAGCAAAAAATCTGCTAAATACAGAAAGAAAAACACCTAAGTGCGAGTTGGTCTCACTCACAAAAGGTTCTGTACAATATTAATAAAAAACACGATTTGTACGGTTGCTTCTTAATACTTATGTATTGTATGTACCTATCTTATGTCTGTGCTTAAGTAGATATGGGTTGGTTGTCATAGTAACAACAGAAAACAGGGTCGATCAAGATCGGGGCTTGATTCTTTAGTTTATCGCATTGAAAATATCATTGTAACTTTCACGGCTTATGAATGAGATACAGCCTGGGCCCCAACCCAAGTCAGCTATTTTTGTTACTATTGACTGAAATGCCAGCGCGACTTAACTAACATTCTATTGCCTGTGATTTTCTATACAAAAAACTTTTAGCAGAATAGGAAACTACCAAAATCATCTAACTGACATTCCGCCAGTGAGGGGCTGAAGTGCGTTAAGGCCAGGATTTGCGGGAAAACGCAGAAAAGCGTTGCGTTCGATTCAATTTTTGAACCCTTTACTGTGGTCACTGTGACTCAAAAAAATGTACGACGTACCCAAAAAAATGTTCTAGAGCTATTAGTATTTATTTTTTAGGTTTGATTGATATTTTTTGTATAAAAAAAAAAACGCAAAAACAGCAAATAAAAAAATTTTGTTTTAATTTTTATGTAACATTTACTACTATTTTCCTTAAGTTTTTTATAGTACAAGATTCTAGCTGGGGTTTGGCGTTGGTAAGGGTTTTAGCTGATTAACTAACTTTAATTCAACAAACCAAATTTTCATAAATTCATACGTTCCACGTTTCCAACGTTGATCCACAGTCCCGGGTTCAAGTCCCGGCGGTCGCTAGTGAATTTTTCAATTTTCTCATTATTTAATTTATGAGAATAATATAGCGCTGTGAGTGCATTAAAAATTCCAAACCAAATTTTATTCAAAAATTCGGACAGTCTTCGCGGTGAAACCAGCCTCCCGCTGACCTCCCGCGCCGCCCGCTACCCGCATCTCACCCCCCCTCAACCCTAATCTTCAAATCGTATTTTTCTGCGTGGATCCTCGCCTTAATTGAAACGATTTTCATTACAGATAGACGAAAGGACAGACAGCGAAGTCTCAGCAATAGGGTTTCCGTAATACACATTTCGCTACGGTACCCTAAAAACAACTGGGCTCCTTCCGTGACTGTCAATATACAATGTCTTTGGCTGTCTCATTGCAAAAAAATCTTCATGAATAAAAGATTTGATTTAGACGCGATTCAACTGCATATGTAAGAAATACTATCTCTTATTGCAAGTAAACTTGAAGTAAACGCGACAATTTGAAAGGAATTCCGTGTCATGCGATGGTGGCTTAGAATAGCATCACCCCATTTCTTTCCTAAGTGACTAAGGGACTTGAGTAATGCATAGGTAGGTATAACAACCTTAGGCCTGCCTACCCCGCAAGGGATAAAGAAAAAGACGATTTAGCGTGCCCTCCGAAGCACGGAACCTGAGCGCAAGCGAAGCCATTTTTCCCTGTTACGGAACTATCTTTCATAAGTACGTGATTTATCTAATCATGCAGGGAACAATCTTAGGAAATGATAAAATTACCAAATAATAGATAGATTTTAACTTGTAATATACAGTCCAGCAAAAAAGAGTAGACAAAAAATGAGGGCGCCACTTTGTATGAAATTTCAAAATTAAATGGCAACATTGACTATGAATGGCAACAATTTAGTATGAGAAATTTTTAGTTCCATTTTATTTAATTTCTACTCTTTTTTGCTGGACTGTACTTCTCATCAGAAAAATCGAGACACTTTGCAAGTTCACGTTTTCAACGGATCACATTGTCATTATCTGAGACATTTGTTTATTTTGGAATAAATTTGTTAGAGTAGGTAGTTCAATAGTGAGTATTACGAGGTTTCAAAATTCTAAAGTAAACTGCGCTAGCCAATACTTACTTTGTGAGTAAACTTTCTACATTCAACTTATTTCATATTTTGTTTGACAATGAAAACGAAAGTGTATCGATTTTTGATTAGGAGATTAGGAGTATAGATAGATCGATTTAAGAGGAAGATGCATAAAACATGCTGGGAAAATGAGTTTTAGAAAGCGCTTGTGAAAAAGGAGTAGGTAAGATAGGTAGATGTGAATTGTTGTATTGTAGTGTTAAGTAAGTATGAAGTAGGTGGGTAACTTGCATATTAAATTAACCGTGAAATAGAACATGTTAGCGTTGTTGTAGATTGGTTTTGTTTCGCAAATCTCGGGTTTACCACATCAATCACAGTATAATTTATCTTGGATCAAAGCATATACCGTACCAGGTGTACCAGTTTAAATAGTTCAATAATGCTTTTAGACCTAGATAAGATAGTAGGTACCTACCTACGCATCAAGAATCCCTCAAATCCTCTAGTAACTTTTCCAGGCACCCGTGCAAATGAAATGGGTGATACTATTTCAAACCATCACACGGCAACTTTAGTAGCGTTATTATTATCTGTGGTATAAGGTAGGCAACAAGAATACCTCAAATCCCTAGTAACTTTTTCCAGCACCCGTGCTAAAGAAATAGAGTGATGCTATTCTAAACCATCACCCGGCAGTTTTAGTAGCGTTATTTTATTATTATCTGTGGTACAAAACGTAGGCCGTCCAGCCATATAGCGGTACTCATGACGTCACACAACTTGAATCGAGGTCGTTCACCCCGTCACCTGTTCAAGACATGGTCACGGAGACTCGCGGAGGCTATGGAGGTAGGTACGTACGGTCGGCAGAATAAATTTCACGGATGATATTCGGGGTGTAAGGGACGGTGTAACGAAAACTTTGCAGGCGTGCTCAGACCATGAAACTGAATACCTTTCCCCATGGAACGTATGGTGAGAAACGAAAAAAAAAAATATTACTACGTTCCCATACAGTCAGCTGATCGCGAATTTTGTATGGGAGGTCGGATTTTTTTTCTCGTTTCCCACCATTGGCTCATTAGTAAAAGTTGTTCAGTTTCATGGTCTGATCACGCCTGCAAAGTTTTCGGTATATCCCTTACACCCTGTATTTGTTCGTGTCGTGAATAGTTTCGTGATCTGAGCCTCGAAAATACTGCCTGGTGTCAAAAACGGTATTCGGTGTTTAAATAATCCTGTAAGAAAGTAGCTAAATCCTATTATGTATTGACACCCGTGCGTGGTGTGTATCTATCTAGCGGGGTCCCCTGAGGTATAACGATGAAATATATGAAAATGAATAGGCTTTTCAATGTACTTCACGACTTTGATAATGAAATCCAACGTACCTCATTCATTTTTGGAAAAAAGCCAAAAAACTACGTGATCTGGCTAGCGGGCTACTTTTTCATTTCAAACCAAAAATAAATTATAATTATACAGTTCGATTCGCCTTCCAATGTACTCACCAAAACAGGTATTAAATCTTTAAAAAGTTTGTTATTTTACGCGAAATACCACAACAAAAGATTTCTCTATCCAGCGGGCTACTTTTTATATTTACCACGTACAGACTTGAGAAATATACCATTTGGTTGCATTTTCAATGTACCCCTCAGTTTTGCTAAGTTTTATTTATAAAAGCATTGAATAATTGTAAAATATCCAAAAACAGATCTGTAAGATCAGCAAAAAAACATTCAATGTTTATTTATTCATTTTTATTTTATAATAGGAAGTGTCTATAGAGCGGGGCGCCCCGCTCGATAGTTATTTAGTCTATAGAACAGGGCGCCCCGCTCGATAGCCGTCTGTCACTGATCTAGCTATCTGCCAGTGCAACCTCACATTTTGAATTTGACAAGTGATTTGAAGAAGTTTCGAAGATTGTTTTGGTTGATGTTTGGTTCATTTTAGCGGAATTTCGGCTTGTGGTCGTGAATAAATTGTGTTGTTGTGACAATGGAAGGCGATAGCAGTATTGGCAGCAACAATCACTAATATTTTCAATCGATTGACGAATAAAACTAAAAATTCAGTCACTAAATTAGTCATGATTATATAAGTGATGATTGAATATTTAGTTTTAACTCTTCAATTGAAATTCTTAATTCAATGTTTACACTTACAGTCCAGAAAAAAAGAGTAGAAATTACATAAAACGGAACTACAAAATTTTCATTCTAAATTGATGCCATTCATAGCCAATGTTACCATAACAGCCACAACAGTCCACTGCTGGACATGGGCCTCCCCCTATCGGGGGGTATTGCCGTACTCACCACGCTTGGCTTTGCGGAATCCCGCACCTTCAAAACGCGGATCCGCGGATCCCGCACATTGAAAACTCGCACCAAAAACAAGTCAACTTTTGCTTCCGAATGGCAAAAACTCGACATTCATTACCTAAAAATATGTCTTAACTATCAAAACATTCTAAACTATTAGCGTAGAAGGTGAAAGAGTATCTGTTAAATGTAGTTCTTTGAGACGTAGGGTGGGTAATACTCGTAAAACCAATAATACTATTTTCTTCGATTAAGAGCATTCTTCTATAACTTATCAGTTATCTAGACGCTAGATTTAAAAATCTCTGACACCAGGGTTCTTCGTGTCGTTGAACGACTCGGTGTCCCACACGAAAAGAAGAAGTTATGTTATCACCATAGGTAGTCCCAGCTGTTGGTAGTAAATTGGAAATTTGTTATTTGATAAGTATGATGAAAGTTTTGAATTAAATGTGCCCCTAATTCTGATTTTTAGTCAATACAATATTAGAATTCATTTATATTATTAAAACAAACTGGCTAAGGGTGTGTCAGATACGCCCACAAATAGGGTTTTGTAGTTTAAATATTAAGTTTTTAGAGTTACAAAGTTAATTTTAAACGCAGATAGAAAACCTTTTATATTTTTCTTAAAACTTAATTGGTACTACAGTATCCATTGTACATATTTTTATGATGACTTTAGATTAAGACCTATATTATTTTTTTTTTCTAATTTATAGCTATATGCTTTAGTACTTACAGCTGGAACAATTTATGACTCAAAAACGCCCTTTTTAAAAGCAAATATCTTGAGATAGTAACATTTTCTCCCGTAGTTTTAAAATACCTATTCAACGATACCCTGTTAAATATTGTAGACAAATAAAAACAATTCTTGCCCCCCTGTCACATGTATGAGAGAGGGTTAAACAAGTTAATATTAGCAGTAGTAAGAAAAAAGGGTAATATTGAACACAGCTCTAAATGCGAAATAAATTTGATTACACTTATCTCAATTTTGTTTAGTTATTTTAGCTCCACATGACAGGAACGACAACTTTTATTGAAGTAAAGTCGATTTTTAAAGAAAAAATTGTATTTCAAATAAGATTTTTAACATGATTACAAAGATGCGGTATCCCGCGGGATCCGCGCGGGATTGGACCAATCCCGCAAATGAATCCCGCGGGATTGAATCAGATGCGGGATTGCAATCCCTACAACCGGTACGCGCGTGATCACGCGCACGCATACATCCTGCACACTGAGGCAGTGTGTGGCGAGGTTGAAGGGCAGAACACACCACTTCCGTATGCAGAACGAACAAATGCGTGCTGCGTACCGATTTACATACATACATACATACATACATCACGCCTTTATCCCTTGCGGGGTAGGCAGAGCGTCAATTACCGTAAAAGAACGGTCGTTATCGCCACGTCTGACACATATTTGAGGGCCGTTTTAGCTATTGTCGTGTATCGCTATAGTGACAGGTTGTCAGCCTGTCGCCTAAAATTGCAATACACATGATACCCTCGAGTCCTTTAGTCGCTTCTTACGACACCCACAGGAAAGAAATGGGGTGATGCTATTCTAAGCCGGCATCACACGGCCTTACGCGGCCACACGCGTACCGATTTAAATGTACGCAATTGCATGAGAGGCGGCACATTGACTGACGGCGTCATCACATGTCGCCGTCAGTTGATCACGTGCCGTGTCTCGTACGATCCCATGCATAACAACATCATAGTTACGCGCGTGATGACGTGCACGTCACGACCGACCTAATTTTATTTTCGTTTGAACCCTTTTTATAAGCTTGTAACCTCTAACTGGACATTGGCAAAATTGACCCTTGTTGACAGAGGCCACTTTTAACAACAACACTGCAACATTTTTGCAAACCATACCTACATGCCTCAGAGTTTTTTACTACAGGGGGTTACACCTACAAGCATGATAAAAAATATTGTAAATTTGGTAGTAAATCAGTTAGGTAATCATTGATATGGTAAATTCGTGTGAACGTCAACTATGTTCCTTACTTTCATTTCTAATTCCTTGCTAAAAATGGTTGACATTTGAACACACACATAACCATAATGGAGTTTTACGTTTGTACAGCATCCTGTATATAGGCATTATCGTTTTTTCAAAATATTTTTGCATCAGGATATTATCTCACATCAAACTTAGCAAAACTGAGGGGTACATTGAAAATGCAACCAAATGGTATATTTCTCAAGTCTGTACGTGGTAAATATAAAAAGTAGCCCGCTGGATAGAGAAATCTTTTGTTGTGGTATTTCGCGTAAAATAACAAACTTTTTAAAGATTTAATACCTGTTTTGGTGAGTACATTGGAAGGCGAATCGAACTGTATAATTATAATTTATTTTTGGTTTGAAATGAAAAAGTAGCCCGCTAGCCAGATCACGTAGTTTTTTGGCTTTTTTCCAAAAATGAATGAGGTACATTGGATTTCATTATCAAAGTCGTGAAGTACATTGAAAAGCCTATTCATTTTCATATATTTCATCGTTATACCTCAGGGGACCCCGCTAGATAGATACACACCCGTGCGTGGTTCTATCTAACCACACAAATGTAAATACCTACCTATCTAAATTGATATTTTAAGACTTAAAAATAATGTTAATAGGTATCCTTTAGCCGCTTGACGCTTGACTTAATTTTCGAACACTCAGCGAAACATTGTCTCTATCTCTAAAATGTGGCTGACCAGGGAAACTGCCGGTGTTGGAACTGGCAACCTTAGCGGGTTCTTATCGATAAAGGTGTATCTTTAGATGGCTATACGTTTCGAACAGTAAAGCTATGAAATATTCGTTATTCGTTTTTCGTGTGGGACACCGAGTCGTTCAACGACCCGATGAACCCTAGTGTCAGAGTTTTTCAACCGCCTACTGCAAGTAGCAGGCCTCTCACATGGTTGTGTAACGACCGCCATCATAGACAGCAACCGGGACCAACGGCTAAACGTGCCCATCCGAAGCACGGAACCATCTTACTTGCGGACAATCAGGTGGTTCAGCCTGCAATGTCCTAACCAGACTGGGAACAAATTCACAAAGTGATAAATATCAACTTTGTGAATACCCCACCGGGAATTGAACCCGAAACCTTTGCGTGGCAGGCAGGCATACTAACCACTGCGCCACATCGGCTGTCATGAAATATAATTTTTGGAAATAAAATTATTTAGTCGGATAAAAAAAAACTGCCAGGATTTCGGAAAGCCACCCATACAAGGTTATAAAACTCCCTAAAAATGATCTATCGTTATAGCATACTTCCAATCGGTAGCCTTATGACTATGAAATAAGACTTTGTCAATGGTAGCTTAGTCTACGAGCATTTAATATACTTGCTTTTAGATAGGCCATTTTATTTTGATTTACTATCTTTGCCGTTATATGCCACAACTTATTTACGTAATTTTTTATGAGATTTCTCTTTCGTAATTAATCAGTTTTATGAAGATTAGCCACTTTAAATACCTGCTTTTAGTATTCTTTAATACAATATACATAAAGTACTTGGTCTCTTTTTTCTTCTATTCACGAGATATTTCATAATGGGGCTTTACAATTTTACTCCTGATTTTCCAAATTTTCCTTTATACACAATACCTACCTATTCCCTATCCAGCGCGCATTTTTAAGCACATACATAATATTTGCAAAGAAAAAAAGCGTTAAGTATCTAGAAATGATAGGTAATTGATATTTCTTGTAATTTTTCTACTGTCGTTACCTACCGACATATAATTTTAGATCAACGGAGTGTTGGTACGGTACTTAATTGGGGATAACCGCTTCTTTTTAAATTACTATAATTATCTTTTTTTGTTTTGTTTTCCTACGTTTTGGGCCGCAGTCACTATTATGTAGGTCACTTTTTAAGACTACAACTCAAACTTTCTAGGTTCAAAATAAGTTTACGCTTTCCAGATGTTCTTTCGATTAAACTTTTATTTAGAAACTTTTGAAATAAAATCAGTAATTTGGCAAATATGGCATAAGTTCAAAAGAGAACGGATACTCTACGGGGGGGAGACCGACAGTTAGGTGGTTTTTAGGTATAAGCTGATCCCTTAAATCGGTAAAGTACCTATAACCTAGATAATTGCTAGCCATACGCTGTCTTATTGTTAAATTAATTCATAATAAGTACCTCTTTTATTGTAGTAGTAGTTTGTGTAGTAGTAGTAGTAGTTCACAGATACACGATAAGCGTTTTTATCATACTTTGAAAGTATATGACTCAACCAAAAGAAATGCCCATAGTAGGTCACAATCCAATCTAAGTCAGCAAAAAAACGTTGCCCGTTTTAAAAGCCAGCATTTCGCAACAATATCTGATGATTCATTTAAAAAGAATTTTAGTTTTAAGCTATTTGTTAAATGTTCAAAAATACTACTGGTATGACAAATAATACTCTTGATAAGGTGTTTATAGCGATAAGTAATTTTTTCATAAAAGTAAGAAGGTGCAATTCGGGATACACATTCTCTTAACGCACCTTAAATTAGTAATGGCACTTTCCATCAAAATAGGGTTGTAAATGGGATAGGGGATGAACGTGACTAAACAATGGCGAAGAAATTGACTAGAAATCGCAAAGAATCTATTAGTGGGAGAGCCGGCTGCAGAAATACCTATCTCATCAGGTACCATAACAATAGGCTAACTTTAGAACATTGACAGACACGTAAACAAGTCGAAAGACCCGAATCTGCTGGAGCCGATCCTGCCGAAATATGAAAATAATCGAGATTTTATGATATTTTTCATCTGTTAAAATACCTACGTAAGTAATGTCTAAAGGTGGCCCGAATGAAAGTGCTGGCATCAGTTTAGCTTTAATAATTTATGTAAAAAAAAACTTGGCCGGCCTAAAAACATAAAAATTGAAAAAAAAGTCGACTAAGTATTATTAGTTATTACTCGTCTTTTTACAAACTTTTGGTAAATTTATCTGAGAAGTGTATTTTTTTGTCCAATGCTTTAGGTTCACTGTAGAGAAGAAAGACTTATCTCGCGCGCGTGAAGACTTTCAGATATGTCAAATAATATGGAATTAATCGAAACAAGTGAAGACTTTTGACATAGGTACCTAAGCATGAGGTTTAGAAAATCTATGTCGCCGGACGCATGCTTGTTATAAATATCAAAGCAGACCGGGTACATTTGTTTGCAGTATTTGACAGCTGTCGAACCCATGCTGGAAGACATGTCAACAAAGAAGAATAGACCTTATGTCACAGTATTACCATTATTTTGACAGCTGTCTCTGTATTCCAACGGCCGTACTGTAGTAAGTATCGGTCATAGTAAAATTTTGCGTTACCTATGTAGGTGTGGTGTATGATGCAATTATTTTAAATATTATAACATAAATATTAGCAGAACATTACCTACCTATAGCCACGAATAATAAAATACGCAATAAAATTGAAAATGTGTAACAAATGTAAAAAAAAACTGTATTATGCTGGGTGTCCAAAAAGGGCGCCATGTTTTAGAATTTTAGGATTTTAGAAAATACATTAGTCAATGGCGTTGTCTATTGGCAGTTAGTTAATAGATAAAACTAAAATTTATTTCGCGTAAAAATATGATAATTTAAAATTAATGTAATAATATTAATAAGACGAAAAAGATTTTTTGAAGGAAATGGTTCAGTTTCACCCTGAAAATATTTGCCTGAATTTGAAATTACCTTAGATACAGTACCTATTTACAAGGGCTTAGTTGTGGTTTTTATTCTAATGCAAAAATAAACGAAGGGCAAGACTCTAAACAAGGGGGAGTTGCCTTTTGTCATATCTACTTTTATAATTTTAGGAAAATTCTAACTTACCTCCGATTTTACGTAGAATTTCGGGGAAATCCAACTCCAAAACAGAAAACTATTATATATCTATCACAGTAGGTACTTCAGTAGTTACTTTTGGTATTTATTGAGCAAACGAACTAATTAATCTAAAATTTAATACTTTTATCACAACCCACGATTAGAACTGAGTCGATAATATAATTCATATATTACACATCGGCAAAATCTCGGACCGACCACGCACGCGAACTTATTTGAATGGAATTTCAGTGTTGCTAGCACAAAATAAATCACTGTAACTTTTTTACACCTGGCTGGTAATAAAAATAAATACGAATAAATTCGATATGTTTTAAAGTCTTCTTAATTCAAAATAGGCGCACGAGCAGCGTTGACTCGCGACTGTCTCCTTTTTCGTCTAAGCAGAGAATGTGTTGTCGGCTTGTTCTGTCGTATAGGTTTGTCTCTTTCTTCTAAGTGTGAAAAGCCGAGTGCATTCGTCCTTGACTCTGAGCTTCTTCTACAACGAAATTGTGGTCAGAGAGCTGGTTACAAAAGAGGCCGTGACCAGGTTGCGATTTTTAGGGTGTTTTTGAATCAGTAGAATTAGGTTTTAGTACGGGCAGCAGATGTCGACTACTTAGGAAAATAAGCAACATCTGACTTGCACGGAAAAAGTAGGAGCAACTACTGAGGCAGACTACTGAAATTCAAGAGTTTTATTAAAAACTATGTCTACTACGAAGTTTCATCACGCGCCGACAATCGCAAGTATACATTATACTGTAATTCAATTTACTGATAATTTATAAAACGGACAGGTTAACGACAGCACATCAACCTACATATTTAAGGGACCAACTTATACTTGTTTTCTTACAAATACTGAAAAAAGTATTTTCCTTGATCTTAAATGGGTAGGTTGTTTTGCTGGCAATAGTACCTATGGATATATGGCATTTGGATATGTGCCCTCTGAAGTAACCAGCTCTCTGTCTATAAGAAGTACCGTTTGAATTCGTTCCTTTTTCTCTGCAAGTTCAATGCCTTCCGAAGAAAGAGATAGCAGTATCTTTAGCACCTTTTGACAGTCATTTGACAGTCAACGACCGAAAGGACTAAACTATTTTCTTACTTTTTTACAGTTAGGCTGAGCAGTCAGTTATTTTGTTATTTGGCTCCTCTGACCCCGTTTTTAAAGGAAAATTTTCAAGAGGATGCTTTTATGCGTCATCGATTCTGTTTTGGTGTTTTGGTATCGATTGATATCATGTCATTTGGTATGATGATCTGAGTAGGACTGTCAACTTTTTAAGCACTCGCATATGTTTTCACTCATGTTAAGTATTGCGTTACGCGTTAAAAAAATTCACTACGCGCAACATTTTACCATCGGATTTGTTCTGCCGACGCCACTACCAACAAGGCTACCGCGGATCCAGCCTAGCCTGCAAATTGTGCAAAATTTAGCAAGATTTTGTAATTTTTTCAAAAATTGTATACCTAACACGGGAAGTGTTTAAAAATTTGGCATTAGTTTATTTAAAATATAAATTAATTAAATATAAATGACCCGTTTTTTTGACATGCTATGTCAAATCGGGTAAAATTAATTTTTCCCTATTTCCCTAACCTTTTGTCAATATGATGGTGGATGCCGTGTGGTGCCGGCAGAGTAGAATAGCACCACCCCCTCTCTTCCTGTGGGGGTTGTAAGAGGCGACCGAGGGATAAATCTGACCCAAGCTGATCAGGGTCCTGGAGAAGGAAAACTCCACACACAAACCCGGAACGGGGACTCCGTCAGGCACGAGTGACTGGTAATAAATCGTGCGGCAGACTCCTGGCAGCCGACCTGGCTCCGCACGTATCGACCCGTCGTTCCTGTGGAGTCAGCCAGGAAGGCCGAGAGGGTGGCGCAGGTCCTGGGCAGCCCTGCGTTTTCCATAATTGCGTCACAGGCAACGCAGTGTCTGTAGAGAGCGTGCAAAAAGCCATGCCGCTCTCGCATCGGCATATACAGCCATGAAAAATCTTGCCTCAGACACTGAATAAGTCGTCTGTCACAGACGTATGAGACCAATGATGATGATGATGGTGGATGACAGACGATGTTGACGATGAGTGAAACATACACAGACGAGCAGAGTTAAAGAATTAAGAAATGATAAAGAGTAAGCCGTGGCGCCCTATCGGGGGGTATTGCCATACTGCCCAGCGGGGGGTATTGCCATGCCCATGTCCAGCAGTGGACTGTGTTGTGACTGTTATGGTTATGGAAGAGTAAGAAGTGAAAAAATTCTAAAAAAGAGATGAAAGAAGAACAAGAAACTATAAACTAGCTTTAGTGCCGTTTTGGACCCGATTCAACGTTACCGAATAAAATACGGACCGATAGCAAAAACTCAAAACCAGCTGGTGATAATGATCTGGAACAATTTTACCCAAGGAATATAAGTCAAAAAAAATGACCTCCCATACATAATTTTAGTTTAGGAAAGTTGTTCCTCCCTGTATAGTGAAAGGACTAATAAACCAATTTAGCCATTCTTCAATCAAGTCATATTATTGCAAGGCCCTACAGAGAGTTTACAGAAGGATCACTCGACCCTATTTAGGATTTTCGCGATTGTCAGTTGTTGCATAGCCAGGGTTGCTGCTGTCAAAAATCTCAGTATAAGAATTTCATTTTAGCTAAATCTGATACAAGAACGTCGTATGTTTCTGAGCCAATTTTAATCCAAGAAATATGACGAAAATATCTTAATTACCTTGAGTTCTACTGAAATTCCAGTTAAAGTCAGTACGCGTCAAAATTATCGCAAGTACGAAGTGAGCCATCTGTAAAGGCGCCCCTCTTGCCGCCTCCCTAATTTGAGGCCCTACAAAACAACAATATTTTCCAAACAAACTTCAAGTGAACAATACCTAAGTTCGATAAGCGACTTCCTTTCCATTGCTCTAGTTGATTGAAACCTTTCGCCACGCACACACACATCACGCCTTTATCCCCTTACGGGGTAGGCAGAGCCTGTGATGAACTGCAATGCTGTAGTATTTATAGTGGCGATAATTTTTATTATTAATTTCAACAACAGTTATCAATGCCCGGTAAGAAATTAAAGTTATTAAGATAAGTATGATTTTAACTGATATTATTTTAATTTTAACCGACGGACATGAGTATTAAAAAAAACATATAATTTGACCTGCTTACATCCTACACTTAGTCAAACCATTTGATAACTTGGAATATATTTTTATATTCCTTGAGGAAAATTCTTTGTTATCTATCACATTAGTCGGTCCCTAGTAAAATGTCACACTGTATATAAATAGAAGAATATTATGATTTTCAGGATGCAGATGAAGTGGATCCAAACATAGAATTTTTTAATTATGACGTAAGTTTATCAAATATTTAAGGGCGCGTTCTGGGGCAACTTTAGGTATTTTTCGCGCCCAGGCGGATTGCCTCCGCTCTACGAGGGAGCTGTTTGGTTTTGAACTCCGGTGACCTTTGTCGGCGGGCGAGAAAGCCACAGTATAAAATAATGCAATAGGAAAATAAGGTTTATTTGTATTATTAGTTTTTCTTTTTGAATATTGAAAGAAATGTTTAGTAAGGTTAGATATTTATTATATAAGTACTTATTAACCGGTCAAAATCCATTTTGACTCTGAAAATCAGTAAAAGGTTGTTTTAAACAAATTGAAGCTAATCAAAACTCATAAAGAGGTCAATGTCCTGGGAGCGTGATCGATGGTGCTGGAAGTGCGATGGATGGTGCTAAGAGCGTGATAGGTACATGTTGCTGGGTGCGTTATGAATGGTGTTGGGAGCGTGATGGATGGTGCTAAGAGCGTGATGGATGGTGCTGGGAGCGTGTTGGATGGTTCTTAGTTTTTTACCTAGTAATCTACACAATACAATTAATGAATAAAACTAATATAATTGAACGGATACTTCCTTTTAATTAAAATAAAATTCGTTAAAATTCAGATTTCTGGGGCTACATACAGGCTCATTTTTATCCACTAACGTATTCATATTATTATGAATATGACACGAGGATGCATACGAGTCTTTGTTTGCAACAAATTTGAGGTCCTCACCGATTTGCCCCGAGGTTGACGGAAGAGGGCTCGATTGTACACAAGGAATATTTTGAGGTAAAGGTTTCTTCTAATTTTCACATTCATCATACAACTGCAATCAACACGATGGAACAAAACAAATTGATAACCAATACCAGATTATTGCGGAAATGGAGCAGATATTCTCGAAATTTGAGAATGATCCACCGGATAAGAAGACAGCTGCATATCTCAAACGTCGGATGGATACCCTAGACCAACTCTGGCAAGCATTTCAAGATAATCATAAAGCCTTGAGCGCGTCTGAAAATAAAAACTATGATTACTTTTCCGATGGTCAATATAATATAACTGCAGCGTTCTATCAAAAAGCGTGTAAAGCGATACTCACACATTCAGTGCATCAAGAAAAAAAAAAACATTTCTAAAGCCATCAATCCTAGGCGCAGCTTAAATGGATTGGCAGCAGCAGCAGCAGCAGCCGTACCAAGCGCCGCACTCACCTACCCCCGCGGGAACACCGTCAGGGACTCAACAGCAAACTCAACAACATCAGCGCAATCAGCGAGATGATCAGCATCAACCAACAGCCACAGGACGTTGTTAATCCAAAAATCAACAAAGACAAAGGTAATGTCAGCAAACTAGATGAAATGTTCAGAAAGCAGCAAAGCAACGTAAAAGCATATTTTGTACGAGCAGTCAATATGTTAGTCTAGATTTGATTACCGAAAAATGGGAGCGAGCGAAAAACTGCGAACTGCCCAGTGAAGATCTCGCCAACGACAAAAGGTATTATGCATGTGAGCAAAGATACAATGAGATCAAAAATCAATCAACAACAAGATGTGGGCTAAAAACATTGGGAGAAGTCCACGCCTACTATGGAAATTCCAACATTTAGTGGAAATTATATTCATTGGACATCATTTAAGATCTTTTTACTGAGACCATACATAAAAATAATTCCATCTCGAAAGCGCAAAAAATGCATATTCTGAAAACCAAAGGGAAAGGAGAAGCTGAATAGCTGATACAGCATTTACAAATATCATCTGAAAACGAAACGAAACGAAACGTGTTGGGAAATATTAAATTACAGCAACAAAAGGCTAATTTTCAGTTCACATATGAATAATCTCCTTGGCCTGCCAGTCCTTCTGCATCAGCAATTAAGAAACTGCATGACACCACCGTCGAATGTTTAAATGCAATTAAAAATTTGGACGTCGACATTTCAACGTGGCACTGAGACTCATATGTGGGAGTCAGATTACATCAATACAAGTCCAGAAGGCCGGCATCATCGGGTTCGAGCAAGATTGCGTCATCAAAGGGGACGACTTCACAGTTTTCTCACATAACAACAAGCGCATAGAAACAAAGATGTCAGCAGATTTATACATTCCAGACATCGCTCCGATTAATTACATTATAAATGTATCAGTCCCTCTTATCGAGATGAATTCCACATCAGACCAAAGTTCAGAAATTACAAAAATCGGCAAGCAAATCGAACAGATGAAATCAGGAACTCCACTTCCCGAGACTTTAATTTAGCATGACATACATCAATTCACTGCAATATACATCGCAATGATAGGATGCATGGTAGTGTCAGCTGTTTACGTGGTCCGTTGCGTGCGTCGTCGTCGTCTGAGGGGAAGCGTCAACTTGCAGTCAAAAGTTGAAAACCTATTAACACCCATCAATGAGATCCCTAAACCGGCAGTTCAACCAAGAAGCGCGCACACGACTCTGACGTTAGCGCAAGAAAACATAGAATTGAAGACGCTCTCTAACGCCACCCGCGCTACGATCAAACAAGACAAAACTACGTCACCAATTATCCGAAGGCCGATAATTAATGTCGATGAATTTTAATAAATCTAGCATAAGAACATGACATGTATTTTTATAAGTTAACCTTAGTTTAAGCATAGGGTTGCTTTTAATATCTAATTGCTATTTCACCTCTTCATCTCATCTCACCCTCTTCTTCTCTCGCCCGGGTCTACATGTCTGTACACCGCACATCGGATTGCACTCTCAGCAGTTTACTCCACATGGCGATTATTGATCACTAGCTGCCCGTCAGCGGTTTCACCCGCTGCAACCTTTTATTCCGTGGGAAAAAAGCATTACTCGCCAAGAGATGTCGCTGTTAGTTTTCGGCGAAAACGTTTAAAACGCGAATCGGCTCAGTCACGCCACCTATTTCAAAAATATTGGAATATGCGTGATACCGTAGGAATGAGACATTTTCCCGTGGTAAAAAGTAGCCTATGTGTTATTCCAGATACTCTTCTATATTTGTGCAAAGTTTCATGTCAATCTAATCAGCCGTTTTAGCGTGATGTCGTAACAAACACACACACAAACATCCGCCTTTATAATATTAGTAGGATTACACGCCAGTCCGCGATCACCACTCATTCATAACGCGTGTACTCATCATTATAATTTCTCTATAGTTAATTAGCATCGATAAAATTATAAATTGGGTATCAGAGTTTAATTATATCAACAATATCAATGTGCGAGTAAACCAACTCGCAACAAGTGCCAGTTATCAATGGGCTGAAATAAATAAAAGAAAAATTTACTTTGTTGTTATAAATCAATATTGGTAATACAATAAATTACTAATACTTACTGTGATATTAACGTCAAACATAATTTTACAATCATCCCAAAACTTTAACATTTTGGTAAAATCGTAATACATACCTACTATTACAAAAATATGTGGATGTACTGATTTTGTTAGACTGTGTCCTTGTACCTTGTTATGCCACGGCAAATTTTAAAAAATTAAGTTTAATATTCAAATAAGACAAATTTAGTTTTGAAACCCGTGGTAATGCTGCTTCCATTTTTCCTACTGTGGCACTAGACTGATCGCCACTATAAAATAAAACCAATTTACGTCGCGAGTCGGGAGAAGAATTGGCACACATCCGTCGTCCGTAAGCGCCTCCGCGCGACTGACGAGGCCGCCGAGCCACGCCGCTCGCGCTTTTTGTAGTTATTTAGGCATCTTAATTTACAATATAACCCTACAACATTGATACTCCACCATTCCCTAGATTATCAATTTATCTAAAGATTGGTATAAAAATTATGTTAATAAATTTAATATCTTAGGCATAATATTGAAAATAAATTTTGAATAGAGCCAACTTTGGTATTTTTTTTTATCGAGCAAAGTTAATCAAATCGTGTAACTGAATGCCCCATTCCCTCTATTAGATCCTCAACTGCAACATATATTTTTTTTATAATTTCACGACTAATATCTACTGAGTAATACTGTTTTGAAAAAGGGCATTTCTGACAATCGGCGACCTTAAGAAAAATTCGCAGTACTATCCATAGGCAACCAAAACCATGTTAATATCAGCTGTCAGTATAATTAAAAGTAATGCTGAAAAAATCACTTACCTATACAGGGTGACAGAAAAAGTATTGCATTCCATTAAACGAAGTGTTCTATGGTTAAGCGTGTTTAAATTTTCAAAGAAAGTAAAAAATCATTACAAATATATAAAAAAAACTTTGTCTTAAATTGTTCAGTTCTTAGTCAGACAGCAATACAGCGCGCAGCGTAGTCAAATACAACTCAGATAGCCTTAAGAGTTTGGCCTGTTCGTTGATCTATAACCAGTTTTGCCTTTTATACATCTATATTTAATTACATTTTTTATTTAATTATATTACATTAGTGGTGCTAACGGAGCCGACTTTGACGTTTGCCTGTAACAAAATAACGTAATGTGCTTTCCAGTTACCCAAAAATTATAATTTGATATATCTGTATTTTCTACAGCCAGATGCTCTACGCGAGAGAACGGTTGTAGAATACTTTGACTCTAGTACAGACGCGCCACGTAAAACAATCTACATAAGAAGGAAACCAAAGAAAAAGAAAAAGAGAAAGCCGAAGAAATCAAAAAGAATTCTTAGAGCTCGATTCAAGCAACCTGAACCAGAAAAGGATGAACAAAATATTCAAGCGGTACCATACGAAGTACACACACAAGTCAAAAAGAAAAGAACAGTTACGAATATAAAAGGAAGGCAGAATAAAACAAACGGAATTAAAAGGAAGAAGAAAAGAACGAGAAAGAATATTGACAGGGATGAATCGAGAAAACCGGTTGATATTATCATTCATATTAAAATGAAAGAATGATTAACAAATAATCAAAAATATAAAGGAAAAGATATTTGGTAGAGCCAAAGATTATTATACCTTTGCTTTGTTAAAGTAAATCAACATGATCAAATTAAATGAAAAAATACATAATATAGATAATAATTAAAGTTAAGAAAAATTATACCTAGTTTTAATTTCTGAGATTGTTTACTTAATTAGCTTGTTAATTTGTAAGATAGTTTGTAGTAGTTACTTTAACGAGTAATAAATCTACACTAAAAAGAGGAAAGAGATCTTTCTTTGTTGTTTGTAAGTAATTGATAAACTCTTATACCTACTTCAATTTTTTTTCTTGTTACCAAGATATGATATTCCTGAATGACATAACTTACAATAGGAAAATATTTTATTCCCACGGGAAAACAGTTAGCAGCTGGGTTAAATCACTACACAACACAATAATAAAACCTCTAAGGAAGAATTCACTAAAACAATGGATAACGGCAATCAAGTAAATAGTTAAATAGTAGATAGCAGATAGAAAGATCTTTTTAAAAATGTAATCGCAACTTTTTTACCTACTTTAACACTAGTTTGTAACAACTTTATCTGTGATCCTAAACTAGATAAATAATAATTAGAAAGATTGGAGTTTTCCCACTGCATGTGTCTTGGACTACTTAAAGGGAAACCTCCAACAACTGTGTGAAACAGGATTTTCAAAGATTTTTTAATTTGAATTAGTTTAATTGTAGCGCAAGTAAGTATGTAGTGGTAGACTTTTGTCATAATCATAAACGAGGGTGAAGAGCAGGAGGTATGCATTTCTCGGGTATGACGTACATTATATTTTTCGCTACTTTCAGGATTGTATCATAATATAATCCATTGTTCCGGTCGTGATTCAAAATAAGTATAATCATTTCAGGCCCTATCTGTTTCGTGCTTGGACAAATGTTTCGTGGTATGACAGATAGACCCAAATATAGACCAAAGTTTATTAAGTAACGTTTGTAGGTTCTAATAAAAGATATTGATGATGTGGTCAAACTTTTTATTACACATTTACTTAGGTTAGGTACTGTTCTTGAAGCTGATATAGAAACCATAATATTCTTATGTTGTGTTAATACGACTTTTCTTATGTGACTTCAACTTATCATGATAATTTTTTGGCTTAGTCAGGATATATTTATTCTTTTTATATTTATTTTTTGGCTTTGGTTTTAATGTCGTCAGTTTCCTGTTTAACCCTGGTTTCGCTTTCTGAAACATGTTTTTCTTGTGGATCAAATGTTTTGATGGTTTAGTTACAATAGGAGCCTTTTTTGTCTTCTTTGCTCGTGATCGTAACATTTTTTGCCTGAAGCTGTTGAACTTTGGTATTTTCTGGAAACAGAAGACAGGATTTTATTATTATTTTTATAAATTTCATTCTGTTTTCATTAACTAATATCCATCTTTTAAAATGTAACTGTTCCATTAACAAATAATATGTGGTTTTCTTTTGGAACTTTAGTCATGTCATCGACTTGATAGAGAAAGTTGATAGACGTAGCTTCATTTTATTTAGACACATCGTTAATTCAGTAATGTAGGTCATGGTTTACAAAACAGCAATTGCGAATATTTTTATGAGATTGTACTTTTATTATAGTCCTGTTAAATACTGATTAACAACAATTATTCTGCGGAAATGTTATCGTCCAATTTTTTGTCACGATAATCTTTCTCAGCCATGCTAGAGTCATCTTCGTTTGTAATATAATTTTCATTTAAATCAACTGGTGCAAAATTATTTGTTTTCCTATAGGCTGCTTTTTTAAAAGGGTTGCTTGTATCAGCTTTTATCCATGTAGATATTTGGTTTGCTTTCCAAATCTTGTGGATTTTATGGTGGTTTCTTTTTGCCGGTCTTGTTTTGATATGGACCATTTTGTCGAGAATCTTGTCATGTAATGTTTTCATCACCTGATTTTGTTGGCTTCTATGCATTTGTCCACTGAATATACTTCTTCCACTCTCGGCAGCTAGTTCGATGTGCCTGCGATTCTGAAAATTAATAAGTGAACGTTTCAATCTGTTACACGAAGGTCCCATATTCGATTTCTGGCCGAGGCAGATATTTGAATGATGAATTGCGGCATAATGTTGGATAAGAATATCAGCACCCAAATTCTTTTACGCGGTTGCCACAAGCGGCAACTTCAGGGAGTCGAAGGCCTCAAATGTTTGTCAGACGTGAATTTCTCATTTTCTGTGTACAACTTGTAATGGTATTAATGGTTGGAAATAATCAATGCCTATTTACCCGAATGTTGTTGTCTATAAGTTTGACATCATTGTTCATCCATTTGCTGAGATCCCCTTTGCTTCTTTCTAAATAATCGAGCGTTTGTATGTTCTGAAAATACTATGTAAACATTATCATTCACAGTTGCCTTATGTTAAATGTTTAAAAAATTTAATTGTCATGTGGTGTCGCAGAACTACACAAAAATATCATATCACCTGATGAAAACTAATAAGAAAATACTTGCAAATGTAAGAAAATACTACAATTATTTTAAGGATGAATCAGCCCATGAAACGGAACAACTTTCCCTAAGAAACATAGATAAAAATATAAAAATGGTCGTACCATAAAAAATAATTTGTTCACCTGACACTGTTCTTTTCACAATTCTTTTTACATGTCGATCTATGTTCCTTGGGAAAAATTGTTCAGTTTCAAGAGCTGGGTCACCTCTTAAAAGAAATCCCTGTATACCTTTGTCCTGGGTTACAATTTCTTATTTGAATTTTGCATTTTTTATGTTTTTATTTTTTTCATTATTAATGTTGGCAAAGGCAATTCTGGTTAAGGTTTAATATTGTCTGATAGTTCTGCAGCACCGTCCACCTAACAACGTTGATAAAAAAATCACTTACCTCTTTTTCAGCTATATTGTTTTCATCGAATAAGTCCGAAAGTGAAAGTTTTATAATAAAAGCATAAATTATAAAATAAATAAAACACGTATTTTGCATGATTATAAACTGGAAACTATACCGGCAATCCCTAAAGGTTTTTGGAAAAGGTGTTGAACAAATGATTGAATTTTGAAATACCGTTGTTTCTCGTTTGTTTTTTAAACATGCGAAAAACATTTCATTCTTAAAAATTTGTTGCTATTTCCGAAACCAAACTAAGCAGTTACTTACTCTACTTTTTATACTGAACCAGGCAAATTTGTTTTTCACCCATTTGATCGGAAATATCGTCACCAGGAAAAAAATAAAACATCGTCAGGTTTGGAGAGGCACTTTGAATCTTTCACACCTTTCAAGTTGTTAGCTTTTAGACTACAATTGAAACAATAGTGTTTACATTCCGTTATTTCCGGTAAACAAAAAAAATTAGGAAATTGTTTATAAAAGTTTATCACTAAGAAGTTTCACTTCATTTGTGTGTGAAAGCCCTGATGTGATAGAAATTGATATATCGACGATGTCCTCGAAATGTTTTGCGACGGTGGCCGTGGTTTTAGCACTGTCTTATATTAGTGAATCATATCAGGTAAGCTTTTTTAACTTTGCTGGATTTGATAATGAGTCAAATGACATCCTTGACGAAAAGGCCCTCACACAGCCAAAAAATTTAACAAGATGTAATCAGGCCATAAAACTGACCCGCTTTTTATGGGAGTTACCAATGTTGGTAAACGAAAAAAAGCCTTGCACCTAGTCTCTACTCCTCTAACCTCCCATTTAAAATTTCCGATCAACCCGATGGAAAATCTTTTTTAACATGTCCCAGTTCTAGAGTTCGTGCTTTTAAACTTGGTAGTTTAATTAAGTCTATCTTCTGTTTTCTACAGGACTCTTTTAATGGAAAGAAGGATTCCCACAAATCATATAATTCCTTAGCTACGCTTATAAAATCCGTAAGTATTGTTTTTAAAATTATGTAGTCCATAGACCTATCTGGGCAGTTAACTACGTTACTTTACATCAAGAGGAGAAGCTTGGCAGCAGATCGGAATAGTTGGAAATTCCGTGACTTCCGGTACCTACCCATTTTAGGGAAGTGCCAAGTACTTTAAAATCAAGCATTTTGTAAAATATTCAAGGCTGTTTTGTTCTTTGCAGAAGAACTTATCTAAATACAATGTTGCCAGTGATAAAGATGAGCGGACGATATTGTTGCCAAAGGTGTCTCGTTTTATTGTGACTAAACAGCGGAAACCGAAAAAGGTTCCCATGAGAAGCACGATACAGAAGATAATCAAGAAAACGAAAAAGAGCAAAAAGGCGTACCGCCGGGTAAGCATTTATCTATTAGCAAAAAATCTTAGGGCCAGCACAATTAGGTACGTCTCAAGAGCTGAAAAGATTTCTTAGGACACGTCCACCAGAAATCAAGGATGTGTCCACGACAAGAGTAGGGTAGAGGGGAAAGGTGAAGTCAAGCTCACATCTGGTTAGATCTTAGAATATAAATAGCGGTAAATGTGAAATTTATTTTTCAAACAGGGCGGATGAGGCTTCTTTGCTTCCAAGATTTGATGCTTTGGTTCCCGGGATAAAGGTTATCGATAAAGACAGTTTTTCCCTTCTCGGTTCACCTATTTTTACTGATGGAGTCCCAAGTACGCTGGAAGCAAAACGGCTGCAATTGTCAGTGATCCATGATAAACTTAAGAACTTGTCCTCACACGTGGCTCTTGTCCTTTTGCGCAGCTGTTTCTCGATGCCTAAGTTGACATATACCATCAGAACCTCTCCTACCTGGCTTTTTCCTCAAGACGTTGCTCGTCTTGATGTTCTGCTAAAAATTACTCTTGAGGGCGTCCTAAATGTCTGCTTGGATGAAAGGCAATGGCGTCAAGCAGGTTTACCTATACGTCATGGAGGTTTAGGCGTGCGTCTCGTTGAGGGTGTGGGACTACCAGCTTTTTTGGCCTCGGCGCATGGGGTGGAAGGCTTGGTCGCTCGTATAATCCCTTGTGATGGTGACCAGGTTTCTATTCCGTTTGTAAATGAGGCTTTATTAGCTTGGGAAGTTTTATGTCCAGGTGAGGCGCTCCCGGAAGACAAGGATATACAGCGAAGTTGGGATGACATTCTCTCGAAAATCACTATCAAACTTTTGATGGAGGATGCTTCAGATTTAGACTTGGCACGACTTAAGGCATCGACCAGTTTAGAGTCCGGGGCTTGGCTTCACGCGCTGCCTTCTCCAAAGGAGAATGCCCATTTCTGGTCTAAGAAATTGTCTCGCCTCAAAATTAAAATTAAAGCAATATGTAATATCCCTCATTCTAATGAAGAATAGCTATGGCAATTGTTGTACAAAACAGGGAAACTAACTTAAATGTTAAAGGTCTTTTAACTGTTTGGTGTTTTTCCCAAAGATTTTACTGGGGTGTGAACCCTTTTTGCTCTGTTTGCTTCGGTATAGCTAACGATAACGATTTTAGAACGAAATACTCGATAAACAGCCAAACTTCAGCACTTTTGTCTCTTCCGATACCCAACTTTAACATTCAATAACTTCAGAACTCCTGTCATAATTAAATTATTTTCAGTTACAAAATGTTAAGCGATAATTAGACTTTATAATTATTTAACTTTGGCTTTGAGGCGAGGCCTGCTAGTAGTGAGGCAAGCGATAGACGAACATCCTTACTAGAGTGGGCATAATTCTTTAGGTACATTCTTAGATGATGACTCACTAAGAGTGGCAGCGGTTCTACGCCTTGGTTGCTCAATGTGTGAGCCTCGCCGGTGTGTTTGCGGAGCTATGGTAAGAGCGGATGGTCTCCACGGTCTAAGTTGTGTGTGGTCAGCGGGTCGTTTGTCAAGGCATCATGCCTTAAATGACTTGATACGTCGGGCTCTCGTCTCAGCTAACATACCTTGTGTTTTGGAACCTTCGGGACTTTCCAGGTCTGACGGTAAGCGCCCTGACGGCCTGACTTTGATCCCCTGGGAGCGTGGCCGTAGTCTGTTGTGGGACGCGACCTGTTGCTGTACGTTTGCAGCATGTCATATTTCGGGGACTAAGCAACGAGCAGGGTTTGCAGCTGAGACTGCGGCCAGACAAAAACACGTGAAGTACTCGGCGCTTAAGCAATCGTATATATTTGTGCCCGTGGCCGTGGAGACAACAGGTGTTTGGGTGTCTGAGGTAAAGAAATTTATAACTGAGATTGGTCGCCGGCTGATGGAAAAAGGGTTAGATCCTCGTTCCGGTTCATACCTTGCCCAAAGAATCTTAATCACAATTCAGCGGGGCAATGCTGCCAGTGTTCTGGGGACTTTTGGGCAAGGTGTGACTCGGGGGGTCTTTTTGAATAGTTTTTATTTTTATTTTTTATTTCAATACCCACTTGACGACGCGTGATGCTGAAAGTATATATGTTGGTTCCCCTATGACGAAGCTTGTGCTGATAAATTATGTATCTACTATATTTTGACTTTTGTGAAGAAATAAACTCGACTGGGCGTTAGATCTTGGGGTTAGACAGTCGAACTGCTAAGTCTTATTCGTGCGGCATATGAAGGATCCAAACTCAAAACTGTGTAACACAGCCTGAGCTTGACTACTTAACATCCGTCGTCACCTCACCTTTCTCTAGGGAAGATCAGCCTGATAGCAAATGTATCCGTCGATTATAATATCATCATTGTTTCCTACCAAAACCATTTTCGTGCCAAATGTTGCCAAGATGAATGCATTGGCTTACCCTATGTTAAAGATAACAGATCACACGTAGAGCCAAGATTCTTATCTATACTTTCCTGAAAATGTTTTGGGTTAGATACTTTAATGATTTTACTATTACGAAAATACTTTCTGTGATACTCAAAAATCATTTTTAAATATTTTATGATTCAGGCAACAAGACCACCCACACAACCGACTCGCAACGAAATCAGACAGACGCCATCAACGACACAACCAACGCAACACAAGAAAAGCAGAAAGTTCAATTCGAAATACGTAAGATACCCGATGCCGTTCCACAAACTATCAGCGAAGTCAGCAAAGAAAGATTACACCGTGCACCGCAAAAACAGAAGGTCTGTTAATAGAATTAGAAGAGATATAGATTTAACTAAAAGCCATGTGGATATAATACAAACGGACGACATTGATATAAGTGGAAGAGATGAAACTATAAGTGATATGGATGAAGATATAAGTAAAAAGGATGCGGATGTAAACAGATTAAATATTAAGAAAAGGAATGTTGATAGAGACTTGTACATTCTTGAAGACCTTGATGAGATTGAGTTTTTAAGTGATGAAAAAGATGAAAACACCATCAAAGCCCATGTTAAAAATTACTGGTAATAGTTTTGGACTGCAAGTGCTAAATTGTATGATTTTGTTCCGTGAATAAAGTTTTATAAGTAAAATTAAAAGTTGTCTGTGGATTAAAGTGAAAAAAAGGAAAATTATATCATTTAAGTTGATAAGATCTTAACAATAAAACTCTTCTGTGTAAGTTTAACATAGAACTTTATTAATAAATAGACATAAATAATTACGAAACGCTTACAGCTAAACTTTGAATTGAGATTCCTAGTTCTATTATTATAAACAGGTATGTTTCATATAAATAATTGACTGGCTCATATAATAATATGGCTACGTGTTAAAAAATACTTTTAAAGACTGTAGAAAATAGGTACTCGAATTGTTTGATAATCTATTGTGAATGTAATATGTGAAGTGAAATCGATAAAATGAAATGGATTGTAAAAAACTATGTACAGAAAAAAGGTTACATAACAACTATTTACATATAAGTAGGTACCATGTATTACAAGGATTATCCTTATAAAAATATTTTAACACTTCGCGCTTCGCTTGGCTCGTCTTGGCGAGGGCACAACCATGTCACCTAAGCGAATACTACTTACATGAGAAAACCGATAAAGATAACTGTTTTTTACTGGAGTGAAAATGTGGTACTCTAAAACAGTACCAGTTTCATGTTTCACGATATAATACATTTTGAGTCTCATTATCTTCCTTTACTTCTTCTAATGAGAAATCTTCCACCTGCAAAGCGTGTAGAGTAAAATACACCCCAACAGGGGGAAACCTTGGGAAGGACTTTGTCCAGGATTAGGTTTATTTTGTTGCTATTGCATCAAACCATATCTGCCGAGGGTACGCCATAGGGTACAATCTCCCTTTCTCGGATCCAGACGCTATCAACCGCCTTCTTTTACTCAAAGAGGATGGTTGATGTTGTTGTTGAATTAAATTACTAAAAGAAAATTGCAGTCTTATTCTTATGGCTGTTCAGCTTTGATTTCCTCTCCGTTCTTCTTGTTCCTGTACTCCCAACCCTGGTAAGCGAGGTCCTGAGCTGCATGTTCGTGGTCCCTGAACGCCACTCCGCCGGAGCCGTACTTGTGCTGAAGAAAAAAGAACAGTTCTTATAGCAAGTGTTACTGGAAAAAACTATGGTCAACCCGTTTAACTGAAAAACTTTCCCCAAGAAACATTGGTGATAATTTGCATTTTTAAATTGACTTTGAACCATACTTGCTGATGCTAGACAATGCACTTGAGACTACAGAAAAATGACTTACAGGGTAGCTTTCGTAATGCCCTCCTCCATACTGCCCGCCATATTGACTCCCATGATGAGGTGACTGGTCCCTGTAAGGTCCCAGGCCTATGCCGGCCGGGGTGTACTGAGGACCTGTGTAGTGGCTCGAAGAGAATGGAGAGGAGTTTGGCTTGCAGAACTTGAAGTAGCCGATCACTCCTGAAATAGAAAACAATCATGACATGAATGATTATGTGCGAAATGGCACAGATACTTAATAGAATATTTTGACTGTCTCCTGTCTTTTCTACGCAGTTGGTAAATAGTTGAAGTAGTCTAAATAAACACGCAAGTAAGCAAAGAGCGAGTTGGCGGAACGAGCCGGTTTATAAAACGAGCAAATTGGTTTACCACCCATTTCATTATATCAGTAACATTTTAATCAAGTAAGCATACAAATAATTTGTAAAATATTGAAAAAAAATTCTGTCATGGTTAGAATAGCCGGGTTAAATATTTTGAAACATCATTTGAAAGGTATTGTTTCTGCAAATGAAACTTGCCTGGAACGATGAGGGCCATAAAGCCAAGGAACTTCTTGAAGCTGGCTAGCCCCAGGATGAGGGGCAGGAACAGCAGCAGCTTCAGCTTGAACAGCTTCAGGATCAACAGCATCGGGATGATCAGCTTCTTCAGCTTGTGACGACCTGCAAAGACCAATAAATTTTTACTCCGTCTGATCGATATGGCTTGTAATTTTGGATAGTTCAACTGAAATAGCTTTATGCTGAATATCTTTCTCAGAAATAATATTTTTGATAATGGTGTGTGATGTGAATATTCGAGAGGTCCAAATAATATTTTTCAAATTTTAGTTCGTCATATATTCCTTGCTACGCGAACGAGGTTTAAACTCATATACCTACATAGATTTATTCCTTCATTTCTTCCTTAACATTTTTTTTACATGTAAAACATAATATATTAGCTTACGGAAAGGCGGCGCCTTCTTATCCTCAATGATGTCCACCTCATCAGCTATTTCATCAATGAATCTTGGAGCTACGACGCCGTTGGCTGTCACCTCATCGTCCAGCTGCATCTCCAGGGCTGTTGACCTCAGAAACCTGTAATTGTATAAAAAAATAGATTAGAAAAGTAAACATTAAAATGTTAATCTAACAATGATCTTCGGGATTCGAACCAGGGCCCTTAGAGTTGAGACCTACTCTTAGTCAGACGTCTCAGACCAATAGACATAGAACAGTCTTCGATGATACACCTGCCAAGAGTAACAAGTATGGCAATACTCTCCAAAAAGGGGACATCCATATCAAGCAGTGCAGTTTTGTAGCTGTTGATGATGAGATGATGCTATTCTAAGACGATAATAGACGGGAGATGCACCTACCGTTCAATCTTCCTCATTCCATATTTGACGAGAGCGTCCCAGTCTGAATCCCCACTCCTGGGTTGAGAAGCCAGCTCAGTCGGCTCGTGAGCCAGGGCCCTCGCTTGCGATTCCACTTTCACTAAGACTGCATTTTCTGATAGCCTTGAAATAAGAAAAGGAACTATTTTAATATCGTTAGGTCGAATTATCGATTATATTAATTTGTCGAACTTGTCTATTTTCTAACCGTTTATATAGCCTCTTTGAAGAGACCCAAATTTTTTCTATTTACGCATTTAAAAAAAGTTTAAGTACAAAAGATGTTTAACTTCGAGGATGAGAAAATCCACCAGATGTTTTGTATTGTATTACTTCCCTTACATTTCGTTTAGGGCTTCTTCTTATATGAAAAATTTCTGATGGAATATTCTTCTTCTATCGTGAGGACACTTAAATAATCTGACATTTTGCGATTGGAGGCCTTCCATTCTCAGTGGCTCGATTTCTTTAAAGTTAGAATCAGGATGTACCGAAATTCATAATTCTAGTGTTCTAAAACATCAATCACATGTTTACTTACTGGTAAGCCTGCCTGTCGAAGAAGTCATCAAAGGACCGTAAGGCTTGGGCTTTAAAGCAGTCGGCCAGGTCACCATTGATGCATTGGTTGGTCGCCTGCTGGATGTAGAGGTCCTGATCCTCTCCCAAGCCGAGCCAGTTCAGAAACCCTCGACCTTCAGCTTGGGGCTGGAATTTTCAGAAGCAAAACATTGAATGAAAGATATTGAGAACTAGCTGTCGGGAAAATACCGCTCCAAGTAACTAAATTTATAAGCTCGTTCGTCGACTCAAGAGTCCCCAGAAGGCTGCTAGAAGTTGCTATAAAGATAGCGTTTAATTCCAGCAGGTGTCTTCAAACTACAGCAGCTAATGGTTAACACTTCGATATCTCGTTTCAGCCCCATTGTTTTTTAACGTGGAGCCATCTTGAGGCTAAATTGAGAACTTCCTGTAGGCTTTCTTTGATAGTGAATCATCTTGAGCGAGGTTCTTGTAGTAGCCAGGCCTAGAGGTCACTATGCCATAAAAACATGGATTATATCCTCACCGATCGACTCCTGTCCTCATCACCGAAGTTCAGCGACCTCCCCTCGGTCTCTTCCTTGGGTGGCTGGTCAGGCAGCCTGAAGCCACCTTCCCCACGCGTCTGCAGCGCGAGGGTCATCAGCAATAGCACCGGCAGCCATCTTTGTTGCAGCATTTTGATGTTGTCTGTGGAAAGAATGTTTGACAGAAGATTTAATATGGCTTCTAGGAGACAGCTTGAAGAAATACATTAGGTAGGTAGTAAGTAGGACATACATTATTAGGAAAGAAAACAGGGTAATACGTTTGTATGAACATTGGTCGGGTTAAATTTCATGTTTGTCCTTTTGTTGATTTTTCCGCGTCTTCAATTAAATGCTAAATTGAACATCATTTTACCAAGAAAACTTAAGAAAGTGGGAACATTGGGAACTAACTAAAAATAAATACTGGCATAATTGAAAGCTTCCAAGGCCCCCATTTCTGAGGTAGGCAGAGCGTAAACGGCTGTAAAAAACGGCCGTTTAGGGTGAGAATCCACCAGAGCTGTGCGAGTAAAATGTGTCGTACGAGGATGCGTAGCGGAGCTGTCAAAATGCGCATTAATGTGCGGAGCGAGGATGCGTTGCGAAGCTGTGAAATGTGTGAGCGGGGGGGAATGCGATGTAGTGGAAACCTCGCAACATATTCCTAGCAGAACACTTCTCGCAACACAGCCTTCGCACACATTTCTTGCTTGTTTTGTATGTAGAATGGCCTCGCTTCGCTCAACCCTATTCCACCAGAGCTGAGTTAAGCGAGGCTAGGAAAATGAAGTGATTCAATTGGTGGATTTTTTCCTCGCACACCGCTTAGCTACCTCGCACAGCTCTGGTGGATTCTCACCCTTACACCATATCTGACAAAGGTTTAGAGTCATTCAAAGGACTGGCGATAGTGACAGGTTGTCAGCCTGTCGCTTAAAATTGCGATACACATCAACTCTCAAATCCCTTACGACCAAGGAATGCGCGGTCTATATCGGTTAGCAATCGTTAGAATTATTTATTAGAAAGTGCAGTAGTGCACTAACTTCGATTGAGTAAAAGCAGGAAGTACTTAACAAGTAGTAACTTACTTGGCACTTACTTACATTGCTTCTACCGGGAGTTACAAAAAGGGTCAAGGTACTCATGAAACTGAATAAATATGAAAAATATTTGAACCTCCCATATAAAATTACCGATTGGTTGATTGATTTAGATCTCCCTCGCACTAAGGCTCTTACTTTATAGACTAGGCGTTTTTGCGTTCCTCACAACAAACCGCCGCAATTTATATTAAAATCCATTTCTTTCAATTAAGTTAATATAGAGTGAACTGAACAATATAACTATTATGTTAAATTAAGTAAATCGTTAATTATTTTAACTCTTTTAAATATAGAGCCATATGTTTAATATACTTAAATTAACCGAATTAATTAAATTAACTTATTTTATAAATTGGCTCTATATTATGTTAAATTTAGGTATGTTATTTAATCTCCACTGTCTCAGGTTTAAGAAATAACAAATAAAACATCAAATAAAATAAATGAAGATATAAAAAATAACGAAACTAATATTATTTGATAACTGTTAATTATATATACTGAGAATACACTAATTATTTTACAGGTTGTTTTGATATCATATATCTAACATGTTTTAATGTGTGATTTTTTATTAAGACCACCTATAAAAAAATCGTCAGTTTCATGAAGACAATAAATAGTAAGTAAGTAAGTATGAAATTAATTCATAATTACCGCCAACTTTCCAAAACTTCAGGTACCGCTGAGCATATCAAAACTCATTATTACATTGAAAACCAAATTCACTTTTTTCACGCACCATTTGAACTATAACAACTACCGAATCTTTTCTTCAAAATTCCGAGCACGTAACTATAAACCAACAGTTTTATTTCATTGCGTGTTTCGTTCCTGTTCTCGTGACAGATGTTGGTATGTAGGAGGTAATGTATGTGTATTCTACACTGTTATTAGACGGAGACAGTTGTATTTGTGAAAGTAGAGCGAGCGAGACGCATGACGTGTACGCCGTGACTGCGCGTACGCCGGTGTGGTCAGGTGCTGGTACGGACGGATACTAACCGATAACTAATATGAAACAGGCGAAAGTAAGTTTGTTTGTTACTTCTTTCCCAAAAAGGAGCTTGGCAGACACAGCCTCGTGGCCACACCCCTTAATATTGTAAAGGGTGTCTGTCTTAGGGATGAATCCACTGAATAGGCAGCAGCGTTCTCTGAGAATTTTCCACCTTACGCCACGCTTGCAACTCGTCTGGGTCCTCATACTTTAAAAGCCGGATAGACCTGCGAGTTTGGCCTAACATTTGGGTAAAACAGCTGGACACCTTGCATTTCTGAGCATTTGTAAAAAAAACAAATACAAGCTTTGCCTAAAAACGCAGGGGAGGGGTCGAGGGCTCGTTCGTTCGCAATTTGGTTGTGTGTGATCCGCTCGAACGGTACTAATTTCGAAATATGATAAGCCTAACGAAACCGGACAGGCCAGACGCCGCGTATTTTGACCGGACAGGCAATGTAAAAACCTGACCATATCCGGTTTTATCCGGACGCCTGGCAATCCTACCTGCCAAGCATGGTGGGTATGGTAAACACAAGCGGAGGCCCGTGTCCAGCAGTGGATTCAAGATTCAAAGATTCAACATTTAAAATTGTTATTTCCAAGTAGATTCACAAATAATACTTTAAATAGAATGTCAAATACAATCAACAAAATAAAATAACTAGGTAAAGATACTCAAGTAGACGTATGGCTGTTATTGATGGAAGATATTCAGGCAGAGCCACGTGAAAAAACTAGTATCTACCTTCTCAACTATTCTGCGGACATCGTGCACATAACGGGCTTGTCATTTTAACCGGAGCATAACAGTGTACGGTAAACTATACCGTACAAGGTTATAATACGAAACAGAATTGCCTGACGAAGGTTCTCTTTAGTTTTGGGACAATGGGTTGACGAACGACCCGATGAACCCTAGAGTCAGACTTTTAAACTGCCTGGCAATCTCTTCTTACTTAATTTTCCTAAGGTAACCTCTCAACACAAAAACTCTAAACCCCCTAGTCGCTTCTTACGACACCTACGGGAAAGATATGGGGTGATGCTTTTCTAACACCACACGGCAAATGACCGCGCATCAGGTAAACGGCGCGCGGGGCGCTTGCAATTACCACCCTGAAAATTGCTGTGTCAGCTAAAATGAGATTTTCAGACAGACACGTCTTGTAAGATGATGAATGAACATTTTGAACCGAAAGCACTGTGGGTAGGATTAATCGGACATACCTCGGTTAACCGTTTTCATTGTAAGTGGCAGGTTCATCAGTCCATGTTACATCATTGTCAAATTTGTTTTAGGTTCTGTCGATGCCGACTTAAAATAAAACAGTATCACTCCATTACTTTTTGGCAGCTGTGAGATTCTTTTAGTAAGTTAATTAAGTTACTGTTATTTGTACTAATTTATTTTTATTTCTTGACCTACTGTCAAGAGTATCTTCCTATAATGAGCAGAGTAGAGTATGAATCATCATTTCACCACCAGCAGCGTTCACTGCACTGTTATGTCACTGTTGAATTTTAACACGACAATGACCTAGAAGACGACGTGTTTGTTTTCGATGAAAATGTTATGAAAGAGATTTATACAGTGTGGACATAGTCTGCTTAATCAACAGGCCATCACTGGATAGAGGCTTATCCCGCATTAGGAATATGAAAGAGATGTATGTTTATACAGTGTGGTCATAGGTAGTCTGATTCATCAACAGCCACAACAGTCCACCGCTGGACATAGGCGTCCCGCATGAGGAAGTATTTGACAAAATTTCGAGCTCGGTAGTCACGTTACATTGAATCCTACCAGTGAGGGTCGCAAAAAACGAGTCGTTTATATATAAAGAATGGACAATGGGCAGCAGCATTTTACACTGTGCTCTAAAATTTGGGAAATATAAAATGGGGAGGAATCTCAAACCTTATTGCAATTGGTAGCAAGCGCGACTGTGCCTTAACCAACGCCTTAACCAATAAGAACGAACTAAACTTTGACATTGACATGTTTTCGACCAATCACAGAAAAAAGGCTCATTCGATAGTGGGGCTATTTTGTTACCACATTCTCCCAGTTTGCTACCAAATTCTACTGAACTGTTCCGAAACTTCTGTCTCAAAACACAACAAAGGTCTTTAGACTGCATGATTCACTATCTCGATTGACCTCTACGGAGTTTGTCAATATATTTCGTCATGCCACATCCACTGACGCATACATTCGCGGTGGTGACCCAAAACATGCTTCACTTAAGGATCTACCCCACTTTCTCTCGACTCTACCCATTGTTATAGTTAATGCAAATTCTTGCAAGACTTCGGTCACTTTACCACTATTATACAAGGTGTAAGGGACAGATCTCTAAATACTGATAGAGTGCATTCAGACCATGAAACTGAACAAATTCCCGTAAGAAAATATTCCAGGAGACGTGATTTTTTTCAGCTGATCGTGAATCTGTATGGGAGGTCAAAAGGTTTTCCTGAAATATTTTCTAATGGGAAGTTGTTATAATCTAATATTTTCTAATGGGAAGTTATTATTATCAGATGAAAATATTATCAGTACTTGGACTGAGAGCTGTCCCTTACACCCCGTATATTTTGTGCTTAGAGTAATTCTGTGACTTTACTTCAGAACAAGTACCTGCTTATAGGTACTTTCTTTTCCGGGTACGTAAGGCCAGCGCACACCTAGAGCTATTAGACGCAAACTGTTTTCGGTAGCAATTTTTTTGGGTTTGCTGTAGTGTCGGCTTATGCCAAATATTATATATTCTTTATTGTACACAGAAATTTTACAGAAAACACATACAGAAAAAACATGTACAAAGGCGAGCTTAACTCAAAAAAAAACATTGAGTTGTCTTCCAGCTTACCAGCTGATAGGACACTTTGATCTAAATTAATGTTAATTAACGGTGCATTTTTTTAAATCTTCAAGTTTTTTATAAGTTTGGATACTTTTCGGACAGGACTTTGATATCGGAAATTTTTTGGCACCGGAATACGAATTCTGTAAAAACCATATTTTGAAACTGTCAAGCGTCAAACGAATGATAGTTTGGCTGGCTTGGCGCGGTCTAGTGGTAGGCATCAAGTATGCACTTTTTTATTTTGTATTCTGTAACATAACTCTTTTTTTGCAAGTAAAGTAAACTTAGGTATATGTTTTTAGTCTTCCCTACGGCGCCAGTTCAAGAATAGATTACCTAACTGGTGGAAAAGTAATAAACTATTTTCTAACTAGGTAATACGATTAGTTTTAAAGTGTGGAACCACTGGATGAAGTTGGAAGTTTAATTAAAGTTTTTAATTAGTTCAGTTATTGACGTTTTGCGGTGAACTGTTTGCTTTAGTTTAATTAAGAAAATTGCTGAAAATATTGCACGGGGTTAATCAGCCTATAAAAATGTTTATCTAAAGTTGTTTCTCTTGAGTATTTATGTATAGATACAGAGTTTTCTGTTGCACTTAAACATTAAATTTAATCAAAATATGACCTATATTTTAGACTTTTTTTTACTTAGTAGGCCGTAGGATCATCGATTATAGTTTTGTTTATTTTATTTCAGCGTGTTAGTTGATGAAGACTGCTTGTAAGTTTGATAACTATTGTACCTACTGTTTTCTTTTTCTTTAAAGGATTTCTTATTTTTATTAGATGTAATGTACCAATAAACTTAACCTTACTTAACTTAATGATAAACACGAGCATAACTCACCAAAACAGATTAATCCTCCCAAAACTAGTCCACAACTGCACTACAGTACAAACACCAATGGACAGACAGACAGGGTTCAAACTATCTTATATAATAACAACTTTACAATTGCATAAACTCTGCAGATCCGTAATGTACCAACCGAAAACTTCGTAAACTATCCGGCACACGATTTTCAACTCAACTTTGCGGCTATTAAAGCTCATTCTTGTTTAAAACCGCGATTTGTTTTGGTCCAAGTTGTGCTCATAACAGTATTAAAATTTTATCAAGCTATTTTCGTCTCTACGTTGTAAGAAATAAGTCATTATTTGAATCAAATTGACTAAACATTTTATGCTTAGCTTTACATGTAGCCAAGCTAAATTGGATCGTAAGTTAAATAAATAAGGTTGAGTTTGATTGTAGCGTCTGTTCTGACTTTGAATGAAGTTAGTGCAATGGGGATATCCCAAGTGAATGAGTGTATGCGGCTAGATTATATGGAGTGGAACTTTGTAAAGAGATTGCAGTTTTAAAACGCACATCAAAATAATTAGGCATTTCATTATGTTGTTGCTTGATTTGTGCAGATTATTATTAATTGCAAACAATAGCCATCTAGCCAAACGACTTCATGAGTGGAAGTGGTCGCCATGGCCGAAAATGGTCGGAGAGATCATCATTATTTAATGCAAACAGAAAAGTACATAGGTATGTACTTACCTCCAACATGTTTTAAAATGTTGGTAGGTACTATATTTTAGAAGAAAACATTTAATTTAATTAGTTAAAAGAGTTCATTACCCAATCGTTTCAAATAAAGTTCACTAAGTGACATCAATAAAGTAAGGTACGATAATTATAATATTCACGATTATCTTATAAACTGATTTTGTATACCTACGGTTGTGTAGGTTAAACCAAACATAGAGAGCCTAAAGTCTGGATATTTTCATCAGTATAAATTTGTTTTAGGTATTCTATAAAGAAACATTTTTGTATATGCAAAATACCAACCTAGAATAAATGTAGATGATACGATTGACACAGTTAAGCGTAAGCGAAGCCATTCTTTTGCTGTGCAATTAATGTAAGGAAGATCAAATTCACGTAAGCTCTCTCCATACTAGCTTGCCTTCAAGCGGCGATCAAGTAGAATCCTGGTTGCAGTTTCATAATCAGTTCATGGAGATCGTAAGGGATTCCCTGTAGCGATTGTGTATCAAATGACTTCAAAAATAAACTTCATATAATATAGCAATATTCGTGTTTACTGCATGCTGTTGCGTGCGTAGCTTAGCAGAAAGCAATATTATTCTATTTGTTTTATATTTTTATCAGAATAAATTATTTTTGCTTCAAAAATATTTCTTTAAACTAGAAATGACAAAATTTTGAAACGTCTCATATCAATTGGGTGCCAATTTCTTGTCCGATGATTCATGTAATCATGTACGTTAGCTCTCTCCATACTAACTTGCCTTCAAACGGCGATCAAGTCGGATCCTGGTCTAGTACTATTATATATTCTGTGTCCTGGTTGCAGTTTCATAATCACTTCATGGAGATTGTAAGGGATTCCCTGACGTGATTGTGTATCAAATTTCAACGATATTATACCTTCGTAGTGTTGCACAATTTGACCACATTCTCATGCATGTGTTTGGAATGGTTTTCCAAACATTGTAACTTACAGCTAGTTTAAGTTAGGTACTTGAGCTGTGTTCATTTGTTATTTGAAACTAGTTTTAAGCTAGAAATTCTTTAGTTTTAAGTCAATATTGTCAGGCAAGCTGTATAAGGGTAAGCTGCGACCACACCAAAATTGTCTTTATGATTTATTACAATGCATTATTCTGTATTCAGTATAAAAACAGCAGTATGCTATTTTTATACTGAATACAGCCTAGTTAAATGTAGAAACCTATGAACATTTGATGACAATCTTACCTAGCTTTATTTTCTTATCTTTTGAATTTTTTCATCACAGGCAGGATTTGAACCTGCAACTTTTTCCATCTATACTGGCGATGCCTTTACCATCTGGGCTGCCGCAGCTCAATCTTAGCCTGCGAAATTAAGCAACTGTATCTTAGCTATTAACTCCCTTTATTTTCCTTGTGAAAAGACGTCAGAAGTGTCCACACGAAAGCAGGAAACAGCTTTTGACGTAACAGCGACGTAACTAAGCTTTACCACAACAGACAAAACATTATTGCACAAGTGACAAGACGCCTCTTATGCACTTTTGAAGTCTGTTCAATGTATTGTCATATTATTTAGACCGCTATTCGGGAAAACAATTCGCTATTTGACTGACAGGTCAAATGAGCCACTTTTTAAGACAACCGAAAACTATATTTTGTATGAAATTATTGAAATATGACGTCACAATACAATGTTTTGGATGGAGTCAAAAAAATGGCTTTTACATAATTAGGGTGTTCAAAAATTCTAGCTTTTGATATTATGAAAAACGATTAATAAAGTTTGTAGTATTTTTGAACACTTGTTTTAATTTTAAGCATACAACTTTTTTATTTTATTTACGACCCAGTCAAGTAGCGAATCGTCTTAACATACCTACAATTAGTGCAGTTATTTTACGTCATAGGCTTTTAAAAGGATGGGAGTGTAGTTTCAAAATGTAGATAAAAATTTCATCCATCCGGTTTGGAAAATAAATAAAATGACAACATTATTATATATTTTTTTATTAAATAAGTACAGTTCAACGAAACGTAGTTATTATACAAAATGCAAAATAAAATTTATGATAGCATTTTCACAAATTATCATAAAAATATGACTTCATTACTCTCTACAACTATGACTAAAATTCTTATAAAATAAAAATAGTATTAAGGATAATATAATAAAAGAATATAAAAATAAGAAATCAGCTTTCAAAATAAAAACTATCTACAATAGCGTTATTTAAATAAGAAAATATTTATTATAATATAAATGATAACAACGATATTGTAGGTATTTGTGTACTTAATTGTATAACTTAATATTATTAAAATAAATATAAAGTATAATAATTTAAATAAATAAGTGCAAGTAAAAAATATTTAAACCATAGACTCATATAATAATTTAACATTTATACATTAAATTAACATTCATTCAATAAATTAACATTCATACAATAAATTGCATTCAACCATTTAAGATTACTTTTCAAATAAGTAAAAATCTATTAAATATATAGAAGGCAGAATAAGGAAAAACTATATAGTATCTACCTACAACTCCACCAAAATTACCCAGTTACTGGATACAATCTTCTACTACCATCTTAGGCGCAAGCTTCACAGAGTAGATGTGAGACGTAAGACGTAAGGTGGCATGTCAAAAAAGGTGATCGTCGCACACGTGGGACAAGCGACATCGGCACGCTTGAAACCGTTTCCATATAAAATGTATGAAATCGAAAAAACAAATCTACACACGTGAGGCACGCGTCCCATCGATAATGGCTGACGATCGCTTGTCTGACAGATGTCATGTTGTGGGTCGCGTCTCGTATCTATTCTGTGGAGTTTGCACCTAAGGCTTTTAAAATATTTTCAGCTTTAGCAACTTTAGCCCGGTCACCGTTGTGTCACCGTTAACTGAATTGATTCCAATTATTTGAACCACTTGTCATACGTGCAGGATATTCCGTAAAAAATAAATAAAATATTTTTATTTCAAAACTGAAATTATTTTTATTAAATGATACCGTTACCTTTAAATCGACCGTTTTTCTTTTAAAATATAAAAAGTAGGAGTAATTTGAAACGGTAAAAATAGTATCCCTTCTCAATATCATTGGTAAAAAATATCATCGGTATACTGGCGGCTAAATTCAATTGGCGAGCGCAGTATAACAAAATTTATTATGTAATATAATAATATTATGTCAGTATAACATTACATAATTATGATGTTATACTGACATAACAAAGATTAGTAAATTTTTAAATCCGTGTGTAAAAATATAGTGATGCTAATTAAAGCCGGCACTAAATATCGAAAATCATTAACAAAAGTGTTAGGTTTTATTATATTCTCTTTGAATTTGTTAGCAATCATCTACAATAGGCTTATAGTAGGTAATTAATAAAAGTTAAGCCTATTCTGGATGGTAATATAATTAAGTTCAAGCCTATTTATTGCCTTTTGACATTTTGAAACTAATAATTAAGCTTTTGTCAACATACAATTTACAATTTGTTACAATTTAAGTTGGCTTCGTATAAGCGAGAAAGCAATACCAACATTCAATTTCCCATCTTATTTTCATACAATTACGGTTTATGTCAAATGGTTTGTCAGACGCATCTCCTAGCGCTGCGCATCGCACAACGCAGCGTTGAAATATAAATATAAGGTCAAAATTCGTTTGGCCTAATGTATAGCCCAAAAAAGCACAAACGGACGTCACAAATTAGAGAAACGGTGCGCGGGGTGCGGACGTTACATGGTGATTCTCGCCGTAGTGTTAAACGAATTTTTAAATTAAATCCTTGAATATGACTGACTGCTTACACTTTCAGATTTCTGCTACTCATTTTATAACAAATATTATTAGAGCTACCCAATAGAAAGACACCATTTGAATGGTGTTAGGTATACCCCTTTCGCAAAATGACCATTTGGGAGTCAACTTGCTAAAAATTCTAGTTCAAAACTCTACAAGTCAAGAGCTTACGAACGTACATATGAAAATATATTACACGTTTTTTCTAAGACCATTATTCTATGGCGCTTAATATTTTTGAAGATTTCTATTCTTCAGTTCCCTGCAAAGTCTGAGCCTTATTGCAGAAGTTGTCTTCGAGTATCTGAAAAAGAAAGCAATTACTTAGTAAATTTTGGCAATGATAATGCTTTGCTATGCGAGAAAATAAGAAATCAAACATTTCACACGAACAGGAGTAGGTATAGCTCTAACCGCTGAAATACACCGTTTTTTTCAAAAGAAATGCATTAAGTTGGACAAGTGTTTTCGTTTTTTAGTATTGGTCATATCGAGAAAATTGTTCAGTCAGTACGATGTCCTAAAAAGTGTCTACTTAAATGCATTTTCTCCGAAACACGGTGTATTTTTTGAACCAACCAACAAATAATATATTTACTTGATAGAATACCTACATAGGTAGGTACATACAGTATTAACACAGAAACAATTTCAGTAAACTCGTTCCTCAATTAAAGTTTATCACATCATACTCAGCTTCCTTTCACATCCTGCCTGACATCTGTATTAATAGATCTTATGTGGACGATTTCTTAATACTGCGAACGGATGTCCTAACACTTGCTTGACTGATATTAGATACTAGATAGCTCAGATTGTATCAGAAATAGCACATCCTTTCTTAACAAATCGTTTGATGTGTCTATTCACGACGCTTCCATTCTATTTCTTGGCAGTAATTTTCCGGTGCAATGGAAAAAGATAAATTGAAATAGCACTTCTCATTAAATTGCTCGTTCGCAGTATGTCGGATGTTAGAAAATATGAGACAAATGCGAGATATATTCTAGGAATGTTTCCGTTGGGGAAAAAGGACGGTGGTGGCAAAATTAACCGTTAATGTACCATAGGTAGCGGCAAAGAATACTGCCACCCGTATTCCACTCAGTGTGTCTCGTAAAAGGCGATGTAGAGTTTTTGACCCCGGCCGAATATCTGTCGACTATGGTCAACCACATGGTCACGGTGATACCACAAAGTTAGTATTGGCTTGTGGTGATACCACCTATAATAGCTTCCCAAAGAGGGTTGACGTTTTTTTTTTTTTTTTTTTTCTGACTACCTATTGTAAATTAGCAAATGGGGAAAATCCTCAAAGGACACCTGGGAAGATGGCCCAGGTAGTGCCGGACTTTTACCGGCTAAAAACCCCATTTGCTAATTTCCATCCTAGGCGTGAGGCCGAATATTTCTGTGACGAAGAGATCACAGGCATTAAAGACTCTAATCGCAACACTAAAAGAGAAAGCAGATTTACATACTTAAGTACAGTGATAAATTATTTCCCTATATGCACTATATCTATATACTTATTTCTAAAACTATTGTATTAATTACTTAATGTTTTTTTTTCCGTAACTGTTGTTTTTTTTTTTACATATTATTATATCATTGTTTCTTTTTATTAATTTTTTCTTTTTAGCATTTTTTTAATACATATATGAGATGTATATAATCATCATATTATTCACTAATATATGACATATAACACTTTTCTTATCCTATTTTATTTATCCAATACTTGACATTATGTTTTATTTCTGTTTATTACTATACTTGCTACTTCTATACAATAATCTAAAAAGTTACATCTACAGTTCTTATCAGCTATAATTTCATGTAAATTACTGGGTTTTATTTTATAGTCTATTTTACATTCCAGTTCATATCTTTTCCTTTCGGTTTGGGGACATTCTGTTAGGACATGTACCGGAGTTTCTTCAACAGTTGCATCGCAGATACAGCTGGGATTGGGCTTGCATTTAAATCTATACAGATACTCCGAGAAACCACCGTGTCCCGTCATGACCTGCACCAATTTCGGAACAAGTTTAATTTTTTTTATTAGCTTATAGGCAGATATAGCGTCTGGAAAGAAGATTTTAGTTGTCTTTGCAGTGTCTCCCGCTTGGTACCGGTCGTTCCATTCCTGGATTGTAGACTGTCTAATGGCTCGTTTCATGTAAGACACCGGGCATTTATCGTATTTTGGGGCCGTTTTCGATTTCAGAGCTGCCTCTTTGGCCAGCTCGTCCGCACGTTCGTTGCCCTCAATGCCCGCATGTGCACGCAGCCAGAACATCCTAAGGGATTTCCCTTGGTCCCTTATCGCTACCATATTCCTCCTGATCTCGAAAGCTATTGGGTGGAATGTGTCATTGTCTTTTAAGAGCTCAAGTGAAGATCTAGAGTCGCTCAGTATGTTGTATGACATTTCCTTGCCCTTCAAAATGAGATCAGTAGCTTCCTTTATGGCTAGGAGCTCAGCTTGGAATACGGAGCAGAAAGAGTCCAGCTTTAACTTTCGGGCGCATACTTCTCTGTTTTCTATCCAACAGGTTAATGCTGCACCCGTTTTTCCACTGATCTTACTCCCATCGGTAAATATTTGAACGCCTTCGATGTTGTGACTCCGCACTGTCTCAGGAAGCATATTTTCCAGGCACTCGAACTCGAAAGCCACTGCTTTTGCTGGATGTGCGGCTTCTAAAAAACACACTCTTTGTTCCAGTTCTCTGTCACCCAAAATTTCCAACTGCGGCTTACCTCGTTTAGCTTCGTAAAGCTTTGCCGCTTCCTTAATTCTCAGGTCCAATGGGAGCAGTCCTGTCAGGATAAGCGTGGAGTTGAGTGAGGCTGTTCTATAAGACTTTGCTATCTTCTGTGCAAACCCTCTCTGAATGACATTTAGTTTCTTTTGCGTCATCCATTTGTTAGTTGCTGCAGCCCATACACTCGCCGCATACAGTACTACGGGCTCAATCACTGCCACATATATTGTTCTGATCGTCTCTGGGTTCAGACCCCAGCTGATCTTGGCTGCCCTTGCAAGTGGCTTATAGATGTTTGCAGCTCTCTTACAAATATGTGTAACGTGGTCGTTGTAAGTTAGTTTTTTATCTATAATCAGACCTAACAGCTTAATTCGGTCCACCAAGACAACTCGGGAACCACCCATGTGTATGACTGGGTCTTCGTACTTCAGTTTTTTTGTTACAACCATTGCATTTGTCTTGTGAGGTGCGAACTTCAGTTTGTTTTTGATTCCCCAGTCATACACTTTCTGAAGGGTTTCTTCTGCCTTTGCCTGAATATTTGGCATTGAGTTCCCAGAGAAGACCAGAACGATATCGTCCGCAAAAGCTTGGCTATATACGCCCCAGTCATCCAGGTGATTAAGAAGGGGGTCCAAAAGCAAGTTCCAAAAGGCGGGGCCGCCTATGGATCCCTGCACACAGCCTTTAGATGATTCTTTTACGTACTCTCTGCCTGCATAGCGTACTCTGACAGTTCTTTGCTGAAAGTAACTGTCTACTAGACCTCGCAGGTTTACCGGGCATTTTTTGTCAATCAGTTGGCATTTGATGGCCGGCCACCACGCGCTGTCGAAAGCGCCCTCTATGTCTAACGATACCACCACGTTTAGTAACTTGTTATTCACATTGTTCACAATGTGATTCATCAGATCGTAGAGAGCGTCTTCCGTACAGCGCTGGGGCACAAAGCCGTATTGACGTGGATTTAGTTGGGGCAGGATGTGCCAATTCATTCTCTTTATAAGAAGCTTCTCTAACAATTTGCCTAAGATAGGAAGCAGGCCTATTGGTCGATAAGATTTAGCCTTAGTATAGTCTTCCTTTCCTGGCTTTCTGAGAACTATGACCGTGGCTTCTTTCCAAGCGCTCGGGAAGTATGCCATCTCCAAGCACTTGTTGGCGATTGCCAGGAAGACTCCCCTGTCCCCCCGAATCGCCTCAGCACAGATGTCCGCGGTTAGACCGTCAGACCCAGGAGCCTTTTTTGGGTTAAAGGATTGTATTGTTCTATAAAGTTCTTCTAAAGTAAAAGCCGGATCGTCCGTATCATGGACGGTTCGTACTTTTATCTGCTGTGCCCGCTCCCTGGTGTTTCGGTGGTCTTCGCTATCATTCTGCGTGGTGTCTTCTGGAAAGAATGTATTGGCTAACAGCTGAACTGACTCTTCGGAAGTCAGTACTTTGCCCTCATTCGTCAATGGCTGATCTTGAAATCTTTTAGCGGTGTTCCCAATCACTCGATATATCCCCTCCCAGAGGGTTTCTCTATCTTGCTTCGTGCAAAAATCCTTCCAGCTTTGCGTTTGTGCTTTACTGGCTTCCTCTTCATAGAGTGATTTTGCTTCTAGGTACCTTTGTACCACCCGTGGGCGCCTGTTTAGTGCCGCATTTTTTATTCGCCTTTTCTTTGTTGTCATGTCATCTTTCAGCTTGCTGAGCTCGTCATTCCACCACGGTAGGTAGTCGACTTTCTTTCCCTTTCTTGCTGGTATTGTTTTTGTGCTGGCAGATGTAATTGCTCCCACATATGCTCTAGTCTGTTTTTCCAGTTCATCCACGTTTGTGATACGGTTTATTGCCTCAGAGTCAATACCGAGATTTTGAAGGTTTTTTGAAAACTCTTTCCGAAATTCGGTCCAATTAGCCTTTTTGGTGTTAAAGACCCTGGTACGAGACTCGATGCGTAACGCTTTTGGTTTTTCGAGGCTAATTGATACTTTTATCGTATTGTGGTCTGAACTGGTTATTGTTTTGTCTACCTCCCAAGATAGAACGCGACCCAGCATAGCCGTTGTACAAACAGTAATATCCACATTGCTCCTGGATATGGATATGGATGGAGGGTTGACGTTAGGCAGGCGGCCGATCATAAAAACATTGCCAAATTATTCTGCTACATGATTTTGTGCTTTAACAGTTTGATTTGGGATAAGGACAGGCAGATGATGTATTGCGGCACCATAGTCGACCGACACACATACATACACACACACACACCCACATACACACACACCCACATACATACACACACACACACACACACACACACACACACACACATACACACACACACACACACACACAAACACACACACACACACACACACACACACAATCACACACACCCACATACACACACACACACATACATACACACACACACACACCCACATACACACACACACCCACACACACCCACTCACACACACACACACACACACACACACACACACACACACACACACACACACACACACCTCATTTGAGTTTCCTAGCGGTGACCAGTTTGTTGATGTCGTGGTACGCGGCGATCATGGCGTGTTCACACACACACACACACACACACACACACACACACACACACACACACACTTACCTCATTTGAGTTTCCTAGCGGTGACCAGTTTGTTGATGTCGTGGTACACACACACACACACACACACACACACACACACACACACACACACACACACACACACACACACACACAATTACCTCATTTCAGTTTCCTAGCGGTGACCAGTTTGTTGATGTCGTGGTACGCGGCGATCATGGCGTGTTCACACACACACACACACACACACACACACACACACACACACACACACACACACACTTACCTCATTTGAGTTTCCTAGCGGTGACCAGTTTGTTGATGTCGTGGTACGCGGCGATCATGGCATGTTGCGGCGCCGCAGTCGAAACGCATGCGGGGAACGCCCGCGCGCAGTCCGCTCCCTGAAAATAAATCAATTCATATTAAATTGTTGGACAAATTCTCAAAAGACTGGCATGCGGAAGCCCAGGAAAGAACTAGATGGAAGGAGAAGAGGAGGCCTTTGTCCAGCAGTGGGATGACGTAGGCTAGATGAGATGAGAGAGTGAATATTTAAATCATATCTACGATCTACATTGGTGTTATTTTTAAAAATATACTTTTTTTTCACTAGTTGTTTCAGTAATTTTTGACTGACAGACAGCACCATCTATTGAGACGACAAAATAACAAAAGCCGAGAAGAACTCAGTTCAACAGCTGGTGATTGTGAAATGAGTGATATCTTCATCACATAGCATACTACCTTATGTGACTGCATAGCTTGTCTAGTTATTTAAAAAATATATGAGTATTTCACTATTTTAGGTTCATCATATTTCGGCAGGCATAAATTCTACTTAATCTAAAAATCTATTACTTATTGTTAAATAATGAGAAAAAACTATCAAACGCCCTTCCACTATATCGATAAAAAGCTGTCAGTGAAAAACTTTTTGAAACGGGGAGGCAAGTTTTCTGCAATGTTTGCGTCGATAAGCAACTTCGATATTGCAATTTATAAGTTGGTTCAAGTTGAAAACTGCTATCAAAGGTGTATCTTTCATCATTACTATAACACAAAATCACTTAAAGTTTTGGTTTGGTGATTTAGTTTATTTTCGACAGAAAAATCTTCCGAAAATTGTCTAGAAGGGTTTACTTAGGCGGCGGTAGTTACACAACCATGCTAGAGGCCTGCTACTTGTAGTAAGTTGTTGATATCTCTGACATCAGGGCAATCGGGTCATAAGACGACTGCGTTCACTTTCGAGGGATGAACCAGCCCATGAAACTGAACAACTTTCCCCAGGAAACATAGGTCGAAATATGAAAATAAAATTGGTTTTCCAATACGAACTGACCCGGCCGGCCGACACACTTAGGATGGGAGGTCCAAAATTTCTTTCCATATTTCGACCTATGTTTCTTGGGGAAAGTTGTTCAGTTTCACGGGCTGGTTCATCCCTCTAAAGGAACGCAGTACTTTTCCTAACACCCTGTATTATAATGATGCTGATTTAAAAGCTCACCTCCTGCCCCCGCCTGGCTGCCCGCATGTATCTGAAGAAGCTATGGATCTCATCTCAGGATTGTATAAAGTCATAGCGTAACACACAAGCACTAAAACAATCATCTAGATAAGTTCTGTGGGCAATGCAGTGGGCCAATGATAATGATAATGATTTAAAAGCTCACCTTCTGCCCGCGTCTGGCTGCCCGCATGTATCTGAAGAAGCGGAGGATCTCAGGGTTGTTCAACCATGTGAGTGACCTATCGAGAATCAAGCCCGAAACCTTTTGGGTTACCGGCAGTGGCACTACCTATGCGCAACATCAGCCGTATCCCCAAATAAAAGGAGAGGCGTATTGTGTAATGTTGTGGCTATTAATTATTATGATGATGATGACAATGAAGATGAATTAAAAGCTCACCTCCTGTCCGCGTCTGGCTGCCCGCATGTATCTGATGAAGCGGAGGATCTCAGGGTTATCTATAGTATAACCTACAAGCGCTGCAACAATCATCTATATAGATGCTGTGGGCAATGATGATGATAATGATGATGATTTAAAAGCTCACCTCCTGCCCCCGCCTGGCTGCCCGCATGTATCTGAAGAAGCGGAGGATCTCAGGGTTGTCTGACACGGGGCGTCGCAGCTCGTTCAGCTCTCTGAAAATAATAATGTAATTTAGGCAAAGTAACTAAAAGTAAAAACACTTTATTGCACATTTAAAACACAAGTAAACACATAACAGGAAAACTTAAACTAAAAAGACGCAAAAGCGCTATCGCTTGGAGCAATCTCTACCAGACAACCTTTGAGTGGAGAAGACAGAGAGAAAAGCGACATTGTAACAACGCATTGTAACGATTTAAGAAGAAAGATTTTTTAGAATATTCGCAAAATTTTCTATTGCAGACAGGAATTGAATCTTCGTCTTTTGTTATTAGTACTATTTCGCAGGCTTGTGCAAGTTTTCTAAAACTTACATTTGACACGGGGAGTTTTTAATTAAGTAAAATTTACGAATTTCGCATACAAAATCCCACACACAGCTTAACCCATTCTACTTTTGTTTTAAATTGACGCAGGGATACAGTTATTTTCCCATTGCTCAACTAATAAAAGACCTCTCTCCCTTGTCCACTTTCCATTGCGCTTTTCACATCCCCATCTGTCAGAGTTTGTTTGTATATTTGATTGAAAATTTTCCCATAGCCTTGTTATTTTGACTTCAAAATACGTAGGTCGGTTGTTTTCCCCCGAACAAAGAATATTCGCGCATCGGAGAGTAAGGTTATGTAATACGGCGTATTGTTACGCGGCTGTAAGCATTTCGCAGATAAGTGACACACATCACTGCTAAATTACAATGTAGGTACATTTTATTCGATGGACCAGGGAAAATTTCGTAAAATTAAGGTTAGGATCATACACCGTGTTTCGAAGGAAATGCCTTCAGCCGGCCAAGCATCGCACCGAACAATTTTTACTGTAAACTGCTGGGAACAGATTTTCTTTCGACCTCTTATACTAAGTCAGACCGTGAATTTTGTATGGGAGGTCGCTTTCTTCTCGTTTTTAGCATTGGTCCCGTCTCACAGTGCAAATTGCTCAGAATGTTTTCCTCAAAAACACGGTTACAGAATACATAATAGTACCGTTTGGATCTTATTACGTCGCTAGAGAAAAATAACTGGCTTATCTCGTCACATATACAAATACGTAGGTATATACACATTCTTTACGCTACATTATACCTACACAAAAAATCTTGTAAGTAAGTCTTTCTTTGAACCCCTAGATGTTTCTTTTGCGGCTCTATATCATGTAAAATCATGGAATGCAAGCACTATGTTTTATGATTCGAGCTGCTGGTACCTTTAAAGTTGCGTAATACCTTTTATATTCTGTGGTCCACCTCTCTGCTCAGCTTAAAATGATAAAAGTATACCTACACGACTCAATGCGTCATTTTAAATCCGCGTTATGTCCATGCGACCGTACTATGTGGTACTTTTGGTACTTAACATTTTATCTGCCAGCCAGCTAGGTGGTTGGATGACATAGGTAAGCCTTGACAGGCATAGGTAAAGCTTATTCGGTTAGATAGCGTTGTATTTACCCGAGTGCCTCAGAAGGAGGGTTATGTTTTCCGAGAGTAGGTATGTATGTATGTATGTTTGTGGACAAGAAAATTCTTTTTCACGGGCTACAGCCTAAACGGATAGTTGGATTTTGACATATGAGGTGTCGTTAGATTCGTCTCAGAAGCGTGAGTGACACTGGCTGTATTAAAAATTATAGATTCAAGAGTGCGGATTTTTACAGCAAAATACCTACTACATTAAAATTACCGCAGTCGGGTTTTTGTTATTTAACACATCTACTTTTTTGTACTACCTTGACAGGACGATGTTATCTGAAGCACTGCCTATAGACATGTGAGACGTGATACGTGACACAGCGCAGTGCGACACTCGAAACTGTTTCCATTAAAATGTAACAGAAGAGACGCTTACACCCGTGAGGTGCGAGCACAAAATACAGAGTTTACAGAAGGTTCACTCGACCCTATTCAGGATTTTTGAGATTGTCATTCGTTACATAGCCAGGGTTGCTATTGCTACTGTCAACAATTTCAAAGTATAAAAATTTCAAAACAGTAAAATCTGATACAAAAACGTTATATGATTCCGAGGCAATTTTCATTCAAGAAATATGAAGTTCGTGGCAACCAACCTTGACTTCCCCTCAGATTCCGGTTATTTCCAGTTAAAGTCAGTAAGCAAGCATCAAAATCGTCTCTAGTACGACTACTGAGTGAGCCATCTGTATAGGTGCCCCGCGCGCCGTTTCCCTAATTTCAGACAGTCACAGTCAGCGTCACAGTTGTTATCTTACGTGTCGTAAAAAGAACTGATTAGCGGGATAGGAAGCTATAATATGACATCCATCACAATAACTTAAAGAACTGACAATAGCTATTAATAGTTGGAAGCGCGGCTTTTTTAACCCCCGACCTGATAAACAAACCGGAAGTATCCGGAGGGCTGTTATATTGAAATCAAGTATTTACCAACACCAAACCAATGCCCTAGGCAATAGTAACTTGGGTATAGTCCATTCGCAATCATAGTGTCATGAAAGGACATAACCAGCCTACGCGATCACTCTAAATTGGTCGCCCGCTTAAGCTGGTAATGAGATTATGATTTTGAATGGACTTTAGTAGGTATGTGGTGTCTATACTAAAACTAAACGCTTCATTTGCCCGCATCAAAACAACCACTGGTTTTTATAAACATTCCGAATACCGTGTTCAAAGCATTCTGTTGTAATAAATTCATCCCCCAACTCCCGATTGAACCCTAAAGTTTTAAACAGCTCCGGGGCTTTGAGAGCTTTGTGGAAAACACCCCAATGTTTTTTTTTATTTATTCAATTAAATATTAATTCATCCGTGAACATTTTAATATTGTGGTCGAAGTAAAATTACATTGTAAACAAACTAATTGATAAATTTTAAACTTACTTACTCAAAAAGTCGAAAAGTAAGAATTTAATTGTGCAATGTTTATAGTCAAAATAATTAAAAATATAAAAAAATGGGCAACAGAATAATACAGGGGGGTACCGAACGACGAACCCTCCCGAGAAAACGCCAATCTTAACAGGTCAAGTCTGAACAACTTTCCCCATGAAAAAGTTTCATTGATAAAACAATCATTCTTACTTGAAAAACCTATTCAAAGCGAGTGATAGTTTACTCATTCCTACCTTTAAAAAAATTGTTCTCTTTTAAAAAGAACAGATTAAACGCGTAAAACCAGTGATAGATAAAGTTATATTTCTTACTCGAAGAGGTGAAAGTTGTGTGTACCACACGAGAGCAAATTCATTTTGAATCCCTCACTGAAATGATCTGGACTTGCTGTGCAGAAAGATATATTTACAAATAGTTATTGAGAAAGATTATTTTCAGAGAATGGTTCAGCTCTTGTAATGTTTTAAGTATTTCTCTAGACCGTGTGCCAGAGGTAAGTTACAGAGGGATTTCATCAAAATTCAGACCTTCTCATTGCGTATTCCGTAGAGGTTCAAGACATTATGTACGGACGGACACTCTGTGGGATACCTTTGCAGAAACAAGAATAGAAATAAGATCAAATCACAGGTAAGGTAATCGTAGGTATTTTGGTTTGAGTTTGAAACTGCTTCCATACGGACCACGGTGCGAATCTGCGAGGCATCGGTCTCATGAGTGTCTTTCGACAACTCGGTTTGAGTTTCGTTCTCTACGATAAGCTTCTTGTAACCAAGCGGGGCAATCGCAAAACTTTACCAAGTAGTTTAGTTCAGTTTTTACGCTGTACTTGTGAAGGGAGAACGGAAGACGAAAAGTATGTTTGCAACATAAGTAGGCAACTGATTCGCTTTCGATTCAGCTCTTCAGGTAAGGAAGTGACCTTACGACAGTTGGAGTTTGAAACTTCGTCCATACGGCCCACGGTGCTGAATCGAATGCGAAACAGTTGCCTACTTATTTTGCAAATATACTTGTCGTCTTAAGTTCTCCATTTACTAGTTCAGCGTAAAAACTGAACTAAACTACATCATTTTGATTTGAATTTTTGACCTTTGTTTTGTTTGTTTATTTTTTGCATTTAAAGATAACAACATTCTTTGCTGCTTAAACCAGAGACATAGCTAGGTAACTCTAACTACTTAAACGTGTGTCGGCAAAAGTTTAACACAGTTTCTAATTTAGATAGCTTTGCCGTAAGCTAAAACATTTAGCTCTACATGACGAGCACATACTTAGTCTCTACATTACTTATATTACAGAAAATAATTAAAATTCGCTTTGCTTTGAGGTGAAATTAGAGAACATACGTAAATGTAACATTAATGAATTCTTTATTGTGTTTGACTGAAAATAATTTAGGTACGTTTTGACGACTCTTATTACTTTATGCGTATCGTTTTAGTTTTCATTATAAACTAACATGTTTTTAGGGATCTCTTTTAGGCAGTGCCTTTATTTCTATTTTGTTCCCGCACGTGCCGTCTGGCGTATAGACGCCAAGTTACGCTGCTAGTTAGTATAGACTAGGAAAGCAAAATTGTTATAAGAAAAAGATAATTGTGTCTCTCTATTTTATTTTTTTACAGTGACTTATCCATTTCTGTGTAATGGCTACTTTTATCCATTTCTGTGTTATGGATATTTTTGATAGCTTATGTTGACTAAAATATTTTGAGTTTGAGTTTGAATTTGAGTTTCAATTACTGAAACTGTAATTTACTATGCCCGCCTGACTGGTTTGATGCCACGTTTTTTGATGATGAATGATTCAAATTTCAATTGTTTATAAATCTGATTGCTGTACTGCATCATGCTCTGGGGCAATTCCCCTGATGCTTGACTCAGTGTTTACGTTAAATGAACTGTTTACACATTACAATAAAACAAATTGAATAAATCCGAAACGTCGGGCCAAATTAAAATCTTAAATAAACACAAATTATTAAATCCGTTCAAATCGTTTCACCATTGTTTAAGTTTTAGTTGTTTTACCAACCTGCTGAGTTGTGCAGATATAAGGTTTGCTGTATGGCGCATATTTGGCTGGGCTGGCGTACATTAAGCAGATCAGCTGCTCGCGGCAGGCTTCCAGTTTGACGTCGCTCAGACTCTGTCCACCGATCTACATTTAAATTTTAGTTTTTTTTACCAACCTGCTGAGTTGTGCAGATATAAGGTTGCTGTATGGCGCGTATTTGGCTGGGCTGGCGTACATAAAGCAGATCAGCTGTTCGCGGCACGCTTCCAGCTTCACATCGCTCAGACTCTGTCCACCGATCTGCATTTAAGTTTTAGTTTTTTTACCAACCTGCTGAGTTGTGCAGATATAAGGTTGCTGTATGGCGCATATTTGGCTGGGCTGGCGTACATGAAGCAGATCAGCTGTTCGCGGCAGGCTTCCAGTTTTACGTCGCTCAGACTTTGTCCACCGATCTGCATGCCGCTATCGTGGATGGCGTTCTCAGATGGCGCTAGTCCTGGAAAACAATAAACTTAATGGGTATCAGAAGGAATGAGATTTACAGAATAATTATCAATAATTTATTTTTGTTACGTAAGCTAGAAAACCAGAGCTAGCTCAGAACTGCGGTGTACTGTAGCGATATTTGGTGATTGACATTTGATTGACAGCTCCTGTTTTTTAATAATTAATTTTATAATAATTTATTTATTTAGAAATTCATCATTGTACCTACTGGTTTGACTGTACGACACAATATGGAGTCCAACAATCAATGATCCAACAGTGGACTGCTGTAACTGTTATTTTTTATTGCATAGGGCATCGTGTCGATGAACGACCCTTTGCGTCCTGGTGTATGATTGATAAATGACCAACTTACCAAGTCTGGCGAAGATACCATCTAATCTGGACAGCAGGGGAGAATAGAAGGGATCGTAGTTGCTCAGGATCATAGACGAAGCTGGGATCTTTTGGAACACCTGGAATAGAGATTGAAATTGCTACATAAAATCAATAAATAAAAAATAAAATAAATGTAATATCTATACAGTTGGGATCAAAGGGCGTCCATTTTGGCGAAAATGACTTTTTAGCCCAGAGGTATAGTTATGAAATCCAACTGTCACCCTCAACAGTAGAAATGGGTGAAATATTCTAAGTCCCCACCACATAGCGGCATTTATCTCTTGTTTAGACTAAATAACTGAACATTTTTATCAGCAATAAACAAAAAGTTATTTACAGCAACAATCACGTTAATCTATTGCATGCAAACCACTGCTGGACGTAGGCGTTTCTTAGAGTACGTCATAAGGAACGAACTCCCAATTTTGCCATCTAGTGATTGGTCATGCGGCTGAAGGACGTTTAACACTACAGTATTTGCAGTTGATTTTTTTGACACCTTATGTAAGCCATCGTCCTGAATATTTTTCCCTATGGGACCGTTAGAATTCTCAAAAAATAAAGAAGTTAAAAATGTATGTATTTCTTTCAGCATTATTCTTACCTTGTAATTATTAGAAGCGGCACCCAATTGGTTCTTGTAATAATCGTTTCGAGTGGGCAGGTAGGATACTTTTTGACCACCAGCACCAAATCTGAAACAGCATTTTTTGGTTCATGAAATCATCAAAGTATAAATAGACATAGGACAGTGTTTTAAAATCCAAAAACCTGAACAACTTTCGATGAAAATTTATTTCTTGTGTCCAAATACATATTATAATGTTTCATACTCCGCGAAAGTTGTTAAATTTTATAGTCCTTGCCTGCAAAGTTTTTGGTACATCTTACACTGTGAATTCTGGTATTAATACAAGCCTACTTGCAACCAAAAGCTTTAGCACTGAAAACCTAAAATTATAAATTACTGATTCTGTGTTTGGACAAAACATTCAATCGCTTTCAAAGAATTTAAGTATTTCCGCAGATCCGAAAACAATTTAAGAAATATTAACCAGAAACGCGGTTTTGCTATATTGTGTTTGTAATTCTATTTGAAGAATTCCTCTTGGGGGTTTGAATATTTTGCATTTTTCCCTGAATCGAAGTTTTTGAATCTCGTTTTAGATGCAAGCCAATTTGAAACCGAATCGAAAAATCTGTTGTTATGATTTGTTTGTATCTGGTCAATGAATGAATTTACCACCAATTTTACGATGGCACTTTGTTTGGGTTCTTAGGGATACAAACATACTATAATATATCCCACCACTACGAGGCTTGGCGCTTTGGGAAAAGCACAAAAAAATTGTTGTCTGTTTATAATTTTGAATGTTCTTAGTATGTTTCTCTCACTAAGAGCCCAAACAAAGATCCGCCGTATTTGTGGTCAAATTTTTCCAGCAAGAATCTTTCATTGACCACTCTATTAGTTGCTGGAAGGTGTATTTAAACACATTTTTGTGGAGAACTATAAGGCTAAGATTTGAGGACAAGAAGAGAGGTGTCGTCCTCAGTAAAAATGGCGAAAATAAAATGTTCAAGTACTAGGTAAGTACGGCGAAAGTTTTTGCAAGTTTTCTTAAAACTACATAAAAAATCCCTCACCTGGACATATCCACATTGGACAGATCGTTGTCATCGACCACGTACATCCCGTCCTGAGGGTACGCGAGGGTGCCAGCCGGGTTGGTCTCGTAACCCATGGGGTCCGCGCTGTAGCCCTGCTCCTCCATTTGAGGGTTGGCAGGCGGGTAGCTGGCCTGGCTCGACGACGCTGATAACTGGGATATGCCTGGAAATGGGGAAATAAAGACGTTTAGGCAGACAATGATTCTTGGGCTGCATTGCTGTTATTTTGCATACTCGTCAAGAGTTATGCTGGCTGGATGCTGAAATTGATTGACAACTAGCAAGCCTATGACAACATGGGCCAGCCAATACGAAAATACGACGCAGTCAATATTGATTTTGAACATGACTTCGACATATTTCTTGGCTGAATACTTGGCGTTTTATAATATCTTTTAACTTTGAATCAAATAGCTTTTACTTAGTTCTCATTTGATTAAAATTACGACATACGTACTTATTTATTTTACACCCTGTAACTATGTACGTAGTGTACGTACACACATGATACCTATACCAACTTAATATTTCTCCGTTCTTGGATTTAAAGAATTTAATTTAACATAATGGTCAACACCTTCGACGCCGATTCTAAAATTTTGTGTTAGATTCTGAAAGCAACATGATTCAGGTAACGTAATTTTCTTTGACGTAACTCGCGGTTTGCTGCCGGAAAAGCTATCATAACCTTATATTAACAAAATAAAACCTTCCTACTTAAAATAACATTGATCTTACCCATGTCAAATGTATGTGTAGCCTTTCCAATGCTATCGCGTTTTAACGATACTAGAAAAATAACAAAGTCCCACAAGTGTGAAAATTATCTGAATAACTTTCATTTGCTCTACAAAAACTGCCATTTAAGGGTGAATATCCCAAGCCTAAAAATTGAGTGTCCGGGCTGATAACGAGGGTGTATCGTGTAGATATCTTATGATGCAATTTTTTTTTGGGTAGAAAATGTCGTGAACTACCTGGTACAATAAATTTTATTTAATTTGAAAAGCTATAAGTCACATAAAAAAATTATTAAAGTGCCATTTTTTCATCGCGGTGGGTCGTCCGGTTTACATTTTTGGTTATTAAATACCCTGTAACGCTAAAGTGGTCTCATATAGACATGAAATTACAGATATTTTTTATAAACAGTGAACCAATGAATCGATATAACTATCACCCAACTCTTTAGCTATAATGTACTACGTTTAAGAGACCTGAACACATGTGTCCGACGAAATCCCTTCATTCCGGAGGGTAAAAACTTATTGCACAATAGCTTCTCACTCCCTGCGCTTACGCACTCCGATTGCCCTTCGACGCCTTCTATTAGTCTTGCCCTAAAGCTTGGTGCAGATTCACGGGAGCTATGTCGCTTTGTTTTTCCACCATTAACGAAAATATTTCATTTCTGTGGTGTGGCGACATTTTTTTATCATTTCGGTGTCTCTTGTAGCTCGTGTATGCCTCATTATTTTTGTCCCAAAATTACTATGTTTATGTGCTTTAGGAACTGTTTGAATTGAGTGCTGTTGATTTTTACTTTAATCGTGTTAGTTAAAAAAATATTTGAAATTTACTGTTCTTTTTTTCATTTCTGCGTTCTCATTTCGGAGGATTCGGTGGGCTGAAACGTCTATATCACCCCTCAGAAATGATAACACCCCACGGAAATTTGGACAGGCTCGTTGCCTTAGGGTTCCTTGTTGAATTCGAAGGGAGGGTTTGTTAATTTACGAAATTATTATGAAAACCTCGCTAGACAAATGTACCGCCCACACAATAATAGCATACCTACCCCCTTCGTACTATCTGGTACGTAGGTAAGTAAAACCTACCTACCTACTAATAGGTGGGTGTATTAGAGAGCGCAAACGCCGCTTACCCATCTTCTAGTAGGTAGGTGTGTTAGAGAGCTAGCACGTCGCGTAACCGTCTATCTACCAAAAAATATGTGAGTTAGTTGGCGAGCAGATCTATCCAACTACTACCTACCTACTACCTACCACCCACCTACTACCCACCTACTACCCACCTACTACCCACCTACTACCCACCTACTACCCACCTACTACCTACTACCCACCTACTACCCACCTACTACCCACCTACTACCTACTACCCACCTACTACCTACTACCTACCGTCACCAGTTCTTTACTCGTCCCACTGTGCTGTAGTCACCAGTTCCTCCCTCGTCCCACTTTGCTGTAGTCACCGGTTCCTCCCTCATCCCACTCTACTGTAGTCACCAGTTTCTCACCCGTCCCACTCTAATCCCTTCCCAGGCTTATTTTTGCCTATTGGTTATATAATTATCAAAAATTACCATACAGAAACAGAACACTGTCTGACTAGAGAGACTCGCACTTGACCACTTCATTTCGATGGACATATTTCATTTCCGTGCACACTTATTATCATTTCGGTGGACTATTATCATTTCGGTGCACACTTTTTATCACTTCGGAGGACTGTTTTCATTTCGGTGCACACTTATTATCATTTCGGAGGACTGTTTTCATTTCGGTGCCTTTTTCAAATTTCAAACTCGAATATCTCAGCTTCTGATAAAGATATTGCTAGCACTTTTACACAGTTAAAATAAAACACCCTAAAGATTAAAATTATGTAAAAACATTTCTTTAAAACGGAAAAAATAAAAAATCCTCCGAAATGAGACAAAAAACGCAATTGTCGACATTCACCCTTAAACCAGTTTCTCCGAAAGTCGCAAAATTAATCTAACTCTATTTTCCTTGAAATAAATAAAAGTGAGGTACACGGATTTGTAAATGTACATTTAACCCGAAAACCTTTGGGAACACGAATCTTAGGTTAAAAATACGGCACTCCGAAGGATCTTCGATTATGTCAGACCCTCGTCCCAAATATTTGTTTATAAACCGTAAAAAATATATGGCATATGTAATGTAATGGGCTGTGTCAGCTGGTACGCGAAAAATGAGCAAATCTTATTTCGGTATACGACAGGGTCAACCTAGGAATAGATTTATGAAGCGCCTAGCTCCCGGAATAAGTACTCATTTTTTAGGGTTTCGTAGTCTACTAGAAACCCTTATCATTTCTTCAAGTCTATCTGTCTGTCTGTATGCCGTGCCCTCATATCTTAATCAGTTTTAAAGCTATCGATATGAAATTTGGTTAGCAGATAGATCGTGTTGACGGTGTTGACCCAAATATAGAAATGTCGAGAAAAAATTAAATCAAATGTTTTTTTGGAACCCCCCCATACAAGTGAAAGGAGGATAATTTTTTCCTGTAGTATTAAGTAGGATATCGTTGAATAGGTATTTTAAAACTGAGGGGAGGTTTCTTTGAAACAAAGTTACCAAAATGTTTCGGTGTCGAAATATTTGCTTTTAAAAGGGGCGTTTTTGCCTCATGTTCTAGCTGTAACTTCTAAAGTACAAACGCTGAAATTTTGAAAATAAATAGAATATAGTTTACTATTTGAAGTTACTACGAAAATTGAAGATTTCAGAAAAATAAAAGCTTTTCTATTTGCGGTTGGTACCCATACAGCTTCAAACAAATCAGCAACAAAATTAAATTTGTAAAGCTGACAAACCTGATTGTTAAAATTTGACTAAGAAACTCTATAAGTGTTTGATTCCGAAGCTGATCTTAGCGCAGTGGAAGCAAATTAAAGTTACCTTAAAATCTAAAACTAAATGGTCGATCAGCCCCGGAACAACATTTGACTACGATTCGTAGTGCTCTTTACTATAGCTAAATAAAATAAATTTAATGAGAGAATTTTGTTCCGGAAAGTTTCCGGCCGAGAAATTCTTGTTTCCAAAATCTACTTAAACAGGGCCCAGCAACGAATTGCTTACCGAGCAAACGATGACGCCGTTTCTTTGTGAGTTTAAGTATGACAGGAATCAGGTATTCAGGATATTTTAGGAGCGCAGGAATAGGGAATAACCTAAACTCACAGCACTGGAACATCCGCTCGTTCTCAAACTCCTTTCCTCCAATTTGCACTATAGTTCACAGTTCGACATCACATAATGTTTTTAACACAAAATAACTAAAAGATTTCTCTCCGAATGAGAAATCGGCCCCGTTAACCTCAATCATTTATAATTAAAATACGTAGCTATCGGCAGCCACGACGCGAGCGACGACTCAAAGTGAGGTTATGTTACCGGCGACCACGTTGGCCTCAATCAAAAAGCCGAAACCAAAATTCACTTGGTTCACTTCCCCACCGCACAGGGAAGCCATGGCTTGTGGCAAATAGCACACGAGAAAACCGCCAAAACACCTTAATTTTACACCACTTAAAACTAAAATTCGCTTCAACAACGCTAGCGTAAAGATGACAGACGGGCGGACCGAAAAGTGTTGCCAGCACCGTCCGCTCAAAAGATACGAAACCGTTTTTGATACGAAACTAAACATTCACCCGCCCCGGACCGACACATCGGTCCGCTCTATGCATGGCAGGCGTGATAATGTAGCTACTGCTCGCTTAAGAACTGAATCCCCACCTGAACTTCTGCAACTCGAGGGTGCCATCACTACCCGGAAACAGGTTGAGAATGCGCCCCGGCGCCAACGCAGTGGCGGTAGGTTGGCATCCTTAAACAGAACGAGATCCCCAATGCAGGGGTTCAGTCCTGTCCGTCCACTTAAGGCGTTGCTGCAGAATGTGCAAGTACTCAAGCGACCAACGCTTCCAAAAGTTTTGAGTCATTTGCTGCAACAACTGATAACGCGACAAACGATTGCTATTCACCTCCGTATAGGGATATTCCGGCAAGGCGTTAAGTGGGCGGCCAATTAAGAAATGCCCTGGCGTCAGGGCCTCTAAATCATTTGGGTCTGAGCTGAGCGGACACAAAGGACGCGAATTGAGTACAGCCTCAATTTTACAAAACACGGTCGCCAGCTCCTCGAAAGTCAAAATTGTTAACCCTACAACGCGCAACAAATGCGTCTTAGCGGACTTTACAACCGCTTCAAAAATACCACCCCAGTGAGGGCACGCTGGTGGATCGAACACCCAGGTAATGCCCTGACGGGAGGCCCGTGCTGATGGCTTCTTCTCCCTTAAGAACGTTACAATTTCCTTCATACACCGATCAGCACCCTTAAAGTTGGTACCACAATCCGACCTGATCAGCGCTGGTCGCCCTCGTCGCGACGTAAATCTCTCCAGCGCTGCCAAAAGGCCTCCGTAGATAGGTCGGCCACGAGCTCCAAGTGGACGGCCTTGGTGGCTAGGCACACGAACACGCACAAGTACGCCTTGATAGACTTTGCGTTCCGTAGGCGTGATGCCTTTACCATGAAAGGGCCTGCAAAATCCGTTCCCACACCTGCAAACGTCCAGGCCTCCGTCACCCGGTCCGGTGGGAGATCTCCCATCTGTGGCTGCATTGTGGCTGCCTTCAAGCGGTAACAAGGCAAGCACCTAAACACAACGCTACGTACCGTTCGTCGTCCCGATAAGATCCAGAACTCGCGCTGTAGGATGGCCAATAGCGCATTACAGCCCGCGTGCGAGTTTTTCTCATGACGATCCCTGACTAAGAGCTCAACTAAGGGTCCCTTTTTGGAAGTAACAGTGGATGCCGAGCCGAAAGGGCAGGCTAGCGTTCCGAAGTCTGCCTCCAACCCTGAGCATACCTTGCTCATCCAGGAATGGGTTGAGGCGCACAATTCCTCCCTTCAGCTTTCCACGTCCATCCCTGAGCAGCCTGACCTCCTCTTCAAAATGTTCCGCCTGGACGACTCTAACCAATGAGCATAGAGCCGCATTCCGCTCCGCAGGCGAGAGGACAGGTGTAAAGTTCCGTTCTGCTTGAGGCTTCCTGCAGTTGTTCACGAACCGCTTGATCCAACCTGTCACCCCAAGAAGTTTGTCGAGGAGCTATACCGTTCCAGCAAGAAAGCTGGGTTAGGCTTCGGTACGAGTTGCCCCACGTTCACTCGCAAACCTCGATCAGGTGGCCCAAGCGGCGCCCTGCACTCGTTGAATGGCCATTCCTGCGGCGACTCAGTCAGCCATTGAGGTCCCCACCACAGTGGGTGACTCACCAAATCAGGTGCCCTGCACCCGCGCGAAGCGCAGTCCGCTGGGTTCCATTCTCCCGGTACGTGCCTCCACACTAACGGAGTTTCCGACCCCGTAATCTGTGACACCCGATTTGCCACGAAAACCTCAAGTGTATGTACCGACGTCTGCAACCAGCACAGAACTATCCGACTGTCAGTCCACGCGTACACCGTTTCATCCAAGTTGATGGTACCACGCAGATTGCAGGTTACATGATTTAGCAAGCGCGCTAGAAGAGCTGCCCCTGCCAATTCCAATTTGGGGATGGTCCATCTAGTTCTGACTGGTGCCACCTTACTTTTGGCCATAACCAGACGCACGTGCACAGTTCCCGTTGAACTTGCTGTCCGAAGGTATACAGCTGCCGCGTACCCTCGCTCCGAGGCGTCACAAAACCCATGTAGGGTAGCCTTACATCCCACCGATGGGACTAACTTGCGGGGTATCGCGATGTGCACAATCCCTGGTAAGGTGGTCACAAACTTGAGCCAATCCTTCAACAACTCTCCGGAGAGTTGGTCGTCCCATCCTAAGTTGGCTAGCCACAACCTTTGTAAAAAGCACTTCGCCATGAACGTAACCGGGGCGATCCATCCGCTAGGATCGAACGTTCTAGCGATTGTCGACAGTACCGACCGCTTAGTCCAAGTTTTCTCCAAAAGGTCGGGCTCGATCTTGTACGTGAATACGTCATGCGTTGGCCTATATTGCACCCCGAGGATGCCCAACGTGTTTGGATTGTCCGGGTTCTCAAAGAGGTGCGGGTCCTGATGGAACTCGCCTGGCAAACCGGCCAGGAGCTCTGGGCAACTGGACAACCATTTCCGCAACTCGTACCCTCCTGAACCCATGATCGCGATCAACTCGTCTCGTAGAATTAGCGCCTGCTCCACGCTATCAGCACCCGTGCAGATATCGTCCACGTAGACGTCGCGATCCAGTACTGCTGCGGCTCGAGGATATCTTACCCTTTCCTGTGCGGCCAACTCTCGCAGCGTACGTACTGCCAAATACGGACTTGGCTTAAGTCCATACGTCACCGTGTTAAGTTCGTATGTGACCATCGGCTCATCTGGGCTCTCACGCCACAAAATCAGCTGATACCGACGGTCATCCGGATGTATCATGGTTTGGCGAAACATCATTTTGACGTCTGCGACGAACGCTACCTGGTGTAACCGAAAGTCTGTGAGAATGTCCACAATGTCCCGGTTCAATTTAGGACCCGCGTGCAAACATTGGTTCACAGACACACCATTCGAGGTAGGAGCAGAACCGTCAAACACCACCCGTATTTTCGCCTCAGGTGACTTCAAGACAGCCAGGTGTGGAATGTAATAATGCTCGACACACCTCCAATCCAGGCTGGACACCGACATGTGGCCCAATTGAATATATTTCCGCATGAATTCTATATACTTCTGCCGAAGTGCTGGGTCTCGCCTCATCTTCCGCTCCATTCCGAGTAGTCTCCGTTCCGCGAGCTGTCGCGAACTACCTAAAGCGGGGCGGTTTGGGAGAAAAGGTAGCCTGGTCACGAATCTGCCTGACGGGCATCTCGCAGTGTTGTATTGATAGAACAACTCGCACTCGTCATCCTCTGGCTTCCGTCTGTCCGCCGTGGGCGGCTCTTCAGACTCCCAAAACCTCTGCAGCACCTCTGACAGCACACTACCATAGAGGACCGGATCCCTTCTGGTAGGTCCTGAGGTCTCCAAACTGGGCCGAAAACAACATACCCCTGTGGTATCTACGGCCACCAAACCAGTTTCCTGGAGTACCTTCTTCCTACCGCACCATAATCTCCGAGGACGTCTGACCCGAGAAGTACGTCCACCGTACCAGGAGTATCAAAATCAGGATCAGCTAACTCCAACCCTGTGGTTAACCCTCGTACCGTTGGTGGTAACCTAACCTGAGGGAGTTTCCCAACCACTTCATCCAGCACCACGGCTGAGACTTGATAGCTGACCCTGTACATGTGCTACCTAATGCGAACTCAAAGTTCGTCTGACCCCGAATGTCAGGCACATTTAGGCCCCGATGCCTACAGCTTCATCCTCACTTGGCCGTACATTTAGGCCTAGCCTACTCACCAGCTTACTCGATACAATACATCCCTGAGCCCTGTATCCAGTAGGGCTCTTACTTGAATGGTCCGGCCACCGTATCCCCATACCCAAATCTTAGCCGTTGGCAAAAGTACCGTGATTGGACGGGGAGCCGAAGCTGATGAGTAGGCGGCGATTACCTAGCGGGAATCTAAACGCGGTGAGGCCGCGTCCCGCGGGGTATCCTCACTACCCAAACCTGTGTATGGGTCCCACTCCTGCTGGTAGGAGGTCTGCCCATAAAGGCCATGGCTGGAGTTCTATAGTACCCCGACGGCAAACGTCCGTACCGAGGTTGCGCCTGTAGCCGCGGGTACTCAGGCATAGGCGGGGGCATGCGTGGGTCTTGAGACCCAACCAGGTGGCTCAAGCCCGCAGAATACTGCATGTACCCTGGTGGCTGCCTAGTGCTCCCCTGACACCCGCCCGTTGAATCCCGTACCTGGGATGGGTGTCCTTGGCCACGTTCCTGTGCCGCTCTTCCCCAATCCGGCACCTGCTGCCGTGGTGGGGATTGTCCCCACGTCCTTGGGTAAGTGGGCTCCGTCTGTTGACGTCCCCCTGCCTGTCCCTGTGACCGATGCGGAGGTGGGCTCCTCCTTGGAGGGTGGGGGCGTTGCCCTCCCTTGGTGGGCAGGCTCCTTCGCTGATCCGATCCAGCGCTGCCCCGGCGCCTCCGGAGCGATTCATGCAGAGCAGCGGATGGTGTGCACCCTGGCAGTACCTACAGTTGGTGCTTGAAGGGCACTCGCACCTGATGCGGCCCCAGGCACCGAAAACACCAACGCCTCTGCTGTGCCACACCCCGTCTCCTCTGAACCCGCTGCGCAGCAAACTCCTGACACGCTGCCACCCCGTGGCCTGTCTCCCTGCAGTAGGCACACCCTGATTCCAATGCGGTGTTGTACCGCCTGGGTTGCCCACTGTTGCCTCCTCGCGCCGGTGCACCCGGCCGTTCCGGGTGGCGAGGGGAGAGGTCTCCTTGCGAGGGGCTTCACCAGCCTGGACGTCCACTCGCCTGCTTTCGGCCTCGAGGAACGACTTCAGATCCTCGTAGGTCGGGAGGTGGTCCGAGTACTTGCCCCATGTAGCTGCTCGAATCGAGCGACCATTTCGCTCGGCAGGCGGCGAAGCACTGTGTGGACCAAGATATAACCGTAGCCCGCCACTGGCAAACCCTGTCGCTCTAGTGCGCTGACCGCGACACTGACTGGGTGGAAGATTTTCTCGCGGAGGTCCGTACCTCGCGTTATGGTTGGTATTGACAGCCACTGGTCTAACAGCCTGTCTACAATCAGGCGCTTGTTTCGATACCGGTCGGTAAGGATCTTCCACGCCACCTCATAATTGCTATCCGAGACAGCCAAATGCGTCAGCAATTCATGAGGCTCTCCATGTAGCCTGGACATCAGCTGAGCCATCTTGTACGCCGGCGTTATGTCCGTCCGTGTGTGGACCACACTGCTATACAGGTCCTCAAACGCCGGCCAGTCGGCGTAATCGCCTGCAAAGACTGGAACCGTAACAGGCGGAAGAGGCACCTGTAATCCTTGTCCCACTTTACCACGGAATGGCTTTTCCTTTCCGTCACGTCGCCTAGATATGTCCGCAGCTGCCTGCGCAATGTCCTGTGCCAGCTCAAGCACTGGCTTACATCGCCCTCAACCAGCTCCTTATCTTCAGGGTTAGGAGCTTCCTCAAGGAGCATGAGGCACTCTGTGAGGTGTTCCGACACAACCCGAACCCGTTCATCTGCCTGTAGTGCACTTTTCAAGAGCGCGTCCTCCCGGTCCTCGCGGCCGATCATTGCCGCTGTGGTAGTAAACCACCTTAATTCTGTCTTTATAGCAGCCTTATACCTGGCGATCGAGGAGCCATGGTACCAACTTTTACACACTCGACTTAATAAAACGAAAAACCAATAAACAAATACCACAAAATAAATGTTAGTTGACTGGCCTAGACCTTACCGATAAGGTACCGTTCACTAGGCAAACAATACAGTCACAAAAAGAACCGAAACAATATTTTCCAAAATTAATAAAATATGTGGGTAATATAAAAACACGCTTAATACTAAATTACGGCTAACTATGTTGCAATAAAGCAACCACGCTCTGCTACCAAAAATGTTTGATTCCGAAGCTGATCTTAGCGCAGTGGAAGCAAATTAAAGTTATCTTAAAATCTAAAACTAAATGGTCGATCAGCCCGGAACAACATTTGACTACGATTCGTAGTGCTCTTTACTATAGCTAAATAAAATAAATTTAATGAGAGAATTTTGTTCCGGAAAGTTTCCGGCCGAGAAATTCTTGTTTCCAAAATCTACTTAAACAGGGCCCAGCAACGAATTGCTTACCGAGCAAACGATGACGCCGTTTCTTTGTGAGTTTAAGTATGACAGGAATCAGGTATTCAGGATATTTTAGGAGCGCAGGAATAGGAATAACCTAAACTCACAGCACTGGAACATCCGCTCGTTCTCGAACTCCTTTCCTCCAATTTGCACTATAGTTCACAGTTCGACATCACATAATGTTTTTTAACACAAAATAACTAAAAGATTTCTCTCCGAATGAGAAATCGGCCCCGTTGGCCTCCAATCATTTATAATTAAAATACGTAGCTATCGGCAGCCACGACGCGAGCGACGACTCAAAGTGAGGTTATGTTACCGGCGACCACGTTGGCCTCAATCAAAAAGCCGAAACCAAAATTCACTTGGTTCACTTCCCCACCGCACAGGGAAGCCATGGCTTGTGGCAAATAGCACACGAGAAAACCGCCAAAACACCTTAATTTTACACCACTTAAAACTAAAATTCGCTTCAACAACGCTAGCGTAAAGATGACAGACGGGGCGGACCGAAAAGTGTTGCCAGCACCGTCCGCTCAAAAAGATACGAAACCGTTTTTGATACGAAACTAAACAATAAGTGAGCGTTTCTGACACTCTCTTGGCCGATATTTTTTATGTCATGCACAAGGGAAGATTTTGCTTAGCATTTCCAAATATATCGACGGATTTTAATAATAATTGTTGCATGTCCTAAGTTTTAAGTACAATGAAATTCCTAAGTTGATATTGATTGATACACCAATCAGTGTCTTACTGAACTTTTTCGTCCTTTGAAAGAAAGAGGAAAATTTGTGTGTCTACGTATTTCTACTACCATATTTTTTTTATATATAACCCAATTCTAGTACCTACAGTGTCACTCTATGAATCTATATAAGTCTTCTTATTCGATTACATACTGTGTGCAGCTATAAAAGACGTAGGTACACCGTACACGAGGTATATCTCTTTGCTTGTCACCTCCAATCAGCGAACCAACTACAAACAAGTCCGCTACTGGCATAGAAACGTGGAACATAGAACTGGTGTAAAGTGAAATCCCACCAAAAACATAAATGTGAAAATTGGTAGCCAAGTTCAATGTTCTACCGAAAAAAGTATTTATATGAACATGGTCGCCAAGTTCAGTAAACATTCCTGAAATTAATTTCTTTATAAGGTCGCTTAACATTCTTTACTAAAATAAAACAAACACCTTAAAATCTAGAGCACCTCACAGTTTGACTGGGCTAGTTTTCACAATTTCCTAATTGTTTAATAGGTATCTTGTTTATTATCTACTCTAAATTAATATTTGAAGTCCTAATAAAAACTAGCCAAGCAAAACTGTGAGGTGCTCTAGATTTTAAGGTGTTTGTTTTATTTTAGTAAAGAATGTTAAGCGACCTTATAAAGAAATTAATTTCAGGAATGTTTACTGAACTTGGCGACCATGTTCATATCAATACTTTTTTCGGTAGAACATTGAACTTGGCTACCAATTTTCACATTTATGTTTTTGGTGGGATTTCATTACTTTTTGTTAGTGCTAAAGACGATACAAAGACTTTTAAAACATTTGACTTTTCTGCGTTTACGCTGTGTCACGTTATTTTTTGAGTCATTTTCTTGGACTTTTGACACACTTAAACGCATTGCCCATTCATTATCACTAACATTTATCTTTCGTTTTCTGCTTATTGTTAAACTTTCCAAATCAGGGTGGTAAAGAGTTCGCAGGCGATTGTACTCTATTATAAAAGTCTCTTGCGCTTTAATTTGGCTTTTAACACCCTGCATACATCCATTTTTAACACCCTGTATAAATCCACTTTTTACACCCTGTATATAGCCACTTTTAACACCCTGTATACATCCACTATTAACACCCAGTATACATCCATGATACTTTTAACACCCTGTATACATCCATGTTACTTTTAACACCCTGTATACATCCACTTTTAACACCCTGTACACATCCACTTTTGGCACCCTGCATACATCCACTTTTAACACCCTATATACATCCACTCTAGAACCAACCTGCTAAGTAGCTCTACTCTACGTTATTATCCACAGTTCATCAAAATAAATATTCATTCAAATCTTACTCGGTCGGTACTAAAGACCAATTTACCTTTGCCGCTGCGAAAATAATATCCCATACATTGTATATGGGAGTTTCAGAAGTTTAGCTGCAAATATAAGTTTGTAATCACCCTGTAATCACAAATTCGTATTTTTTTTTGTGATAAAAGTGAAAAATTATAGATTTTTTCCTGTGTATTCACATAGTTATCTAGGTGTATGCGAAATTTTAAGTCTCTAGGTCATCTAGAAGTGGGTTAGGTTTTTGATCTATATGTATGTCAGTGAATGATAAAAATGACGATTTTTGATCGTCAATATTTTCATAACCGTTCAACCTATGTTTATGAAATTTGGTATACTAGATCATCTCGGAGGTCTAAACACGTTTACCAAATTTGGTGTGCCTATCTTCAATAGATTTAGAGTTATGAGCGGGTAAAAAGTGGCTCTAAATGGTTCGTGTAAATATACACACGGCCCGGTCCGCCAGTTCTTTGCTTGAACTTGGCTGGACACGCTACCGCGTGTCTTGATGTAGTGTTAGTTTGTACAAGTTTATGTTTTTTTCCTATACCTAGGTACATAATAATTTTTAATGTTTTGAGGAATCATCATTTTGTGTGGGCCAGCAAGAGTAGGTCTGGCATCAGAGTTTTTAAACCACCTGTGTGCAGTTCAGGAAACATAATTTACCCGTTTTTTGTTTCAGACGCTAAGCCGAATCGAATCGAATTATATTTTCTAAAGTATACCTATTACCTATCTACCTAGTTGACCTACGTTTTTAAACCACCTTTGTTAACCGTTTTTAAACCATTTAGAAAGTCTCTGAATTCACAAAACTATTGCTTGAACGACACGTTTTCTCATTATTCTATGTTCTACTACTTCTCCCGAAGCTCCCGAATGCCTAGCAGAAACATTGCGAGGTTTTACCCACTTCTGTTACTTTCTATTACTTGTTTCAAAACTACGTTACCTTTTCCGTGTATTTCCACGAAACTATCTAGTGTTTATTTGGCACGTTCATTGTCAAGGCAATAGCCACTTCTTTTCATTTTTGTTATCTGTTACCATAACTAAATTACCTTTTCCCTGAATTTTCCTGAAGCAGATCAGAATGCTTGGTTTGACAGGAACAAGGATGCTTGTTTTGTCAAGGACTAAGCAAATTCGGTCTTTCTTGTTGTTATCAGTTCTATGTTACCTTTTCCCATAATTTTCCCGTTGCTGCCCTGGATATTCGGCAGAAGGCAGGAAACCATTTCTATTATGTTACATTTGTGTTATCTGTTCCGTAACTACGTTACCTTTCCCGAGAATTTTCCCGAAGCTGCCCAGGATACTTGGCAGGAACATTGCCAAGAGGATACTCTTGAAAACTTGAGCGCCAATCAGTAGCGGGACGAAGAATTTCTTCAGACCAAACGCTGGAAATAAAGTTACAAAGTTTACTTCAAAGTACCATTTCAAATCGTCTTCTATTCAGAGACTATTATTTTATTTGAAAAGCGGTACACTTAAAAAGCACATTTTCTTTTTCAATTTCAATGCAATTCAATTTCAAATATATATTGCTAAGAAATGATCAAGATGTGGATCGGTTTATGAAGTTGAACGTCAAAGTAGGTACCTGCCCGAAAGTGCGAAATGATTTTCCAATTTCTTCTTTCTTTCATGATTTTGACATTACTTTGAATTGACAAATAAGCTCAGTCTCAATAGCTTAATTGTCAAAGTAATACCTACATGTATTTGTGTATTTATTTTAAATGTATCTTGCTACATTAATAATTATTAGATGACGAATGATTTATTTATGATTATGTATGACATATTTACAGGGATCTCTGGGCTTCCAATCTCTGGAAACCAGAAGGAACATTCAATTGCTCATTACTATCTGTCGCATACTCCGTGGAGAATACGGTTGCCTGAACTTGCTTCCACAAACATTTCACTTGTTTGTCCCTGACAAATATTTGCGTGGACGGGGGCATCATCTTCTGGCGCTGCCTCCCTCGCGCACTGTGGCTCACCGCCAGTCTCCTCTTCTGCGAGGACTAAGTTTATGGAGGAATTTACTTCAAACTGCACCACATCTGGATCTCTTCACAGATAAGTGGCCAGATATAAAAAAAGAATGTTTAGTTTTTTGTGAGAACTTATAATATGTAGTTATTGTTTTTTAGTTTTAATTCTTGTTTTTATTGGTGTAACCAACCTTAATAATTTAATAATGTTTTTATGATCTCATTATTTTTAAGAACTTTGATCTCATTTACCCTGTATAGTAATTAGGAATATCCTGTTAAACTATATCATTGTAATTGATTAAATAAATAAATAAAAATAAAAATGACTCTCTATGAAATAAATAGTAACATACTCACATCTAAATGAAACAAATCGTGCTGCTTTAGAGAGGTTGATCGATAAAACGTGCGTGTCGATGAAATTCTTCACTTTTTGATACAGTCTGTATTCGTAAGAGTATTTCGGAAATAGTGCTCTTCCTTCGCTATCATTGCTTCTTTTCGTATCATCATCACTTCTTTTCGTATCATCATCTCTTCTTCTCGTATCATCGTCTCTACTTGTCGTATTATTCGTTTTCTTAATCTCTACACCATCAAAAATCTCGTACTTATCTTTACTTAAAATGCCATCCACCAAACCTTCAATTTCATTTTCTAATTGTTTCTCAGTTTTATTAACTAGTATATAATCTTTAGTAAATGTACCTACTGCGTCTATTACTTCTTCAACAAAACTAACATTACTAGTTTGACATCTATGGCAGGGGGTTTCTATATCTAAATTTTCTATGTTTTTGGTGATATTTTGACTGTTTGTATTTACAGTTTGGGCTTGGCTTTGTGTGGCTAAGCATATTATATACAGGGTGACTATGAGGGGTCGGAGGGGGCAGTGTGTGGTCCTCCTTTTGAATTGGTTCCTTTCTGGCTCCATCTTGGTGCTTCTAACTTCATTACCGCTTGAGGAAGCTTTCTTCAGTTTTTCACTATCTTGAGAATCTGTAACAAAAGAAATAATATTTTTAAAGGTCTTTGCTTGCTGTTCAGTTTTACCGTCAATTTATCGATTATCAGCAAACATTTACAATATTTCAAATATTGTGTTTAATTTTTAACTAGTCGTCGAATGTACTGGCACAAGTTTTATGGAATAAATGTCCAAAAACACAATATTGTATTTAAATCTAAATATTTCAGTTGAGTGAAGATGTCAATATTAATATTCCACCTGTAATAATATTCACCAAGTAAAAGTAGATAATTTTTATGGACAGCCATGCAATCTTGCACCTGCAACGATTTAGGTAGCTAGGTACCACTTTAAATTACCCAGTATAAAGTTGTATGCAAAGAATACTTAACGTAGCTACTGTATATGTGCCACGGAATAGCGCTATTTTCCTAATTTGCGTTTATGATAAGTAGACTGAAGCATGCTTCGCTTAGCTTAGCACTACTAGGATCATAATATTCTGTGCTACTAGCTTAGTTAAGCAGCTACTTAGTAACCATACCCCATCTCTGTAATAGGGCATTAGTACTAGTATTACAGCTTACAGAATTAAACTTAGTGCTCCACAGTCCGATCTAAAATGGACTTACTGAGCTGAATTCTAAAGCGAGTCTGATTAAATTTAAGTCTGGAAGACGACTTTTTATTCCTTCAACCAGTGGCGTAGCTAGGTAACCGAAGACCCTGAGTAGGACCCCAACAAAACAAGCTTCCTCTAATCGTCTGTTCAAAATTTGGTGTAAGTAAGTAAAAAATTTAATTGTTTAAACTAAAGTGCGACATTTTAACTTAAATTATATATTCTGCGGATCGCGCACTTACTTCTTTATTGGCGAAACCGCAGCGCAAATAAAGAAGTAAGTGCGCGATCCGCAGAATATATAATTCAAGTTAAGTCAAAAATTATCGTAGACCTCACACAACCTGTCAGCCAACTGTCTCTCTCTCTCTCTCTTTCTGTGGGAACACGAATCTAACGACCCGACGAACCCTGGTGTCAGCTTCCTAATGACGCTGTGCTTACTGCACCGAAACGTCGATGTTGAGACTGCATAAGTCTTCTAAAGTAAAGTAAGTCGTTTGATATGATAATATACAAGACAGACTAGCCAGACACGTTCATACTTCTCAACCTAAATACTGTCTAAGAATAACAAAAAGGGTATAACAAGCCGAAAGGAGGTCAAGCTACTCAAGAAACTGAACAACTTTCCCCATGGACCATGGGTTGACATATTATGAAAAAGCCATACAACTGCCGACCAGCTGATTAATTTACAAAGGAGGAGGGTTCATATGGGACCAAGGGCCCCCTCAGGTTTTAGGCCCCAGATCATCACCCAGTTTGTCCCCTTAAAGCTACACCACTGCGATCAACAGGACTGGTTTTCTCGTTAAAGTCCCCTTTGGCGTGGACAAAGTAAAGATCCTTTGAGACGATTTTTCCGCTTAGGGACTAGAAGCTAGCTTCGAGAATACTTATTGACTTTAAGTAGATAATCTATCTAACTACATATATTTGCACTTTCCGTGGTTATAGGTATTCGACAATTTAAAATTCAAATACAAAATATTTTATACAGAAATATCACACTCATTGCTAAATATTTCACTTATTGATAGTCATTCATTACACAGAAATGGATTAGTCATCGTAAAAAAGATTTTGCAAGGCGTAATCACGCGAGTAGCGACGAGTGCGGTGTCTCATGCGGTCCCGTACGATACAACGTCATAGCTACGCGCGTGATCACGTCGTGATTACATGCACGGCACGCATACGAGCTTGGTGTGTGGCACCCTTTATCCTAACTCTGCGATAGCGCAGAGCAAAAATTACGTCGAAACGGACGTTATATGTGCAAAGCGCCTAAGCACGCCTAAGGACTTTATGTGTGTAAAGAGTATGGTAAACACGCTCTAATTAGGAGGAACCCCTTGTCCAGCAGTGGACAGTTGTTACTATTGATGTTGAGTGAATTCGTAGGTCGTAATGCTATCTAAACCCTAGTAAATACTGGTGATTAAGTTTAGTGCCCGCTTGGTCTGAAACTTTAGTGTAAACATATGATACACTTAAGTTAAATAGTGTGTCTGTACTAGTTTAGGCTGTCCGGCTAGTTAAGCTGTCCGGCTCTCTGCTAGCCACAAAACAAAGACAAGTTAACAGGAAAAGACCTTGCTTTGGCCATAAATGCTTCATTAATCGTTATCTCTCTGAACTTACCTACCCTAAATTAATTGGGATTGACGCAACATTTAGTAATATTTCACAAAAAGTCATGCATTTGCAATACGATCAAAGACTATACCTCTACACCGAGTTTCAGTAGGTACTGCTATACAATTACATACATTGGAGTTTATCCTATGTTTGCCTCCAATACAACGGTGTATAATTGTACCGATTTTGATTATCAGCCCGTTTCTATTCTACCTGTCGGTAAAGGCGACTAAGGCATGGGTCTAGGGAAGGAAAAGCAAAGCAACACCTTGCTAGTTCTTTGATCGATCCGCCTCCCAGCTTAGATGTAGATATTTATTTTACAAACCAGGGAGAGGCCCATATCCAGCAGTGGATAGTTGTAGCTGTAGATAATTATGAAAATTATCAAGCCTTGCTTAGTCTTTCGAGTTGTCTTTATATATGATCTAATTCCCTCTAATACCCGACCCAAACAGCCAGGGCCAACCGTATGGTGGCGGTTACCTTACCTTACCTTTACAGCCACTACAGTCCGCTGCTGCACATGGGCCTGGACATGGGCCTCCCCCGTATTGGGGGGTATTGCCATACTCACCACGCTTGGCAGGCGGATTGGCGAGCGCAGTGCAAAATGTTTAATTCACAGGGAACGCTGCTGCCCATTCCCTGGATAAATTATCCCTTAGTCGCTTTTTACGACACCCACAGGCAGAATTGGGGTGATGCTATTCTAAGCCGGCACATCATGTTACAATGACGTTAATCCACCACATCATGTTACAATGACGTTAATCCACCACAAAAGCATTCCCAAGGAGGGTTGACGTCTGGTAGGCGGCCGGTCGTAAAATTCAGCCAAATCCTTTTGCAACACGATTTTGTGTTCAACGAAACGTGTTGCGCCGATCCCAAGTATCTAATTGGGATAAGGGCAGGAAGGTGATGATGACCGTCTAATACAACGAGGCCCATTTCCAGCAGTGGACTGTTGTAGCTGTTTCTTGCGTAGTCTCGATTTGTCTTGTCGTTGCCGTGTGCCATAGAAACCGCGACGCTACTGGCCGAAACATTGGACAAAAACCAATAAGTGCTAGTTGCCTTTTCGGTACAAGGGTCCCGTATACCCTGAAGTTAACTGAAAATGTTTCAAAGGGTCCAATCCGAGTATAGTTTATGAAACACAGGTCGAAATTTGATCTTCCTGTTGATATCCATTCAATATTATACTTAGTACCGTCATTCGAATAGGCCACATTTGGCTGCTGTCAAAATCCAGTTAATGCCATGACATAAGGTCTATTTTTCTTTGTTGGCATGTTTCCTAGTATGGGTTTGACAGCTGTCAAATGCGGCCTATTCGAATGACGGTACTATACTTAATTATTAATTTAATTTGTAGATTAGATGCATAGTATAATTGAATATTCAGTCGTACCCATAATACCTACACAAAAAAACATGCGGAAAATATTTCCTCAAAAACGGGTATTAAAATGCGTTTATATCCTATTTTAGCCGATTACTTCAAAGGAGATTGCATCATAACGACTCTCCAGGGTGCGTTATTGCGACTTTTATACCCGACCTCATCAAACAGTGGTTTGGAGGAAAAAATATGATGGTGCATTTTACAACTTACCGCATAAAATTTTGTTTTAAAAGAGTTTTATGAAGAGAGGTTTCGGATTTGAAGTATTTCAAGATTTTAATTTATACAAGCGGCCCGTTAGCGGTCTCACCCGCTGCAACTCATTTTCCCGCGGGAAAGAGACATATCTCTGTCTGGCGTAGAATTAGCTAGGTTGAGTGTTCAAGAGGAAGTTTTATACATGCCGGGAAAATGGCTTTTTCCTTTGAATTAAATGATAATTGCGAGTAGGTACACTCATTTTGTGGAATACGTTTTATTTTAGATAAATTTTAAATAATTCTCACTTAGGTACTAACTTAAAGTTGCCAATAACAAGCAAAACTTTTTTGTTACGTTCACGTCTCTAAACTCTGCGTTGAGAACGAAAGTAAATACCGCGTAGTTCAATGCTCTTTTGAAGTGAAAAATAAAAGTTCTAACAAATAAACAAACTTTAGTGCGGTTTGTGTACTTAGAACACATCTTGGGGCCGTCCACCCATGGGTACGTTCAAGGTGGTCTCTTTCGTAGCTCTTTTGTACTATGACGACGCTGAACGTACCTACACCTTAGGCGCAAACTCCACCAAAAAGACGAAGGGCATAGGACGTAAGAATGACAGTTGACAGACAAGTGATCGTCAAATATTCTTCTTAGTTTTTGACGCTAGCTGTCATAGATGCGACGCTTCGGCGACGCTTGTGTGTACCTTTGTCAATATTTTTTCGTACATTTTGTATGGAAACGTCGCGATGTCAAACGTCAAGCGTCATGCCCTACGTCCTATGTCCTCTCTGTGGAGTTTGGGACTTACGAATGACGAAAGTATGGAACTGACAGATGACTACAGTACGCGAACGAGTTCATGACCATGTTGAGGAATGCGGTAGTGCTGTGACTAAATTCATGTTGATGTCGATATCGAGAACTGTTGCCAAACAATTCAGTTCAGACTACAAAGACATTTTATTATAGACACGGTACCTCCATACTGCTTGTACAAAAAAGTTGTTCCGTGAAATTCGCTTGAACAGCTCATAGCCTGACCAAAGCCTGACTGACACAAGACTGTCACATTGGTCTCACGGAGACCAATTTGAAGGAACAACTTTTTGCTCAGGTGGCGTATCTACAACCTAGAACCCTACATATAATATCATTGTCAGACACTCATAGTTAGTTAATGGGTTGTTCCGGGTGAATTCAATTATTTTTGAGTTTTTTAACACGGTTGCAAGCATAATGACGATTGGTTAAGCGTTGGGCTACCAGAGGCAATTATATTAGGCAATTATATTATCTATATCTTGGCCGACTTTTTAGATGGCGAACGTAGATTACCAATTTTTGCTTCTGTTTCAATTCTAGCCAATGTCTTTTTAGAAAGCCCAGTATAATGGATCGCTCGATCCAAAGCGTTGTTAAATGAAAAAGCATAATAATAATAAGTTTGTTTTCTACACAACACAAACGACGACAAAATATCGATAACTTTGTGACGCACTTTTTTCCCATCACTCGTCTGCGGGCGAATGCGGGTAGGTGGGTACACGCGGGGCGCGCCGCCCCCGCGCGCCTCCTCATTCCCCGATGGTCAAGAACTCGATCGCGTACTGTATAGTTTAAAAGTTCTACGAAAGAGACCACCTTGAACGTACCTCATGGGTCTCTCTCTCTCTCTTAAGGTCATCTCTTTCAAGAGATGGGTGGATGACATTAGACGACACGGAAGAAATGATTGGATGCGAAGTGCACAAGATCGTCTAGAATGGAAGGAGCTAGAATGGACAAAAAATTACTAGATGATGTTGATGACCTGTGTACATAATTACAATATCACATTCAGCCTACATCAGTACACTGCTGGACATAGGCCTCCTTTGTGTGTCATGAGGCATGATCTCCAATTTTTACCATCCAGACGCTATCAACCGACCTTTTAACTTGTTACGTTCGCAATTAAGCGCCGACGTGTACCATGATATCCAATTTTTTTATGCGAGATTTCGTTAACTTCTTTTGTCAAGTAACCGGATCCGGTAAAACACCGGACAATCTTGCAGTGTATGTGAGAAACACTTTTCCTATTCAAAAGTTACAAGAGACACTTTTTATTATCTTGCTCTTATTGGTACTCTCTGACATCACATCACGAATGAAATGCAACAGTTTCAAAGGCTTTTTTGGACGGCTTTTTGGCTGACGTACTTACATGTAAAGTAGGCTTGAATTTTCATTTTTGAATTTCACTTTAAGGCTGTGAATGGAGAAAATATAGAAAAGTGTTACGTTCGATTCAGTTTTTAAGCCTCTTACTGTGGTAACCAAAAGCTTTGGCCAAGCCGAGAGCTCAAAAATATGTATAAATTAAATAATGAGAAAATTGAAAAATTCAATAGCGACCGCCGGGACTTGAACCCGGGACTGTGGATCACCGTTGAGCGGTGGAACGGTGATCCACAGTCCCGGGTTCAAGTCCCGGCGGTCGCTATTGAATTTTTCAATTTTCTCATTATTTAATTTATGAGAATAATATAGCACTGTGAGTGCATTAAAAAATACCAATACATTGGTTTAAAGCAAAAAGCTTCATCATATGGTTTGAATTCCTACTGTAACGTGGACTAACCAAAGTATTTAGTTGTAAAAACTACTACTAGATGTCGCTTAATCGTCGCTTCAAGACGAGCATCAAGAGGTTGAAAAGTTCAACAGTGTCCGCTAGGCGCCCGTAGCTCAGTCGGTAGAGCGGTGGAACGGTGATCCACAGTCCCGGGTTCAAGTCCCGGCGGTCGCTATTGAATTTTTCAATTTTCTCATTATTTAATTTACGAGAATAATATAGCACTGTGAGTGCATTAAAAAATCCAATACATCAATATGTATAAAGTATTCAAAGAAATCGTTTATAGTTAGCACTATCGTTTTACTTGGTAAAAATAAATAAAAACATGTTCTATGTAACTTGTACGAATACCACCATTACACCAGAAGACCACTTAGGTCAATTGTTACATAGCCAGGGTTGGTACTGTCAAAAATCTCAGAGTAGAATAATATCAAAACAACAACATATGACACAAGAACGTCATGTGATTCTGAGCCAATTTTGATTCAAGAAATATGACGTTCGTGGCAACCATCTTCTTAGTTACCTATAATAGTCAAAAAAGACCACTGCTGAACATGGGCCATGAGATTCTAGTTATGTCCAGTAAAAGTCAGTTAGCATCAAAATCTTCGCTAGTTCTGAGTGAGCCATCTGTATAGGCACCCCGCGCGTCGTTTTCCTGATTTGTGGTAAGATCGCCTTCTATATACAGGTAGTTAACTAGAACCGCTGGTCGTGTGGGACATAAAGTCGTTAAACTACTCAAATAATGCTACAAAATATAAATGCAGACAAATTATGATTATAATTAGGTTCGTTAGACTTTCTTAAGTTATAAAATTAAATAAATCGCAATCATTTTATTCAAATGCTTGTTTTGAAACTTACAAAAGTTGAACAAGACAGGTGTTTCAAACATTTTCTTAGCTTGGCTTACTTCTGTAAATGTTAAATTATAGAAATTATTGTTGTTACGGAGTTCTTTTAATTTGTTTTGTAATGAATGAAAAGCCTAATAAACGGTGTTCTAACTGTGTGATTTATTTTAAAATGAAGTTTAGTGCTGTGTTACTAGGCCTAGGTGTATAACCTGGTTCATCAAAGAAAGATATTACAAATAGGGGCGGTTCCTTTGGTGGAAGAAGGAAAGCATGAACGCCTGAAGGTGTATGTAAGAGCCTTAGTGCTAGTGAGAAAGCATGCATGACCTTCGGCCGCCATTTATGATTGCTTTCTTCATTTAGTTTGTAACATCCAAATACCTACCTTATTTTTGAAATTTAAACTTAAGATCAAAAGTCTTTTGCCCAGCAGTGATATTCTACACTCCCTTGCGGGGTAGGAGAGGGTCAACGGTCCTAAAAATACAGCCGTTTTAGCTATTGCCGTGTATCAATATAGTGACAGGTTGTCAGCCTGTCGCCTGAAATTGCAACACCTGCATATCAACTTTTACGGCACTCACGGGAAAGATTTAGGGTGATGATATTTTAAGCAAGCGCCGTACGGCATATGTAGGTACTTTATGTATATGTGTACCTATCTATTTTAACGGCACGATAAGTAGATTATTTTGAGTATTTCTTAATTTGAGTATTTTTCACGGAAATATCTAACAACCTACCCAGGGAATCCTGAATTTAATCGGGGTCAGCCATCGGGGGAGTTTTAACGTTCGAGGGTAGCATTAAAAAGTCCATTGGTGACCGTTACTTTTTAAAATGTCATTTCGGCGGTTTTTACAGGTTTACGTTTTTTTATAGGTTCGTCTGGAAACTTTGTTACATTGTGTTAATGTGTATTGTTAGGATTACTTTGTTTTTGTGGACGATGGAATGGATGGAAATTTTAATAACTTTTTTGTAAAGTTTCTACATAAAAAGATAAAAGTAATTTGAGAACCTCCTCCGTACGTAGTAGGTACCTAGTTCTTTTTGTAGTTTTTTTAAACGACGTTTTAATATAAAATTCACGTTAGTGCTATGACATAAGGTATATTTTATTTTGTTGACATATCTTCTAGTATCGATTTGACAGCTGTCAAATATGGCCTATTCGAAGGGCCGTACTTTCGTAATAAAACCCTTTAGATTGCAAGTATCAATTTTCCCTCCTAAGCAAGATTCGGAATTAAAAAAACAGCATTATTCGTAAGATAAAAGCGGATCTCGTGCAACGATAAATCAGAGAGTTTGCTTATGACACTTCTCACACGCGCCTCTTGATTTTCCGATATTTTGCCTGATCCGGTTGTTAGAAGTAATAAACTTACAAAATCTCATATGAAAATTGGATAGCATGGCACACGTCGTCGTGTTGAATATCAGATTTTAAAATACTTGCCGTATTAGGAATAAATTAAATCGGAAGTCTTGATGCTTTGGAGACCTTCATTCAATCTGTAAAGAATGAATTAGTCGCTAAAAACTAGTTGCAAAACTGTTCTGGTAGATGAAGATGAAGCCCATGGTAGAGGCGTCGACCGAAAGTTGCATACGCCGAAAAGTCGCAGGTCAAATCCTGCCTGCGGTGGAAAATTGTGCAAGTTCTCAAAAAACACGTCGTCGTATTAAATTGAGGCCGTCACAAGTTTTTATTTATTTAGTGTCACACAGTGATCCGGAATATAGTCTGGCGCGTGTATGACTCACCTTCTTTCGGATTATGCAACAGATTGTAGAGTCCGATGATAAATTACAGCTTTTTATTAACCTTGCAACTTTGGCTGTGGTTTCACTTGACAAGAAACGAATTATTTTAGTCACTTAGCTTAGCAGTAACAAAAAACTATAAATTATTAAGATCCCACGATTTGATTAATATGCGCACATGTAGTTTGTAACTATGCAACATCTGCGTTAAATCATAATTCATAAATGAGGTTAGTTTTTGTCAGTATTACAAATATACATACGAAAGATTTACATGTACCTTTTTCAGTAAGTTATACTTACACTAAAGTACGCACTTTATAGGTACATTTTTAAAATGTTTGTTACCCCTATAGGGCCCTATACCTCAGGTTACTCAGATCACTAATTAACTTAAAAGAACGAATACGCAAACAAAGAATTTCCAAATCGTAGCACCGCAGCACGGCAACATTATACAAAACTTCGGAACCTGTTTTCAGAAAATGTTGCCAACACGGAAATGAGAGAAAATATTATGGAGAAAACTTTCGATGCCGATGCAGGGGCGTAGCTACCGTATCAGCTGTAGCAATAATACAGGGCCCCCGGACTACTGGGCCCCCCTATGTGCTAAAGTCTTTGGCTGCTATTTAAGATCCTCGACCATAACCGTTACGTAAAAAGTCGAGCTCGTTTCGCTCGCGATTGTCGCGATATGTGTCTCTGACATGGTGTTTTACATTTACGGCTAGTGCTAAGGCTCTTTGCCCGATTGTGCTCTTTGCTCTCTTTGCTTATAATACCGTCAGTCATACGCTGGTTGGTAGCGAGAAATATGAAACTCGCTATGCTTACGATACTTATCGGTAGCAAGCTATCTACACTTGAGGCTAGTTGAGTGCTCGTCGGGTTTTAGCACATTTTGGCGGGATCGTTTCTCTTGCGGTGTGCAAAAATGATGAGCTGTTAGGTATACAAAAATTTCATTTCATGTTCCTTTTGTTTTCGTGCCGTAGAGTTTTAACAAGATATTGTTTGCTTGCATTACAATGCGAGTCACTATTCTGTTCAAAGTTCCTAAACTCGGCATCTGCCCTAGTCTTGAAACTATTTTTTTGTTACCATAGGGCCCCCCATACCAATTCTGCATCAGGGCCCCCACAAGACACCCTACGTCACTGTGCCAATGTAAAAGTTGTGCTTGAGTAAATATAATCAAAACCCATGTAGGTATAATATGCGGTGAACAAGTTTTAAAGTAGGTAGGAAAGTATGATAAGTTTTTGATTGCATAGATTCTCATGAAATGTGATTCTCTTTCATGTTTTTTTTTAATCGTTTTCCTGTTTTGGTGCTGAAATTGTTGGCTTAAAGTATTTAAATTATAGCTTGAGCTCTGTATCAGTCAGTCAGATTCATACTAAACCAGAAGTTATACAGGAAAATAGACCCTATGTCATAGCATTTGCCTGCGGTAAGCTAGATTTTAAAGAATGGTTGGTTGCGTAAAATGTTGCGATATGAAACCGGTGTTATCTTAGGGTGTTATGCTGAAATGAACTATAAACCGAGTGTAAACCGTACACGCGACGCCGCACCGGCTTGCGCCTGTCATTTGTCAGAAACTGTCAGATTTCCGAAAACAATCGTTGGAATATACGGAACAATTAACGCGTTCAAATCAACTCTTCTGCATATCTTTTATGAGTGCAAGACCCAATTTTGAAATACAATATTTTTTCGATGCTTATTTGACTGAACAATGGTTCGAAACGACTTTAAACCGACAGCACTCTATATCGAAATAGCAGTGTATTTCGAAATTGGGTCTTGCACTTATTTTTTTTATATTTGTTTGTAAAGCGACAGCTATTATAGTTGTGACTTGTGACTCTGAATTCATGATAAAATTTAACCTAATGTGCTTTGGGATCAAAACTAAACCATGTTAATGTGGGTGATTCTGGACGTCATTTCCTTGACCATTTAGCTCGGGAAATGGGTTACCATTTCATCCCTGCTATTAAAATTTGATACCCATAGTTAGATGTACAGTTTGACAACCCTACCTATCTATAGGTATCTCTTAAGGGCTATCCGGAAGTACGATAATCCAAGTAATACGATCACCTTTCCCGGATATAGCCTCCCTGCTTAACAATCCCTTTTCCGCTTTTAAGGGCCGCCGCAGACAGATGGTCGTTTTTCCGCGCGCCATGCCGTGTATTTTTGCCTTTTCACATTATCGTACGTAATTGAAAACAAATTTTCATTGGCTAGAATGACAGACGCCTCTCATGGTAGCCCGGCGGCGCCGGGCGGTCAGCGCGACGTGTGTTTTTCTAGCAAATGCCGATTTTATTTCAATTACGATAGAGTAAATACATTTTCATGTAAAACGCCCGTCTGTCTGCGGGGGCTCTTCAGATGGACACTTCAGTTTAAATAAATGTCACTAAATTTGTCCAAATTAAACACTTACAAACAGGCCTTTCTCCCAGCGGCATTTACGAAACTCTTGAAAATGGCAGTGCCATCAATTTGACGCGAAACTTAGTTTAAGTAAGTAAATAAGTAAGTAGGTAGGTACTCTTACATTTTATGAAGCGACGTGACCGATTAAGTTTTGTAGGTTCGAGCTATTTTATTTAGCTAAGTATATTCTGTCAACTAAGTTGTTATCTTTCATATAATTAATAGGAAATCTGCTGACCATTTTAATTCTACAGGTCTTGGTCATAAACGGAGCATGTTTAATTACTTTTACCTAATATATCTCTCCACTACGTAGTAAAATATTTTTTACAACTATTTAGTGTCGTGTGGTAGCGGCTAAGAATACTGCCACCCCTAGTCAACGCAGGCACAGAATACATAATAGTACAGGTACAGAAGACGCACTCCGCCATAGCAATTCAACAAATATAAATCTTTATGCGCGATAATAAAGTACAATTTCCTTCGCGCCGGCTTTGAATACCTACTTTTATATTAGCCTACTGATTGCGCGCGCAAGCAAAAATGAGCCGAATTGCTGCGCGCGAAAGTTCATTTGCCGCAGACCGCCTCTGAAGGTCACAGCCGGCACGCTTTGTAGGGATGCGAATTTCGAGATTTATATGAAAATAGGTACCTACGAAAAGTGTACTGGAGTACATTTCTACACCCAAGTAAAACAAAAATAAAATGTTTTGTTAAACGTAGGATATTGAAAGAAAATCAAAGCACAAATATTAGAAAAAATATGAAAATTGCATTATCATACAAAATTAGGAATGAGGTAGGAAGCTGAGTTACTTAATACAGAATTGATAAATTAAAATAAATCTAGTGAAGAAATGTGAACGGCATCGGAGCGCGCGCGTAACGTGCGGCGCGCGGCAACCAACTGACTAACCTTCCCGGGGGGGTCGCCGCACGTACTTGCAACTCTATACCTACGCCGCGGAGTGCGCCAGGCCTGACGCAGGGTGTTTCGTTAAGCGATGTAGTGTTTTTAACCTCGGCTGAATATCTGTCGTGCCGTGTCATGCCGGCTTAGAATAGCATCACCCCAATTCTACCCGTGGGTGCCGTAAAAAGCGACTAAGGAATACTTATCCAGGGAATGGGCAGCAGCGTTCCCTGTCAATGCAACATCATGCACTGCGCTCGCCAATCCGCCTGCCAAGCGTGGTGAGTATGGCAATACCCCCCGATATGGGGAGACCCATGTCCAGCAGTGGACTGTTGTGGCTGTTATGGTGGAATATCTGTCGACTATGGTCAACCGTGGTGGCGGTGATACCACCCACTATAGCATTCCCAAAAAGGCTTGAAATCAGGCAGGCGGCCGGTCATAAAACATAGCCGGTCATTTTTCTGCATGATTATGATATGCCGTGTGGTGCCGGCATTGCCGTGTGGTGCCGGCAGAGTAGAATAGCACCACCCCCTCTCTTCCCGTGGGGGTCGTAAGAGGCGACCGAGGGATAAACCCGACCCAAACAGTCAGGGCCAACCGTATGGTGGCGGTTAATCCACCACAAAAGCATTCCCAAGGAGGGTTGACGTCTGGTAGGCAGCCGGTCGTAAAATTCAGCCAAATCCTTTTGCAACACGATTTTGTTTTCAACGAAACGTGTTGCGCCGACCCTAAGTAATTGGGATAAGGACAGACGATGATGATAATTTATGTTCTTTCGCAAAACATGTTGCTACTGAATTGGGATAATGGCACGCAGATAATTTTGCAGTGTCGTGTCACCTGTGTGTGGTACCTCATTCGTAAGTACGATCACACTGTCATAACTCTGTTGTTAATTTTATTCTGATGATGAATAATGATGATGACTCTATAATAACTCACTTAAATTCAATACAACTCGATTTGGCTGGAACATGAAATATTGTCAATTGGAAATCGTGATGTGAATTCAAAACTTGCGAATTGCCACTGCAGTAAATACAGGATACCCTCGAATGATCTAATTTAAATAAAATATCCATTTGTCATTATGTAAAACGTAGAGGGTCTCGCAATAAATACTCTTCAATTTAATTTATTCAAGTAGTTTGAGTCCCGATTCTTAAGTTGTTCATTTAGGTAGATGTCTAGAATAACAAGTTTGAATAAATTTCCGCTTAACAGTTTAATCATTAATGGGGTGAAATTTTACTTCAGTACCTCTTCCCAACGAATGTAGGTCGAAAGGTGAAAAATGTAACTTTAAAAACAAATAGACTATCGGTCGGGATACCTACATTTGGGAGGTCCAAATTTTTAATTATATTTCGCCCTATAGTTATTTAAATATATTCCTTGGGGAAAGATATTCCTTAATCAGTTTATCACCAACCCGTCCCGAGTTTTCTGTATCGGTCACTAGTAAGCTTTCCATACCCTATATTTTTTATAATGCCAGCGATGTCTACACCTATGCAACTATGAGTAATATTCTAGGAATTTTAATACTGGCAGGCGCATTGGAGAGCGCAGTGCAAGGCGTTGTATTTACAGGGAACACTGCTGCCCATTCGCTGAGTTTATACATTAGTCACCTTTTACGAGTCTCTCTTTTCTCTACCGATCGTCCAACGAGTAAAAATGGAGTGATGCTATACTAAACCGGCACCACACATACACACGTTTTTAATGTCAAGGGCACGGTCGTTGAGTGCCAAGTTGTGGGTGTAGAAAGCGGCGACCGGCGAACCGGCGAATAATTTGCATTCATCGACGCAGGTGTATACCTACCTACGCCTTTATTGGATTTGGTGCAAGCCACTAGCGGTTCGCGACTGAAAAATCTGGTAGGTATTTCTTATTTGCGAATAATTTGCATTCATCGACGCAGGTGTATACCTACCTTATTGGATTTGGTACAATACAAGCCATTAGCGGTTAGCGACGGAAAATCCGGTAGGTATTTCTTATTTGCGAATAATTTGCATTCATCGACGCAGGTGTATACCTACCATTATTGGATTTGGTTTGGTGCAAGCCATTAGCGGTTAGCGACTGAAAATCCGTTAGGTATTTTTAAATTAAATTATTAACCATTTATTGCACACAAGAAACATTACTAGAGACATATACAAAAAAGACGACACTGTTGTGTCGTCACCGTCACCGTAAAAAGACTGTTGTCTTTTTATTTATGTGTGTGTATATTAAGCCTACGCCATTACTGGATTTGGTACAAGGCATAAAATGGAGCGGTTTTCTTTAATGCAAGTGAAAACTTAAATACCGTGTGGTGCCGGCTTACAGCATCATCCCCTTTTCTTTCCACTGGTGTGTCGATAAAGCGGCTACTAAAGGATTTCAATATTGTCTCGATTGCTCCGCCCTATTCCTTTCTATCGTGATAGGAGGGTTTCGCTCGTAATACAGCAACAATAATATTATTATTGTTGCTGTATCACGTCCCCCATCAAATTGCGACTACAAAGTTGTTATAATATAACAACTTTGTAGTCGCCATTTTATTTATTATACGAGCGAAATGGCGACTACAAAGTTGTTATATTATAACAACTTTGTAGTCGCAATCGCGGACGTGAGCCATGTTAGCCGGTATTTCGGCGAGAAACACACGTACCATCCGTTTACGCGTTATTTTTGCGCTGCCGAATTTTTGTTTTTTAACCGACGAAAAAACAAAAGAGGAGGAGATGCTCAATTGGTCGCGAACTTTTTTAATAGGTATACCTTCTTGTTCCTTAAATAAGAAAACGCGAATTCTCATGACTTATCCTCTACTCCGATTCCTGAGCGAAAGTAGCTGTGAGTAGGTCACATGAGGAATCCGAACTTCATTCATTAAGTAGTTAGGTATTGGTAACTCACGCTTAAGCGGATGTGACAGCGTCACATCTTAATAAGATTTGCGGTCTCATTTCGCCAAATTGAGAACTTTGATCTTTATTTTTTACAAATATTGATACAGGATAATAGAAAAAGATTCACTAGGGTCCGCTAGGCGCCCGTAGCTCAGTTGGTAGAGCGGTGGAACGGCAATCCACAGTCCCGGGTTCAAGTCCCGGCGGTCGCTAATGAATTTTTCAATTTTCTCATTATTTAATTTATGTTTCCGGAACGTTATAACCTGGGCCTTTTCAAGGCGAGAGTGAATAGGCATTATCTGAGCGAGCATGTTCCATCATCGTCTGCATCGTCACTTAACATCAGGTGAGATTGCGGGCAAATGCTTACCCATTGTTTATAAAAAAAAAACTAGCACTACGCTCCTGTTGTAGTTAAAGAAAAAAAAAAAGCGGCCAAGAGCGTGTCAGACACGCCCACAAATAGGGTTTCGTAGTCACCGTTTAAATATCAGGTTTTTCAGCATTACAAAGTTAATTTTGTTGCTGGTTTGTTAGCAGCAGTATGATGACCAACCGCAAATAGAAAAACTAATTTTTTTCTGAAACCTTTAAGGGCACAATATCCGTTATAGTTTTCATTGTAACTTCAGATTGTAGCTATCCTACTAATATTATAAAGGCGGATGTTTGTGTGTTTGTTACGACATCACGCTAAAACGGCTGATTAGATTGACATGAAATTTTGCACAAATATAGAAGAGTATCTAGAATAACACATAGGCTACTTTTTACCACGGGAAAATGTCTTATTCCTATGGGATCACGCATATTCCAATATTTTGCAAAGGTGGCGTGACTGAGCCGATTCGCGTTTTAAATGTGTTCGCCGAAAACTAACAGCGACATCTCTTGGCGAGTAATGCTTTTTTCCCGCGGAATAATAGGTTGCAGCGGGTGAAACCGCTGACGGGCAGCTAGTATTCCATATTTATTTAAAATTTTTAGCGTTTATAGTTTAGAAGTTACAGCTCTGGAACAAATTATGGGTCAAAAACGCCCTTTTTAAAAGCAAATATCTCGTGACAGAAACATTTTAGTGACTTTGTTTCAAAGAAACCTCACCTTAGTTTTAAAAGACCTATTCAACGATACCCTACTCAATATTACAGAAGAAAAAAAAATTTTGCCTCCCTTTCACTTGTATGGGAGGGGGTCCAAAAAACATTTAAAATATTTTTTTCTTAACATTTCTATATTTGGGTCAACACGATCTATCTTCTCACTAAATTTCATGTCGATAGCTCTAAAATTGACGAAGATATGAGGGCGCGGCATACAGACAGACAGACAGACAGACAGACAGACCGACAGACAGACAGACAGACAGACAGACAGACATGACGAAACTATAAGGGTTTCTAGTAGACTACGAAACCCTAAAAAAGTATATTTTTGGGTGTAGCGTTTTAATCAATTTGATGAACAGGTAAACATAAGCCATACACTATACCGTGCCGTGTGATGCCGGCTTAGAATAGCATCACATGAATCCAGGTAATGAGCAGCAGCGTTCCCTGTGAATATCTAACACCATGCACTGCGTTCGCTAATCCGCCTGCCAAGCGTGGTGAGTTTGGCAAAACCCCCCAATTGGGGAGACCCATTTCCAGCAGTGGACTGTTGTGGTGTGGTTGAAATAGTATACACTATACAGTTTGCCAGACTGTAGATCTATTTATAAAATAACATTGAGACGCCCCCAATAATTTTTGCAGACAACAGAAATTACGTCTAAGCTTTGTATTACGTCTGATAACAGATAATTCTGATAAAGAGACTTTAATGTTCCTAAATCTACCAATTATCCTAGAACTGTGCAATTTGAACATCATCAAGGGTCTAAACTTAGACCGTTTTAGTTTATCAAAGTAATTTGCAAGGATTCACATTAAAATCTAGTTTGATGTAATGTGGTATGCCAAATTGTAAATATACAGGGTGGTATAAGTATATAAAGGCAACATACATACATATCTATATCACGCGTATATCCTTTGTGAGGTAGGCAGAGCATAAACGACTCTAAAAACGGGCATTTACACCACGTTCGACAAAACTTTGAAAGTTATTCGGTAGACTGTGTATCACCATAGTGGCAACTTGTCAGCCTGTCGCCTAAAATTGCAATACACATCAACTCTCAAATCCCTTAGTCGCTTCTTACGACACCCATGGGAAAGATATGGGCTGATGCTTTTCGATTTCGGCACCAAACTGAACAACTTTACCTGAGTTTAAAGCTTAAAAATAATTAAACCTCCCATACAAAACAGGAACTGCTATCCAAGCAATTTTTTATGGGAGGTCGAATTTTTTTGAGCTTTGAACTTTGATTTGAGGGAAAGTTGTTCAGTTTGATCTGTTGAGCTTGACGTTTTCGTGGAAATGGGTCTTTCGGTACCACCCTGTATACGTAAGTTCTTACTAAGTTGCAAAGTTTTATTAGTTTTTGTTATTATGAAGTTATTATTTTCTTTCGCAATGTGACAAAACAAAAAAAGACAAATTAGGCAATAAGTATCATGCAGATAGAGATATAATTTTTGAGAATGATTTTGCGCATTTGTAAAACCAAAAAATTGTTGGTAAATAAGTATGGCTGAAAGATAATAAGCAGTTACCATTTTGAAGGCGTTTTACACACGCGCTGCGCTATCGCACAAAAGAAATGTCGAAGCGGACGTTATCTATGAGTGTGAACAGCCTTAGCCGTCTCTTACAATACCCATGAGTGGAAATATGTGATGCTGTATTAGCTCGCCGCCACCTTAATCATGCGGATGCTAAATCAAACCCCGCACGTGGCTTGGTGTTTGGGGTATTAAACGATGGAAGATCACAAACATACAGTCCTAAGCAAACTAATTGGTATTTAAGTTTTATAGTTTTAACATCCGGTTCCGGTCTCTACGAGTAATAAACCTTAGCACCATACATAGATTATGTGTTTCATCATAATTATTAACAGTCGTTAATCGTCCATTTGCCGTGTGGTGCCGGCTTAGAATAGCATCACCCCGATTCCCTGTGAATAAAACATCTTGAACTGCGCTCGCCAATCCGTCTGCCAAGCGTGGTGAGCATGGCAGTACCCCTCGATAGGGGGAGGCCCATGTCCAGCAGTGGACTGTTGTGGCAGTTATGGTATGGTGGAGCCGGTTTAGAATAGCATAACCCCATGTCTTTCCCGTGGATGTCGTAAGAAGCGACTTTCAGAGCTAATGTGTATTGCAATTTCAGGCGACAGGCTGACAACCTGTCACTATGGTCTTCTGAATGACTCTCTAACTTTTATCAGACGTGGTATAAAGGGCCATTTTAACAGCCGTTTACGCTCTGCCTACTAGATACGCTAGATATGTATGTATGTAAAAATTTATTTATCTGTTTTTTCCATATATTTTTTTTATGAAAGCATTTACGAAAATACAAAAACCGGATACCATGCTATGCCAAATTGTGGCTGTCTTAGTCATAGGATGTCATTTATCGTAAAGTATATTGACTGTGACAAACCGCAATTTTGTGCGGTAAACGAACCTGCATCCGATAATATGTAAAACAATTTTTCCACAGATACCTATTTATATTCTCAGCTAGAAGATGAAGCACAAGTGGCTCAAAGCCTACCTATACAGATAGCTCATTGAATGGGTCCAGATTATAACATCGAAGGTCCTAGCGACATTTACCTACACTTACCTACTGACTTGAACTGGATGGAATCTCTGAAGAACTGAAGGCAATTTAGAATAGGTATATATTTTTTTGCCACGAAAACGTCATTATTTCTTGGATTCAAATTGGTTCACAATCATATGACGTTCAAGTACCTACCTATTGTATCAGATTTTGCTGTTTTATGATGACAGTAGCAACCCTGGCATGTAACAAGTGACAATCGCAAAAATCCAGAATAGGGTTGAGTGAGCCTTCTGTAAACTCTCTGTTTTCTGGATGAAGGCACATCTCATACAATAAGAATTATTACTTGCCCACGAACATTTCTCAGACTTAGGCCATAAATTTTTCTGTAAAAATATTCAAGCCTGAGGCGAAAGCGAAAAATATTTGTTCAGTCAAAGAAAATTATCTGAAAAGTCTTCGTTCTAAGAAAGTACAGTCTGCGACAATAATAAGTATCACACAAAAATATGGAGCCGGTATCAGGTCATTAGCAGATCTTTTTTGCACAAGGAATATTTGGGCCTGAACGCTATTGCCTATTACCTTAAATAAGGACATTGGGCCGCTATTACTACTTATCGTAAATACGCCGTGGGCCTTACGAGGGTAATATAAAAATGACGTCATTTTTTGCGTTTCTCTGCCCGTCTGCCTGTCATGGAACTCGCTAACTCCTAATAAACCCCGCAACGGATTTTGATGCGGTTAGATTGGTTGATTCAAGAGGAAAGTTTATATGTATAGGTAGTATAACACATGTTGGGTGATTGCCTTTTTCCTACGGGATTGAGTTTCAGCGGGTGAAACAGCAAAACAAAGCAAAACAAATACTGTGAAATAATAATAGAAAAAGATATCTACACTTTGCCGATGACTGTACATAAATGCTGCTGATAACAAATGAAAATAACTTCATTCTCGTAGTAGGTAATATAAATTGACTTACTAGTTATTATTCATCTAGTTGACGGGCTTGAAACTGCAACTTATCTACTTACTTACCTGTAAAAGAAAAACATATTGTAAGTTATACAATACCATATTTTTAAAAGGTAACTTAAGGATAAGATACAAATTATTTGTAGTTAGAAAAGTATTCAATTTTTTCTAGCAAATTTGCAAATATTGGCTTTATAAACATGCGAGTTTCTCGAAAACCGTTATGTAAAATTAATATGTTACTTGTACATTTAATCAAGCATATCTTCATCTAAAAAATGTACAATGTAAATATTAACATTTTGGTTTTAAACATGTTACAAACAGCGATATCTAAAGCGACAAAACCAAAATTCAGGAAAAGACCTCAAATCAAGCGTGAGTTTTAGAGTTTTGGTTCACTGTAAAAAAATATCAATTATACAAAAAAATAGAGTATTTATTTGAGAACAAAGTCTACAGTGAACATTTTACAATTTTATTCAGAAATATAGAATAATACCACGTTTTTATTTACGAATTTTTGCAAAATAATGCGCCATTGTAACAGCTTCTATATGAATAAATAATAGTAGTAAAGATTTAAAAAAAATATATGTTATTTAAGAAGATGTACTTAATCTAATTGCAGAAAAATATATTTATTTTTGTTCATAATATCACTGTAAAAAATATTCAAACATTCCCATGTTTTTCGCAAAACGACGCTCCGAGCGGTCTGGCAGGGAAAATTGTATGGGCTTCGTGAAAACCTCTATAGCGGCCTTAAGTAGCATAGTCAACAGAGAACATAGTTGTCAAGGTAACCAGGGTTGCCGCCACAAGGTTTCTATAGGTACCTACATTATTTTATTATTCTAGGCATCGATCATGTTACCTATTATCTACAACAAACTAGTCTTAAACACTAACAAGATGACGGTTACCCTGAATAGATAGGTTTACCTAAGGTAACAAGTGTCTGAAGTAACTTTAGATACTTGGAATATGCTGTGGCTTGAAGTCAGATATCTTATCGGCCTAAAGTTTTAGTTACGTAGTGCTCCAGCCAGTTCTTCAAAGTCAAAACTGATACCTATGTACCTAAGTATGCCCACCTTAAAAACTTCTTTATCAGCTGTAGAACCACAAAGTAAGTAAGTATTAGCACAAAATAGCGAATTTACAGTGTTCACCCGACCCTATTCAGAATACCACTACCACTACGAGTAAAATCTGATACAAAACGTCTTAATGGAGCCAATTTCAATACAGGAAAGATAACATTCGTGGCAACCAACTTCTTAGTTACCTTGACTTCCCCTGAGATTAAAGTTTTTTCCAGTTGAAGTCAGAAGCGTCAAAATCGTCTCTAGTTCTGAGTGAGCCATCTGTATAACTGGCGCCCCGAACGCCGTTTCCCTATATTGTGCAGACGAATAAAAGGAAACGTCACTACAATTCACACACACATGTCTACTAGCCCTAAACGGGTCCGGACCACAAAATAGAGAATTTACAGAAGGCCAGCTCGCCCCTTCTTTCGATCACTTATGCCTACTCTTTAGGGTTGCTACTTGTAGTTTCTGATTTGAATAAGGTTACCTATCGTTTGTAAGTATGAATTAGGTATATGTAATTGATAAACTCCTAAATTACCTACCTGGCCGATATGAAATATTTTTTAGCATATGGAAGTAGGTCTACATGAGTAGAAACTCATATTTCTAATAGGAAATAAGTAGGTCCCCACCTAAATCGGTAGATAGGCAATGGGTTTGGGTCACGAGACTAGGTAGTGAGCGAAGCGACCCATAGGTGGGCAGGTAGGTAAGTAGGTAGTAGGTAGGTAGCGGACCGGCCGGCGGCGATGACCGACACGACAAAGGGTTCCTTACGTCGTCGTTCGTTGGTGTTTCCCACGGAAAACAAGTGTATCTATCTAAAAGAAGGCCTAAAGAAATACCTAGCTTGCCGTCACGAACTTTAATAGGTTAGGTACCTATTGTTGGAAGGTAGGTATTTTTGAACAGGGAGTCAAGCCATCATGAAAGTCAAACGTACCGAGTCAGTCGAACACAGATTACCTACCTACCAATGTATTGGCGGGCGGGCGATACGCGCTGGGGCTGGGATGGCTGGGAATGGTAGGTTGGTAGGTTGGTAGGTAGGTACCTATCATGACATGAACATGACGACATGACAAACGCGGGACGCGCCCGGAAAAAATGCGGGCATGGAAGCTGTATCTGTAGCTGAAAGTTGGTAGGTAGGTAGGTAGGTACCTACCTTAGTTTCGAAGTATACCTACTTACCTACTATAGTTTAGAAGGTCACCGGCTGCCGTGACGAAAAAATGAAAAATATCCCGGATCGTAATAGTCCATTTGGACTACCATAATAATATGTAGGACCTACCTGATAATCGGAAATGAAAATGACATAACCTGGACCTTTGCTATCGGTATGTCGGTACTCATCGCTTCACCTCAAATGCTGACTAGGAAGGTATCTATCTACTGTGGGTAGGTACCTACCTAAACCCATTTAACCTACCAAATCAAACTAAAGCGCAATCTACCTACTTCTACGTACGTACCTAAAACGCTAAAGCACATATTACGAACGAAAAATAAGATTTTTAAAAAGAAATCCCTCCATTTCTAGTTTTTTGAAGTAGGTATCTATTTATTTATCAAATAAAAGAGTTCTACTTACTTTTCATTATTGCGTGGGAAACTGAAAAATTATTAGTTATTACACCCAAACACATCTCAAAAATATTTTTCTTTACTCGCCATTCCGTCCGCCCACACCGAACGCGCCATTCACACTCAACCATTACCGGTTCGACACGGTTCCACAGAGCGCGTAAACGACGCGTGTGGATGTCTGAGTGAGTATAGCCGCGTTTGCTCGAAGCCGACTCTCTGGATTGCGCTAGCCAATACTTACTTTGTGTCCGGACGGTGTACTGAAAACTTTTCACGTGTGATCAAAGAAACTGAACAACTTTCCCAGGGAACATATTGATCAACGACAAAAGCAAATCCTTTTAATACAAAGTATGTCAGTTTATCGTGAACTAGCTGTTACCCGCGGCTTCGCCCGCGTACTCATAGGGATTTATTAATTACCTACTTGCGTATTCTTAACGACACATCATAAGGCAAACAACTGGGAGGGCACTCAATTTAATTCAATTTATTCACTTCCTTGAAAGAATAGCAAGTATAAAATCCTGGCACTAAGTCTCTAGCTCTCTCCCTTGAAAATGAATTTAATTTGTGGTACCTTGGCGCTACCGTCAGCAAAACAGACTATTGCAAAAAAACATGAGGCGTTAGAATGATCGATGGCAAACGACCAAGAGGTTGCAGTGTAGTTAGGTGGTCAAATCAAATACGCTCAGCGCTCTTTGTCGTCAAAGACTCGCCTCGGTCTCGGGCTCAGTCGAAGGCTCGGCCTTATCTCAATCTCGGTTTCGGTCCTGGACTCGATCTCGATCTCGGTCTTGTTCTTCGTTTAGGAGCCGGTCTCGTTCACGCTCTCGGTCTTCTTTCGTATACAATCATTCGTATATGTTTCGGTATTGGTCACGGTCTCCGTCCTGGTCTTGGCCAAGGCCTCAGTCCTAGTCCTGGTATTGGTCTCCTTTTCCCGGGTTTGGCCTTTTCAGCATTGCATAATTTCATCCCCTATTTTGACACCCCGGGTATGATTTTTGAAAACTTTTGAATATAATGATATCTACTATACATCAGAAATAAGTGTGTCAAATTTCAAGTCTGTGGCTCTAAGGGTCCGGCCGGCACGTTAATATCAAAATTTCATCCCCTTTTCACCCCCTTAGGGGTTGAATTTAGGAAAACGCCAAAACACGTCTTTAATCATTTTTAAAGTCCTTCCATAGTACGAAATTTCAGCCAAATATTTATCAAAAGAATAAAAAGTTCCATTGAAACATTAATCCCCTGTTTTACTACCTTAGAGGTTGAATTACGAAAAATCCTTTCTTAGTGGATACCTGCGTTGTCTAAAGAATACGTATGCAAAATTTCAAAACTAAGGACTTGGCCTTTTCAGCATTGCATAACTTTCATCCCCTATTTTGACACCCTTAGGTATGATTTTTGAAAAATTTTGATTTTAATGATATTTACTATACATCAGAAATAAGTGTGCCAAATTTCAAGTCTGTGGCTCTAAGGGTCCGGCCGGCACGTTAATATCAAACTTTCATCCCCCTTTTTACCCTCTAGGGGATTGAATTTTGGAAAACGCTTAAACAAGTATATAATTATTTTCAAATATCTTCCATGGTACGAAAGATCAGCCAAATATATCAAAAGAATAAAAAGTTTCATACAAACTTTCATCCCCTTTTTTACCCCTTTAAAAGTTGAATTTCGAAATGTCCTTTCTTATTGGATGCCTGCCTACGTTGTGTATAGAATATGCATGCATAATATTAAGCTTCTAGCCCTAAGGGTTTGGCCTTTTCAGCATTGCATAACTTTCATCCCCTATTTTGACACCCCGGAGTACGATTTTTGAAAACTTTTGAATAAAATGATATCTTCTATACATCAGAAAAAAGTGTGCCAAATTTAAAGTCTGTGGCTCTAAGGGTCCGGCCGGCGCGTTAATATCAAACTTTCATCCCCCTTTTTACACGCCAGTGGCTTGAATTTTGGAAAACGCTAAAACACGTCTTTAAATATTTTCAAAGATCTTCCATAGTACGAAAGTTTAGCCAAATATATCAAAAGAATAAAAAGTTCCATACAAACGTTCATCCCCTGATTTAATTGATTAATTTTGAAAAATCCTATCTTAGTGGATGCTTACGTTGTTTGAAGAATACGCATGCCAAATTTCACGCTTCTAGCTCTAAGGGTTTAGCCTTTTCAGCATTGCATAACTTTCATACCCTATTTTGACACCCCGGGGTATGATTTTTTAAAACTTTTAAATATAGTGATATCTACTAAACATCAGAAAAAAGTGTGCCAAATTTAAAGTCTGTGGCTCTAAGGGTCCGGCCGGCACGTTAATATAAAACTTTCATCCCCCTTTTTATCCTCTTGGGTATTGAATTTTGGGAAACGCTAAAACACGTCTGTAAATATTTTCAAAGATCTTCCATAGTACGAAAGATCAGCCAAATATATCAAAAGAATAAAAAGTTTCATACAAACTTTCATCCCCTGTTTTACCCCTTTAAGGGTTGAATTTCGAAATGTCCTTTCTTAGTGGATGCCTACGTTGTGTATAAAATACGCATGCATAATTTCAAGCTTCTAGCCTTAAGGGTTTGGCCTTTTCAACATTGCATAACTTTCATCCCCTATTTTTACACCCCTGAGTACGATTTTTGAAAACTTTTGAATATAATGATATCTTCTATACATCAGAAAAAAGTGTGCCAAATTTAAAGTCTGTGGCTCTAAGATTCCGGCCGGCGCGGCGCGTTAATATCAAACTTTCATCCCCCTTTTTACACGCCAGGGGGTAGAGTTTTGGAAACCGCTAACACATGTCTTTAATTATTTTCAAAGATCTTTCATAGAACGAAAGTTCAGCCAAATATATCAAAAGAATAAAAAGTTTTATACAAACTTTCATCCCCTGATTTACCCCTTAAGGGGTTGAATTTTGAAAAATCCTTTCTTAGTGGGTGCCCACGTTGTTTGAAGTATACGCATGCCAAATTTCACGCTTCTAGCTCTAAGGGTTTGGCCTTTTCAGCATTGCATAACTTTCATACCCTATTTTGACACCCCGGGGTATGATTTTTGAAAACTTTTAAATATAGTGATATCTTCTATACATCAGAAAATAGTGTGTAAAATTTCAAGTCTGTGGCTCTAAGGGTCCGGTCGGCACGTTAATATAAAACTTCCATCCCCCTTTTTATCCTCTTGGGGATTGAATTTTGGGAAACGCTAAAACACGTATTTAATTATTTTCAAAGATCTTCCATAGTACGAAAGATCAGCCAAATATATCAAAAGAATAAAAAGTTTTATACAAACTTTCATCCCCTGTTTCACCACTTTAAGGGTTGAATTTCGAAATGTCCTTTCTTAGTGGATGCCTACGTTGTGTATAAAATACGCATGCATAATTTCAAGCTTCTAGCCCTAAGGGTTTGGCCTTTTCAACATTGCATAACTTTCATCCCCTTTTTTTACACCCCTTAGTACGATTTTTGAAAACTTTTGAATATAATGATATCTTCTATACATCAGAAAAAAGTGTGCCAAATTTAAAGTCTGTGGCTCTAAGATTCCGGCCGGCGCGGCGCGTTAATATCAAACTTTCATCCCCCTTTTTACACGCCAGGGGGTTGAGTTTTGGAAAACGCTAAAACACGTTTTTAATTATTTTCAAAGATCTTCCATAAAACGAAAAATCAGCCAAATATATCAAAAGAATAAAAAGTTTCATACAAACTTTCATCCCCTGATTTACCCCTTAAGGGGTTTAATTTTGAAAAATCCTTTCTTAGTGGGTGCTCACGTTGTTTGAAGAATACGCATGCCAAATTTCACGCTTCTAGCTCTAAGGGTTTGGCCTTTTCAGCATTGCATAACTTTCATCCCCTATTTTGACACCCCGTGGTATGATTTTTGAAAACTTTTAAATATTGATATCTACTATACATCAGAAAATAGTGTGCCAAATTTCAAGTCTGTGGCTCTAAGGGTCCGGCCGGCACGTTAATATCAAACTTTCATCCCCCTTTTTACCCCCTTAAAGGTTGAATTTTGGAAAACGCCAAAACACGTCTTTAATAATTTTCAAAGATCTTCCATAGTACGAAAGTTCAGCCAAATATATCAAAAGACTAAAAAGTTTCATACAAACTTTCATCCCTTGTTTTACCCCTTTAGGGGTTGAATTTCGAAAAATCCTTTCTTAGTGGATGCCTACAATGTTTAAAGAATACGCATGCCAAATTTCACGCTTCCAGCTCTAAAGGTTTAGCCTGTGCGTTGATACATGACCTATCCCTTTGCCTTTTATATATATAGATAGATTCTGTATAGAGTCCGATTTATTTTCTTGTTTCGCACTGTTTTCGTCGTAAGGCAAAAACATAAACAATCAATTTGTGCATTATCTATCCTTGCGGTGTGTAAGGCATGCGTTAGGACCATTTAAATTTAATCACATACAAACGGTTACGGTTTATGTCAAACCGTTGACATTTTAATTATTGCGCTGCGCAAAAATAACACAAAAAAGAAACGTAACGTGTTCCTCGCCTTACACCTTGTATTTTCACTGAAGAACCCTCTCGGCAAATCTGAATGCCACTCGGCATAAATTATTCGTACCATTTGGTGGGGCGGTGGAATTAATCGCGCACAAAAATGGATCGTAAGATCTCTAAGTGACTTTGACATGCTAATTATCAATTCCTTGCGCACCATTCTCTTTGAATAAAGATGGTTCCAGTCGCAGAGCAATGATAAATCAAGAGGGATTTTGGTGAAAAATAATGAAGCTGCAAAAAACTCGACTCAAAAACTATTTTTCCATCATGTATTATTTGGCCTCCATTCCCTTTGAATAAAGATTGTTTCAGTCGCAGAACAACGATTATGTTTAGAGGGAACCCTGTTGGACACTAAGAATCCACTAATGACTAGGTACATGTTCACTTCAATAAGTACACAGCGTATTTTTCTCTGTTGTGACCTTTCTTCTTCTTCTTGACCTTTTATTTGAGAGAGATAAAAATTCACTCTCATAAATTATTTGTTCTATCTTTTCATATTTGTTCGGTACACTATTTGGGTGCCGGTTAATTATAAGGTTAGGTACCTCTATAAAATGATTCATTGTTCTGAGTTTTCAGCATTATTTGAAATCTAAAAGCCTTCTTCAAAGGATTTTAGGAGCAATTATAATCGTGATTATAGCTTGGATTTCGTTTGTTGTTTATTTAAACAACAATACAGTAAAGTGTGGTTCTGGCTACAACAAAAACGTCCCGGGTTCCATTCTAGGTTGTTTAGATTGTACTTTGGTATTTTCTTAGGTCTAGTCTTGTTTATTATTCAAGGTATTTATAAAATATTTGTGTTTAGTTTGGGTGTTTTCTATGTATTATTATCGTGTATTAATAAAAAAAGTATCAGTAGTTATCATATCAGTTGTCTAGTTCTCATAGTACAAGTTTTGCTTAGTTTGAGGTTAGATGGCGCTGGGTGCCTCTTCCAGAGATAAGTATTTGAGGTTTGACTTTATAGAACCTTTTTCTTTACAAATTGCTTCGAAGACTATTATTACAAAGTTACAAAAACTTGTATAATTTACTTAGCAAATGGACCATCTGTTCTTTTCACAGTATCTTCTTGTCATGTAAATTGACAGGACCTAAATTAATGATTTCGACTTTATACCTAATGAAAATGTTTATCTTCGTAAGGTTTTCCCACAGTTTTCCATTTTGCAATGTATTTTTTGGAGTCTAAGCTAGGACGACGTGTTAATTGATTTTGAGGACTGTGTGGGTGGGTAATATCCAAAAATACTTTGAATTTTATTGAGAATTTATTGATTTGAGATTTACTTTTCAAAGTCATTATTGTTACAGCCATGAAAGGTCCACTTCAGGTCAAGTAGTCATAGTCCCATGTTGACACTTCATATAGGCTGCAACTTTGGACTGACTCAAACTTACTACTTCCATAGTCTAATAAAACATGGTCTTTCCTTCCCAGAGAAACATATCTAAGTCAACGTCACTTAGTATTGCCACTTTATTTCAATAAAATATCTACGTTATGGGGTAAATTCAATCTCAGAAAAATGAGTTAAAATATTTCTGAATAATTTTATAATTTAGATTTACGTGTGTATTAACTTAAACTTTACAACAACACTGAAATTGTATTTATTAGTTAACGGTATCTTATATGATTTACAAAAATAATCATAAGAGTGGGTAGTTTTGGTAACCCACAAGCATGATGACGTAGTCTTGTGTTGGTCACGTGGTTCACGAGTCTCGGAAAGAAATACCAGGCGGAGTATCTTATTATACCATGACTACTTCTGTCAACCCAAACTTGACTGTTCAACATATACTGGTTCTTGTTATGAACTGTATGAAAGACCAGGTTAAGCTGATCTCTTATAAGAGTTCATGTTCTACTTGATAGTACGTAAATGGTATTAAACTTCAGTTTTTGTTAAAAAGCCTTACTGAACCAGATTTATGCCCTTTTAGTAGTGTGGAGGCTAGCGCGAAAAATCCGTCCGTGCCATACAAAAATTCAATGGACTTACGTCTATAAAGAAGACTAAAGTCTGATTGGGAGTCAAGTGGTTATAAAATATTTTCAAACATTAACTATCTTTTAACCGTAGGTAATTTTGCAACAAAACGTGTGCCTTCATCATTTCACATAAAGTTTCTTTTTGTATTGCTCTGCATGGGGTGACATTTGTTTGTATGTCGTGACATTTCGCCAGCATATCAAGCTAGAAATAGCTTAAAATCGGTAAGTACTTTTTGGCTTACTGATCAAACTTCACTTTTCTTCGCTTGGCACCACCCCCAGTTTTTATCAGTATGTCAAGAAGTAGGTACCTTTTATGCCGATTTTCAGCTTTCCTATACGTTGTAAGGTTTAAGACCGTAACCTCCCCACTATAGTCCTTGACAAGTTGGATAGAGTTTAGTGTAAAAACTTCCATTGAATAGGGTGGGACTGTATTTTTTGGCAGTGACAGGTTGTCAGACCTGCGTCAACCAAGACCATTAGTATACCCTCGTTGACACTACACACAGACAAACAAGTAGGCATAGGGATATTTTTTACTTAGTTAGATAGAGCAAGGATTGATGCAGACGGGATTTATGAGAAATAAAATAGAAGCTTTGAAAAAAGTGGTTGTAATTACCTAGGACGTGTAAATTAAAAATAAAATTTCCTTTGAAATATTTTGTTGCTCTAAGGTCAGGGCGCCAATTTTACTTTGTGCAGAAATTTTTGATACGACCAATTTGTTATGGTATGGGGCCAGAGTTGTAATAAATATACTTTCTTTTATCAAGGACAGGCCGATATTGATAAGATAAGATAAGATAAGAAAAACATTTATTGATCAAAAGAGAAACATACATTACAATTTTAGAAAACAAACTGATTTTACACACTTTTGTCAAAAGGAATAGGCTCAGCCTATGTTGCCACGCATCGTGAAGACGTCGCGCAACGCTGATTTTCAGCCTATCGCATGTGGCGCAGCCGATGTGGCGCAGTGGTTAGTATGCCTGCCTGCCACGCAAAGGTTCCGGGTTCAATTCCCGGTGGGGTCACTTACAAAGTTGATATTTATCACTTTGTGAATTTGTTCCCAGTCTGGTTAGGACATTGCAGGCTGAACCACCTGATTGTCCGCAAGTAAGATGGTTCCGTGCTTCGGATGGGCACGTTAAGCCGTCGGTCCCGGTTGCTGTCTATGATGGCGGTCGTTACACAACCACGTCAGAGGCCTGCTGCTTGCAGTAGGCGGTTGAAAAATTCTGACACCAGGGTTCATCGGGTCGTTGAACGACTCGGTGTCCCACACGAAAAGAAGAAGAAGAAGAAGAAGAAGCCTATCGCATAAAGCTTGTTTTATATTGAAACGAAATAAAACAAGCTATATGCGAGATATTAAAGAAACTGTTATCTGATGTAAGTATTTATTTAATTAAGTATAATCTAAGTAATCGGGATCTCCAAAACAGCTTAAACTATTTTCCCTAAATTTCATATCTAAAGGTTTTTGAGGGCGATAAATCGATCTAGATAGGAATTAAAAAACTAAAACCCGACTGCGGTAATTTAAAAATTGTATTTTGCGACAAAAACCCGCCATCTTGAATTTATCAATTTTTCAATAAGTTCAAGATGTTGCATTTACAAGGAACGCTGCTGCCCGTTCCCTGGATGATTATCCTTGACTCGCTCTTTACGATACCCACGGGTAGAATTGGGGTAATGCTATTCTAAGCCGGCATGACACGGCACATACGTCATCTAAATATCTATCTGTCTGTGGTCCCAAGCTTTGAGTGCTATCGAAAAGGTCGATTGTTATCAGAAAGGACGCTGGGCACCTGATACCAAATGGGGGTCGGACCGTAATAAACCCATTGTTCTTGGTTCGGGCATTTTTACATCCTGTAGATAGGGGATGAGGAAAATTACTTAAAATCACTTGACACTGCTCTAGGCTCGTGTTGACTTTACAATAATATAATAAACAATAATTTACAAGAAAACGGAACCCATTACCTACTGAGATTTCACTCCTGCCTATCCGTTTGTACGTCTGTGACCAAGGCTGTATTTCATATTGATCTAAACTTCAAATATTGAGCACAGGTGTCGAATTGAATGCTTAGCGGTGACACTATATTTATCTATAGATGTCGCTGGTTAAAATCTAATAATTTTTAAAGGCCAGGGTAGTGAGGTGACAGTAATAAAACCCATTGTTCTTGGTTCGGGCATACATCCTGTAGATAGGGGATGAGGAAAAATACCGAAAACCACTTTACACTGAGCTCTAGGCTCGTGTTTTACCCGACTGCCTCAGGAGGGCTATGTTTTTCCTTTAGTCACCTTTACAACACCCGCGGGATCGAAATGGGGTGATGCTATGTACACGCGAAGGCAATTTAAGCTGGCATCACACGGCAATGAATCCGCTAATAAGGTGATTAAATTTTATTAAAAAGCAGTTCTTGGAATACATATTTATTGAACTCAATAATAAATTCTTAATACTGCCTGTTCGGTGTCTAGTCTACAATAAAAGGAATGTAGGAAGGTTAAAAATAAAAATAAATAAAAAATCGTACGACATCATTAATCAATCCAGATCTTTATAAAAATCATAAAATAGTAAAATAAATGAAAATAAGAAATTGAAAAATTGTCGTGAATCGACCGGGGCTCGAACCCGGGCTGCATCTGTCCAATTTCTTATTTTCTTTGATGAGTGCATAAAAACCCATTACAAAAATCTTTGTCATAAGTTTCATAATATATATAACAATTATGGTCACATGGCGGCTAAATTTACTAGAAATGGCAAAGTACCATTGTCATTATTTGAACAGACCTGGATACCTCCTATCCGTTTCTAAGCATACTCGACGGAAAGTGCTAATTTATTAAATCAAGAAAACGTATTTCCGGAATTGACACTAATTAATGACATCTTAATGAAAAATACTTACCTACATCTGAAGTTTAATTAAAAATACTGTCTGTTTGAAAAATTACTAATTGCTAAACTTGAGCAAAGGCCAGTTGCTGCGAAACTTTTGAACAAAATTAATTAATAACTGCAGCAAGAACAAGGGAAAATCTTCGACTGATTAAACCTTTTTCAAAGTTTATTTACACTCGGAAGTTTAACTTCTGCTTAAGGTCGGTGCACATCTGGTATGGTATCATTAGGCAGTGCGCCTATACAGATGGCTCACTCAATACTAGCGACGATTTAGACGCTTACTGACTTGAAATAACTGGAATCTCAGGAGAACTCAAAGCAGGTAACTAAGAAGATGGTTGCCATGGGAACGTCATATATTTCTTGGATTAAAATTAGCTATGAATCATCATGTATGACTTTCTTGTATCGGATTTAGTTATTTTGATATTCTTAAACCTTGAGCTTGAGCCTTCTTATACCTCTAAGTGACAATCGCGAAAATCTTAAATAGGGTCGAGTGAACCTTCTGTAAACTCTCTATTTTGTGCATAAGGTGTGGACAGATTTTCCACATACCTATTAGAAGCAAGCTGTACGTAGGTACCTAAATGAAACTAACAAGAATGTTGTTACTAATCTAAAATTTTCTTTAAATCAGGTTTTTATTCATATTTCACGGCGCCACTTTCGCTTATACTGCACCTTAAAAGGAAACACTTAAAAGTTAAAACCTCACACTTGAAACAGAATTGTATAAGAGTGGTGATAATGTCTTTCAAGTCCATTGCATTGTATTGTATCTTCTTTAAAGCGACATAATATAAAAGAAACCGTCATAGACGCTAAACAAAGGCGGGTACTAGGGTTAGTTCACATTTAGACGTGGCAAGACGCGACATAATTATAGATTTAAATGGAATGTTGGTTCTTAAAAGTAGTGTTGCTGCTCGATAGTGGACTATCGATTGTAAAACGATAGACAATCGATAGTTTTCACTATCGTTCAACTATCGATTGTTTTTCGATAGTATTGCACCTTGATAGTATCGTTAGTATCGATGGTTTTGGGACTACCGATTGGCCAAAACTATCGATAGTATCGATAGTCCAAAAGTAGTAATCGATAACTATCGATAGTATTGCACCTTATCGATAGTATTGTTTCATTTTGAACTATCGATACTATCGATAGTATGGGCCTTAATGAATGAAAACTATCGATAGTTCGAACACTACTTAAAAGAGTGATGGATTCGAGACCAATCAATCATTAAATTTAAAACACGGTTATAGAATGAATTATGTATCATTCGCCCTGCTCGATATTTCGGTTTTTACATCATCTTTATATTTGTGTGTTTACTTAGGAATTATTCCGCGCGTAGACCCGATTACGTCCCGACCCGAAACCATAATTAATCTAAGTAGATCGATTTATTGTCGCCAAATACTCTTATACACAACATTCTATGAAAATCTTTTTTGATAACCAAAATGCAGCCATATTTCGGAAGTTCTAAATCAAATAATGTTGGAGGTCAATTCAAGAAATAAATTATCTTAAACTATTTCTGTCATTTTCAGTAAAATTGGGTTAGAAAAGGATAGGAAATATCTAAGTCCTATCATGTTTAAATAATATGTCAGCGCCATTGTTTTACCGTCGCGTTATTTTGACAGACAATTGTTGAAGTATGTAAGCATGTCACACGTTTCAGAGGTGGTATGGCGTCGCATCCCGTCCCGTCTAGGTGGGAACTGACCCTTAGCCACTGACCAACAGGAAAACTGGCAGTAAGTTGTCTGAAAGGAACACGAAGACAAAAGGACTTCCAGTAGTGGTGCAAGTTATAAGTACTTCGGTACAACTAGCAGCACTTTCAGTTTACTTTTCTAATCAATTAATATTTATTGCATTGAAATTGGCTCAGAGTCACTGTAACGTAATTTAACAATTATTTTATCGTGGAATCAATACCTAATCTAGCAATCCTGGCTTTTTGTAACAAGTGCCAATCGCGAAACATCTCAATAGGGTGGAGTGATCCTTCTGTACACTCTATTAAACTGTATTTTGTGTCTTTCTTAGGTCTTCTCATCTTCGTAAGAACAGTTCGGTATGGCGCTTAACACACATAACGTCCGTTGGTGCGTTATTTTTGCGTAGCTATGGCCGTTGCATTTGAGTATGTAATACTTACGATTTTCCAGCTTTTTTTCATACAAATAGGTACGGTTCATGTGAAACGGTTTGACAGTCGCTCCCGTCAGCGCAAAACTAGCGGACAACGCTGCGTTGACTGAAGCATTTGTCAAACAATTTTACATAAACCATATTTGTATACGAATAAGGTCGAAATTTGTATTGTCCTAACACGCATGCTGATGTTCAAAACGGACGTTACGTGTGTTTCTTGCCTAAAACTGTATTTTGTGTCCTAAGCCTCCTCATCTTCGTAAGAACAGTTCTATCTGTTTTTATTCTTAGATCCAAGCCACAAACAGATAGAATAACGATTAGTATTCGGTTACACGCAGCGAAAGTGCGCCCGCGTTCCGTTCCGCGCAACCACGCATCTGTATGCATCACGTTCCGTTACAGCTGCTTGGGAAATGGATAGTTTTTACTGGCAGAGGAAGGAAGCGGTAATGGCTGATTATGTAAAACTGTGCTGATTGCGAATGATATACATATAGGTACACGTGTAACAAAATACACTAACAAATATCGCTATTTTCGTCTATTGACACACTAATGAAAAGACTTATAAGTAGCATACTCCGGCCCTGTGTCTAAAATAACAGACTGCCTCAGAAGGGGTATGTAAGGGGTATGATGGGGTTTAGTATGTTTTTCGAGAGTATTTTATGTACACATCATCATTTGCCTGCCCTTATCCTAACGTCGGCGCAACATGTCTTATTCTTCCATTCATCTCTATCAACAGTCAAATCCTTACTTACGCCTTGATATTTCATGTCGCCTTTTATACAATCCATCCAAACTGTTTTTCTCAGACTTCTGCGTCCATTTATGTACGTATGTGGACAAAAAATTCTTGTTCATGGGCTGACGGGCGACGGCTGTAGCCAGCGCAAATGGCTGGACGGATCAGGTGTCGTTAGATTTGTCTCCGCAGCGCGAGTGACAAATTATCATAAATTCGAAATAGCGGATTTTAGACGCAAAATATAACTTTGAAATTAAATTAAAATAAAATTGAACAATATCTACATTCGCTTGTTTTTGTGTTACCATATTTCGTACAACTGAAAATTCCGCAAATGATTGGTTGAATTGAATTCCTTTTTCCTCATTTGGAGGCGTCACAATCACAAATGTCACTATCATTTCCTAATATTTGTCGTTTCATGTATTTTTTCCTCGTGATTGTTCGAGATATCGTTTTTCCTGTATTCGGACCACAATAGGAGGTTTTTTACCCGACTGCCTCAGAAGGACGGTTATGTTTTTCGAGAGTATGTATGTATTAATGTATGTATGTGGACAAGAAAATTCTTTTTCACGGGCTACAGCCCAAACAGATAGTTGGATTTTGACATATGAGGTGTAGTTAGATTCCTATCAGCAGCGCGAGTGACACTGGCTATATTAAAAGTTCATAA